>JAXCIN010000011.1:0-178233 GCA_038502155.1 Parochlus steinenii | reverse complement strand
AATTTAATGAAACAATAATATAATTTAGAAAAAAGCGTCTACTTATAATTATAAGTGGCTAACTATATGATTATTTCACTCTACGTTGAAAGGTAACATCAACTATCATCTCCCATCATTTACCTCTCGTCACATTTGCAGTGCATAATAGTGCTGATCCTCCAGTTAAATAGGCCATACTTGCCCTGCATCCCTTCAATCCAGTGGGTACAGGCTTTGTCATGCTGTCGACAGCATCGGTCAGCCTTGGAGAGGCCACCAATATCAGAATACCTTGTGGCTGTCCAACCTTTACCGCACCACTTGGTCCCTGGTACGATGAACATTTCAGTCAAATCTCGTTTGAAGCGAGCACTATATTCGTGCATTTAGAATATTTTAAAATTTATCGGAGGTTGCAGAAAAATAAGGAGATAAACAGAAATGGAAGGTAAAATTGATTATTTTCAAAGAATTGTAGAAAAATTTATGAAATTGTACGAGCGCTAAGAGGATGAAATGAGATTACCGGCTGCTTAATGGATTATAATGTGTGGGAGATTTGACGGCTGTTTGCGGCTTCTACAGAAAAAAATTTGGACACTTTTTTCTTTGAAAACTTAGAAATAACTTAGGGTATAAAATCTTCGAAGATATATCATTTTTTGAAGTTTATATTCAAACTGCAATGCATTGCTTGACAGATGACAATCTTTAATGACGTATATCACAATGGCAACAAACGATGAAGAAACAATATCTTTCATAAAATAATTAAAAACTCAAAAATAATAATACAAACACTTGAAAAACAAGACAATATAAATCATAATAAAACCCCGCTAACCTCATATCGCATTTGCAGTGACTTATTGTGAAAACTCTCATATTGAATAAACCATATTTGGTCTTAAAGCCTCCAATAATATGTTTACAGTGATCATGTTTCCGGCAGCACTTATCAGCAACTGAAGCACCACCCAGTTCCGAGTAACGGTCTGCGCTCATCCCTTTGCCACACCATTTAGTGTTGGGTGCAATTAGCCAGTCACTCAGTTCACGCTTAGGTCTGCAATGGGTTGTCATAAATAAAATTATACTATAAAAAATATTTAAAATCTTAAAATAATGTTTTTTTAAATTTTTTTCATTTCAATCTTTTAAGCAGCCGCAAAAATCATTTTAGTTTTGTACATGAATTGAATAAAACACCAAAGAATTACCTTCCACCACTCTCAGTTCTTTCATCCTCATTATCATCATCACGAAGCATAGTTGTAATCTCTTCATGTAGTTTATCACATTTTTCCTTCTGGACTTTCAGGTTCAACAGTGGCAAAAAGTCTTTTGGTACATCCTTTCGTTTGCTCAACTTTACAAAACTCACATTTTTTTGCATTTCAAGCACTTCTTTGTTAATTTTTAAAGAGTGTTTTTTTTCATCAAAATTTTTGAGATTTTCATTTTTTTGAGACTGCTGACGATCGTATTCAATTAATTGATGTCTCGTTTTGATGTAATTATATTCAGATAAGAATGCGTTTGTGAATTCCTGGCCAGGTTGACTATCTGATGGAAGATACTCGCAGTCAACAAGATGTTCATGAGTGTTGTAGATCATTTGAATGAATATTTCACCGTTTGAGGCCTGCCAAAGGCGAGATATAGTGGAGAAGCTGCTGATAATATTTAAAAGGTTCATATGTTTTTAGTCATTCTTATTATGTTTAACTGTACTGATTAGAACAAATTTCTATCAAAAAATAAAAAAAAATACAAAATAAAGAAAGAAATTTATGGAACCCTCAATGAATGGATCCATGAGAAAGGCCAACATTTAATTATTGGTCATATTTAAAAAACTGATTATAGTGTATATGATAACCAAAAATCACCAAACAGATAAATGAAAAATTAATATAGCCCTCAATTCAATTTGATCAAAAAACTGCCATGTAGCCATCATGCATCATTGATGCATATTTATGCATAGTCGTTCATTTGTGCCTTTTTAGCTCAACTGGCCAGTGGCAAAATCAATTGTAAGCTAATTAAGAACACAATTGGATTTAAATTGGAGGCGCGTTTGTGGCGTTCGGTCAACATTTAGACGCATTGGTAGGTCTGTGAATATAAATTGAATATGCGCTTGATATTAATTTAAATTTTATTGAAGTGTTGTACCTGCACAAGGCGATTTATTTAAATAAATCAAATACAAATACTTAGCAATTAAGGTCCAAAAAATGTAACGAAATTTTCTAGAAGCACAGAAATCAACAAAATCTTATAAAAATAAAAGAAGCCGAAAAGGTGACGACTGTCAATTTATTTTTAGCTTTTTTCACAATACTTTCGATTTGCTTCAATTTCTCAATGCGTTTGTCTTTTTTCTAATTTGTATTTTCGTTTAAAATTGAAAAAAAAAACTGTGAATTAACGAAAAGCTTTTCCGGACTTTAAAAAAATAAACTAGAAATGAGTTTAAACTTTTTAGGGCTCTCTTTCTTAATAATCAGTTAAAATATTGAATGCATTCTTTATTAATATTAATATTATTGACTTACTTGTTGTTTTTATCATTAACACTGGTTATTTTGCCCATCAATCCACGCCAAAAAATCCTTTTTTCCTGTTCTGAGTCACTCAAAGTGTCAATGATGAGGAAATTTGAAATGCTCTGTTTTTTTAAGGGCTGTAAGTTTTGTAGTTGCTTGTGCTCTGTCGTGTTTGAGGTGCTGCAGGCAGAGGTAGTCACACATACAAATACTATGAAGTATAGTAGTTGAGTCATGCTAGAAGTTTTAAATTTATTTGTTTAGTTTTAATGATTTCTATATGAACTTTAATTCTATAAAATATAATATTATGGGATGTTTTTGAGTAATAATGATTTGAAACGTTTTGACTTTCGAGCTTGATATATAATTATGATATCTATTATGCACCTTAAGAATTTTCAATTTATCAAAAATATTTAGAAATAAAGTTTTTGACGCTGAAATAACATTTAAACTCTAATCAAAAAGCTCAAAATTTTGCATTGCATTCGTAGAACTCAATCATTATTTTTACTAACTACATATCCGTTCCATTCATCAAACCATTACTGACGTATTAGCTATAGTCTAATGTCAAATGTGCAACTTATTTAAATAATATAATTTTCATGGTTACTTTACTTCATTATTATAATATGGCATATGAAAAGAAATAAAAAAAACGGCACCTCCTGATGAATACCGATTCGGAGAATCGCACAAATATATGCAGAAGCTTGCGAATATTTTCATTGCTCCTCGTATGATTCACATCGTCCGTCATCGGGATAAAGCAACGCGCCTCCGAGGTCTGCTGACGAATATGGTTACGCAGATATGGCCTCCATTTCAGTGTGTATTCTCTCTAGCGTCATGTAATTCCACAACATTTGTATTTTGCTAAGAATTCTAGAGAATTTTTTGCTTGATTTTTCATATTATATGTTATAAAATACATACAGTAAGTATACATTTGGTAGAGCAGGTAAAAATTGAATAACTTATAAAATTATTTGTTCAACATAAGTTTTAGAAGAATTTATCGTACCCACCGAATGAATTATAATTTACGTATGAGCTTCAAAGCATTTTAAATAAAATTTCAGACTAGAATGCACTTTTCTTAAAATCATTCTTCTTAAATAAGCTTCAATCAAATAATCCTCATATATTTGAAAGCCTATTACAAATTTAACGTTTTTCCATACTTTTAATTCATTCAAATTGTCGAATTGTCATGACCATTAAAAATGTCAAATCAGGTGAATCTAATTTAGTTTTTCGTGGTTTATTTTGGTGTATTATGACAACAGAATTTTATCTCTATGAGTTTTCATCGCTGTTCAAATCACGATCAGCAGAAGCTTTAATAATAATATTAAACAATTTTTTTTTGCGATTTCTGGAATTTACTCGACATTTAGTGACAATTAGCAACATTTTATTGTAATTTTACTTGCTTTGCAAAAAATTATTCCAACGGAATTCAGTAGGTTTAATTAACTCTGATTAAAATGAGAACTCATTGAAATTATTCAAGGTTTGAAAAATATAACATGCTTTTATTATGTGACGTTCATTGAATTAGATAATTTCGCTCAATTGAACAAAAATCGCATCAACATTACTCAGAAACTTTAGTTGATTAATTCATTCCCTTACTCACGTTTTGTCCTACAAAAAGTCTTAAACTAATTTAATACATGCTTAAAAGCAAAAACATAGTTCAACGTAAAACCATGAAAAACTCTCTCTTAGCATATATCAATACAGTTTATAATTTTGTTTTGACAATATTTCCCAAAACTCCGTTCTCACTTTTTTTCAATCTGCTGATTACTTCATTAAAAAAATTACCCTAAAAAAATGCTATCACTGAGAGTCTCAAATAGTTTAAATGCTTTAAATATTTCAAAATTACTTGAACTGTCTAAAATTTAGCAGATTCGCTTCTCGAGTCACATTCTTTGCGTATTTTATTATGGCTGCTTCTTCTTTTTGAGCCGAAGAAGCTGTGATCGCAATTAGCCGTTAAGATCGCACCGTGAAGCAGAACAAAAAAAACTATCACAATGAGGTGATACATGACGTCAGAGATCGCAGCCAATCAACACTGATTTAAAATCGATTGAGTTGAGGTGGCTGGAGCGTTGAGGTAATAAAGCAGGTTTATATAGTTAGGTTCAGCTTACTTGTATTTTTGGTGTTCTGTAGAATTCTCCGACTTCAATTAGAATGTTGAAAAATTTTAATTTGTGGATTCGAAATTTTTCACTTATTTATCCGATTCTCAAAACTAGTTCACAAAGTATTTTCAATGCTTATTTTTTATCATTGGAAGACTGTTGGTTGATTGTTGTACATATTCGAGAAAATGTCATTTCTCAGTGAAAATTTTTGAAGCTGGTTTTGTTGAGTGCTGTGATTTTTTTTCTTCTACTAACTTTCCGAGAAATATTTTGTTCGGAAGCAATAATTTAACATAAGAAATTGTAGTCTATTGATAATTTTTAAATATTTTTTAATATATATTTTTGTACATTAGACACATTTAGAGCAAAAATATGTAAGAAATATTTATAATTATTCATCGACCTAATCACAAATATAGTTTCACCAAATGCTAGGTTAACAATTAGACTTTGCTGTACTATATCAAAAACTCTTTCAACTACACTATCTTCCATCACATTATCCATTATTTAATTATGACACTTTACGAAGAACTTAACTTTCTTTTTGATTCTAAACTATGATTTTATTAGAAATTGAAAATTCATGTCCTTTAATTTTTTTTGTAGCTTCAATATTTTACTTTAAAAAATCGATCTTATTTTAAAGTATTTAATAAAATTTTAGTTAATTTCTTGAAAAACTCACTAAACATTTTTCTAATTGCGGACAAGCGAGTAATTTGACTGTTCAGCGTCAGCTGTGTTTTAAAAATGAGTGGAAATGATTTTAAATGCTGTGCACGACGAAAGATAAAGCCGAACGCACACACACACTTATACGACAATGGTGCTTGAATCGATCGTTCTGATTAATCGTATGTTTTTTCAAATTTAGTGATGGTGAATATTTTAATTTATAATTATATAAAAATTAGAAATTTCAAAATTTATTTTTGTTTCTAAAAAATTAGACATATTATTATATTGACTTTTGTCTTTAACGAGATAGAACTCATTTGATGATTTTTGTGTAGTACATTTGCAACATTTATACACATAGCAGAGTTCGGAATATTTGAAATCGTTTTAGACACAACGTTTGAAAATTTAAATTGTTAAGCAAATAATATGTTTTATACTTGAGGTGTGATTAAAAAAACTATACATTTATTGAAAATTCTCAAACATTGGTGATCATGATTTAAAGAAAGCAAGTAAGAATCGAATAGAAAGATTTTAAATAGTTACAAAATTTTCTAAACAAAATAATTAAGTTAAAGAAATGCATTTTCTGCGTTATTCATATTTTAAAATTATTCTGAGAATTTAAACGTTTTAAACGCAGTTTTTATACGAAACTGTTTCTGGCATGCCTTTTTAGTTATAATTTTTTAGGAACACGCAGCTTTAAACGTTTTCAAATTATTAATCTTGTATTTTTTTCAAATATGAATTTAATAAAGTTACAATAATGTGTTGAAGATCATCGAATCAGAGAAAAAACTAATGAAATCTGTTCTTAAGAGCGTCAGATATTAAAATTCCGTTAAGAGGCTATTCATAAAATACATAACGCTGAATTCTGTTTTTTACACTCCCTCCCATCTCGTAACGCTTTTTCACACATTTTAATATGAAAATTCATACTTCGTAAATAAATAGCCCCTAAGTCAATAACATAACGGACTTTGTGAATATTTAAATTAATAATCACAACTTTTACCTAAACTGTTATAAAGTTTGAAATCGTAGCTTTGAGAGCTTTTTTTTGAATGAGTATATAGCTACTTTTTTTTAGATGGCCTCACGATCGAAAGTTGCATCAAATACTAAACAAAAGAGGCAAGAGTTGCTTGTTGAGAAGTACAAAAAGCGATTTTTTTTGGAAGGCGGTAACATATGGAAATCTATTGAAAGATCAATGCATATTTTCTAGCAACTCTCACCCTGGACATTTTTTTTCAATAACCAAATCTATTACTCATTTTGTTCTTGAGTTCTGGTAGAGATTATCCTGGTCAGGTGGTGGTTTCGTCTTCAAAACATGAAATATTTTCTCAACGATTTAAATGATTCTGAAAAAATTTTTGAATGAAAAAAAAATCGCTGAAAATGACTGACGCGTCAAATTACAAACCCTAAAGCAAGATGTGTGGCGTATTTTTTCCAAAAACAAAATCAATGAATTATATATTGTCTAGTATATTGAAATTTTGGGTTGAATAAAGATTTAGGTCACCTCACATTATTTTGAAACTTCAAATAAAATTTACATTATATTTTCTTGAAATACAGTTTAAAATATTTAAGGCATTAAAGAATTTTCTTATTTTTCGAAAGGATTTTTACTTTGGCAACAAAAAGTAGTGAAGTCTTGGTTTTAAAGCCCGAAATTTTGAGTCCTTGAACCAAATTATTGATTCTGATAAAACTAAGGACTTAAGAGTTATAGACCAACAGAGCCTCAATTCAACAACACCATCTAGTACCTGTAGTGCAAACTAAAAATTTTGCATTAAAATCTTTTTAACCCAGAATATTTCAAAACATCTGAATATTCAAAAACATTGTATTCGTCTCAAAATGATCGCTTCCAGGACAGGAGATATTTTGGGAATATTGTGCCATTAACAAGTTGTCATGCTTTAAAAATCCAAGATTCTAAATTCTCGTAAACGGTTTCTCAGACTGCATCGATCTGATTGATCTCATATTTTCGGAATAATGCACCACCTTCAAATACTTGCTATGCAAAATTCTTTTTTTTAATATTCCCGCTCGGCGCTCTGATCGGATATTTATATTTTGATTACTGATATTTTCGTTACATAGTTTTCTGAATTTTAATGAAACATAGGTTTTAAGTTGCTTGAGTGCCTGCTAAAGCTTCAGCTTTTCCAATTTATAAATTTTGTATGAAGCAGCTAGTAATAGATTTGAATAATATGATTTCGTTACAAACAGTTTTACATTTGTTGTTGAGTGGTTGTTTGTGAAAAAAGTTTTATTTAAAAAAAGGACTTAGAACACCGATAATGTTTATTTTAAATTCAATAGAATTGAAAACATCTTTTCACAAGTAAAAAAATCCCCAGTGTCCCAAATATCCTGAAGCTTTATTTTTGCCCCATCCTCTTGACATAAAGGCCTACTCAAATAGAAGAATACTTCGGCTCGCGCCTCAGGGGCCAGCAGGATGGTATTTTCCAGCTGCATAGGTTAAATTCTCATTCAGTTTAAGTATAGGAAACTAATGTGGTTCCTCAATCTCTTAATATATTTTTAGTAAGGTGTCTGAGTGTTGTGAACCATTTAGAAAGTATGCAAATTTTTTTTTGATCATTTAGTTATTTTGTCTAAGTATTTTTCAAACCTAAAGCTTGAGTATTTGAGCGTTTTGTTCCAGAGAACTTGCTTATGCAAGAAAGTCAGCGTTGGAGTAGTGTTGTATAAGAATTTGGCATAATTTTTATTCATTTTTATTTTTTTATGACAAAAAAATACTGATTGATATCAATATAGCAGTAGACTTCCTTATCTATTGTGTTTAGTTATCTATTGAGATAACTGATGGATAATTGACATTTCTAATGATCTGTCTATCTCCAAACTATGTTTAGCCAGTCAGCCCATACTAACCCGTCCAGTGACAATTGCTCATCTCTTGGGATGAATTTGAAACTTTTATTGATGCAGTATTGTACTTAACTATCAATCTTTAAGTAAACTACTTCAAATCTATTTATTCTGTAATTTATAAAGTAAAATTTTCAACAAAATTAGAAATACCACTGAAAAGATGATAAATTTGAATTTTCTTCTCCCGCAAAAATCTTCAGCGTGCTAAAGCTCACAGCGGGAAACTCCGCTATATTGTAAGGCGCAATTTGGAATTTTTGAAAATATTATTTTCTTTGGGAAATGCTTGGAAAATGGAAATGCTTGGAAAATGGAAGAAACCCCGCGCCTCGCGAGATACCCCGCTAGATTGTTTGGCCGACCCTCAATCTCCGACCCTCAAAATGAAGAAAATGTTTTATGCTCAAAGTTTGTTCAATACAATATAAAAAATGCTAAAAAAAGAGCTATGAGATTTTCCAATTTATTATGGAAATCATTTTTTCGGGTGCTAAAATTTCCATTTTGAATGATCTTAAAATTTTCTTGGACTCTTCACAAAAAAATATGTTTTGAACCCAAAATGCATTTAAAACACTTCAATGATGATGATGAACAAAAATCGAAATATTATTGCAAGTGGAAAATGAAATTTCTGGGTTTTGCAAATTCTACTTTGTTTGATCTTAAAATATTTTTCAATCTTTTTTTTACATTAAATTTGGTTTGTAACAATAAAACACTTATTTTGTTTCACTAATCGTTTTTTTTTATGTTGGAGAAAAAAATTTTAAATTTTCTGAAAATCGGAAAAAGTTTTGACGGATGTTCAAATTTCCACTTTCTTTCAACATATCTAACATTTTCTTCGACCTTAAAGGCCTACTCAAATAGAAGAATATTCTGCAAATTTGCGTAATGTTCTGCAAAAAATATAACGCATTTGTGTGTTTACTCCTTGTTTACTCAGATTTTTCCGTCATTTTTGCGTGCAGAATTTAATTTTTGTGTTAGTTTTAGTCAAAACATTCGGCAAAATTCAAGTTATGTTTTGTTGCAGGGAAACAAAAAAAATTATGCATAATTTTTTTGCAGAATATTCTTCGGTTTGAGTCTGCCTTAAGTAAAGAAATTGTTTTTTTACTGAAAATGTCTTCAAAACTTCTTCGTCTTTTTTAGTCAAAAATACTACATCGGTTAAGAAAACCCCATTGTAGGGTAAAAGGCTTTACCTGGTTACATTTACAGCAAATGTCAGGCTAACAAAAATTGGAGGTCAATTAATGAAAGACAGTTTAATTTGCTTTTAGTCGTTACGAACTTGTAACAACTGATAATAACTAATTTTTATTTCTTTTGGCCGCGGCCTTTTTATACATTTCGATTTATTTAAAATTATGGTGAATTTGCACAATTCCCGTGAGGGGAAATTGTGCTAAAAATACTTAACGAATGATTTGAATTCGTGAAAATTTTAGCTAGCATGTAATAGATTTATCATAAAAGATCATTTTATGAAATCCAAGACCCAAAACGAGTAGCCGAAATCAAAAAGAGTATGGTTCGAGTTTTAATAATGAGCAGGCTCACGCAATATTAGCTTGGACCACTTTTCGTGGGCTTTGATGGTATGAGTAACTTCAGATTTGACTTCCTACTGATTGGGAGCCAAACAAAGATTTCCAGGATTTTATTGCATCATCATATTTTCCACAAAATTCTAAAGAACATGCATTAAAATTTTTTTTAAATCATTAACTTTGTTAACGGTAAAGAAATCGTTAACGGTAAAGAAATTGTTTACGGTAAAGAAATGAATTACGTTAAAGAAATTGTTTACGGTAAAGAAATGAATTACGGTAAAGAAATGTCAGCCGAAGGAAAATCAACTCCAGTATAGTATAGGACTAGCGGCCCTCGGCTCCGCCTCGGGCCACGTCGCCCTTCGGCTCGCGCCTCAGGGGCCAGCAGGATGGTATTATCCAGCTGTATAAGTTCCATTCTTGTTTAGTTAAAGTATAGGAAACTAATATGGTTCTTTAATCTCTTAATATATTTTTAGTAAGGTGTCTGTCTGAGTGTTGTGAACCATTTAGAAAGTATGCAAATTTTTTTTTGATCATTTAGTTATTTTGTCTGAGTATTTTTCAAACCTATAGCTTAAATATTTGAGCGTTCTGTTCCAGAGAACTTGCTTATGCAAGAGTGTCAGCGTTGGAGTAGTGTTGTATAAGAATTTGGTATTATTTTTATTTATTTTTATTTCTTTATGACAAAAAAAAAATTGATTGATTATCAATATAGCAGTAGACTCCCTTATCTATTGTATTAAGTTATCTATTGAGATAACTGATGGATAATTGACATTTCTAATGATCTGTGATCTGTCTATCTCCAAACTATGTCCAGCCAGTCAGCCCATACAAACCCGTCCAGTGACAATTGCTCTGCTCTTGGGATGAGTTTGCAACTTCAAATGATGCAGTATTGAAGCTTAACTATCAATCTTTAAGTAAACCACTTCAAATCTATTTATTCTGTTATTTATAAAGTAAAATTTTCAACAAAATTAGAAATACCACTGAAAAGATGATAAATTTGAATTTTCTTCTCCCGCAAAAATCTTCAGCTCGTGCTAGAGCTCACAGCGGAAACTTTTGTAAGGCGCAATTTGGAATATTTGAAAATAATATTTTCTTTCGGAAATGCTTGGAAAATGGAAGAAACCCCGCGCCTCGCGAGATACCCCGCTAGATTGTATGGCCGACCCTCAAAATGAAGAAAATGTTTAATGCTCAAAGTTTGTTCAATAAGGCTTTTTGAAGCTCACGGCTTTACTCAAACCGATTTAACCGGAGTGGTATTTTTGACTTTTTGAAGAAAAAACACATTTTTTTAAATCTTTTTTTTAATGCCTTAATGCTAATGAAAAATGAGTTTTCCCTGACAATGTAGATAGTATATGACCTCATAATTGTAAATAATTGTTTTGTTCACTGTATCAATTAATGATATTGAAGAAATTAAAGATCTAAAACGAAACTTTGAAAAATTGGGGACTGCCAAATATGAAATTTGAAATATAAAATTTTCTTCGACCCTTAGAATGAAAAAATATTTTCTGCTCAAAACATGTTCAAAACACCTTAACTATGATGGAAAAGAATTTTTGAGAATTTCCAATTCATGCAAATGAATTTTCCCGACACTAAAATTTCGACTTCGAAAAATCTTAAAATTTTCTTGGACTCTTCACAAAAAAATATGTTTTCCGCCCAAAATGCCTTTTAAAACACTTCAATTATGATGATTTGAAAAAATCAAAATTTTCTTGCCAGAGGAAAATGAATTTTCCGGATGTTCCAAATTCTATTTTGTCTGTTCTCAGAATATTTTTCGATCTTAAGTAAATTTTTTGAAGTTTTTGACCAAAATGTCTTCAGAACACTTCAATCATGTTGGAAAAAAAATTTTTAAAATTTTCTGAAAATCGGTAAATGTTTTTCCGGATTTTCAAATTTTTACTTTGATTAATCAAAAAAATTTCTTTGACCCTGAATAATATAAAATATTTTTTTACTCAATATATGATTAAAACACATTAATTATGATGGAAAAGAAAATTTGAGATTTACCGGCAAATGGAAATTGTTTTTCCAGGTGCTCTAATTTCTACTTTGAATGATCAAAAAACCTCTTCAACCTAGAATATTTGTAAATATTTTCTGCTCAAAATTTCTTTAAAACACTTCAATAATGATAAAAAAAAAATTTGTGAAATTTTCCGAAAAGGGGAAAATCGTTTTTCCGGATGTTCAAAATTCTTCTTTGTGTGATCATGAAATATTTTTCGATCCAGAATGAAAACTCTTAACTTTTTGCTCAAAACGTCTTCAGACCCTTAACTTATGATGCAAATATAAACATAAATACTTCTTTGACCTTAAGTAAAGAAATTATTTTTTTACTCAAAATGTCTTCAAAAGACTACAAATATGTGGAAAAAGAAAATTTGGGGTTTTTGAATTAAGCGGAAAATGTTTTTCCGATTTCCATTTTTCTACTAAGATTTGCATCACTATTTGCTTTGGCCCAAAAAAACAAAACTATTTATTTTTCTTTGTACATTGTTATTTTACAAACATTTGAGTCGAAATATACTATTTTCTTCAATTTTCCAAGCATTTTTCGAAAGAAAATATTATTTTCAAATCTTCAAAATTGCGCCATACAATATAGCGGGGTATCTCGCGGGGCGCGGGGTAACTTCAACGAAGAAAAGAGAAGGAAAATGAAGTTTGTGTGAAAAATAAAAATTACAAAAAATGTCAACAAAAATTTTTTTGCATCCCTAATATACCAAGTTCTACTAATTTATATGTCACCAAACTATTTTTACTAAGTGCTTAAACTATCTGGTTATAGTTTAAAATAATCAAAGTGGCGATTCAAATGCTCTAAGCCATATGATGAATTTTTGAACTTTATTTGGCAGTCCCCGAATTTTTGGAGCTCAGTTTTAGATCTTTAATTTCTTCAATACCATTAATTGATACAGTGAACAAAACAATTATTTACAATCATTAGGTCATATACTATCTAAGTATCTACATTGTCAGGGAAAACTCATGTTTCATTAGCATTAAGGCATTAAAAATGAGATTTAAAAAAATGTAGTTTTTCTTTAAAAAGTCAAAAATACCACGTGAGCTCGTTTTTCATGAGCTCCAATCGGTTATCAAAAAGCCTTAAGGCCTACTCAAATAGAAGAATATTCTGCAAATTTGCGTAATGTTCTGCAAAAAATATAACGCATTCGTGTGTTTACCGAGTGTTTAGAATTTAATTTTTGTGTTAGTTTTGGTCAAAACATTCGGCAAAATTCACGTAACTTTTTATACAATATAAAAAATGCTAAAAAAAAGTTATGAGATTTTCCAATTTATTATGGAAATCATTTTTTCGGATACTAAAATTTCCATTTTGAATGATCTTAAAATTGATGAGTTGATAAAGAAAACGTGGATTATTTAATTAAAATTAAAAATGTCAAAAATACCACATCGGTTAAGTAAACCCCATGGTAAAGACGTGAGCGTCAAAAAGCCTTAAAACAAATTGAAAATGTTAGCTAGCATGAAATAGATTTATCAGAAAAGATCATTTTATGAAATCCAAGACCCCAATTGATTAGCCGAAATCAAAAAGAGTATGGTTCGAGTTTTAATAATGAGCAGACACACGCACTATTAGCTTGGACCACTTTTCGTGGGCTTTGATGGTATGTGTGAGTGACTTCGGATTTGACTTCTTGCTGGTGAGGACTTACAGGATTTTATTGCATCATCATATTCTCCACAAAATTTTGAGTCAAAAATTGTTTACGGTAAAGAAATTGTTTACGGTAAAGAAATTGTTTACGGTAAAGAAATTGTTTACGGTAAAGAAATGAATTACGGTAAAGAAATTGTTTACGGTAAAGAAATTGTTTACGGTAAAGAAATGAATTACGGTAAAGAAATTGTTTACGGTAAAGAAATGAATTACGGTAAAGAAATGAATTACGGTAAAGAAATGAATTACGGTAAAGAAATTGTTTACGGTAAAGAAATGTCAGCCGAAGGAAAATCAACTCCAGTATATAATAAAGATTCTGCAAATTTGCGTAATGTTCTGCAAAAAATGTAACGCATTCTTGTGTTTACCGAGTGTTTACTCAGATTTTTCCGTAATTTTTACGTGTAGAATTTAATTTTTGTGTTAGTTTTGATCAAAACATTCGGAAAAATTCACGTAATTTTTTGTTGCAAGGAAACGAAAAAAATTCTGCATAATTAATTAATAATAACAATAATATTTAATGGGTAGTATGGTAGTATGCTACAGCTATAACTTTTCAGGCAGTCTTATTTATTTATGAAAATTTCGGTGGACAGTTTTCAAAAAATACTATTCACACTATTATAACTTAAATCTTAGGCGCGATGAGTTTCAACCCTTGATCTTTGATGCTCAGGCAAACGATAGTCATCTACAGTAATAGAGTATTCTCCAGAGAGTGATGATGCTACATCTGCATGTCCATCAGGGTTGAATCTAGGCCCAGCACCAAGAGGCTCAATTTGTTCCCTAAAATAATAAAATAATGAAATCATCTAATTTTCTCAAATATTCAATTTATTTATTATATATAAATCAGTAGCTATTAAGATTAAACTCACTTCACAACTTGATAACCTCCTGGCCCAGCAACATAGTGTACAGTACGTCTATAATACCCATCTGAGTATGAATACATACCAGTGAGCTCTAGTCCATGACGTTCTTCTTGGCGTGAAATTGCGTGATCGTTTATAGAATCCTGTACGGAAGTTTCAAACGAGTAGTGGGCAGACTTAGCTTGATCCAAGAGTTCTTTTTCTGTCAAATGATTATCTTCTGTAGTTGGAGTTGTGGAAATTGAAGGAGTTGCAAGATTCTGGAAATTAAAATAAGATTTCAAGATCCATTTTTCATAAGAAAGTCCAATCATTTATCTTCTTATTATTTTTGAGAGATCATTTTATAAGATAATAGTCTTTCGCTCTATGCAAAATAAATTTATAAAAATAATGAAATTTACGAATAATAATAATATAAAAAAAATATTACATGTCCATTATGGTGTTTAGCTAAATTATTTCTGATAGCTAGCGCGATTGAGTCACGAAATATTTGTTGCTGCTCAGTGCTTGTCTGAAAATGCAAAAGTCATGTCAACAGTGCAAATATAGTAAAAAACTACTTTTGAGCTATATCACTCATGAACAACTATACTAGAATATTAACAAAAATCTGAACATCAGAAAGAATAAATAAAGAGAGTGAGAATTTTTTAGAACGACCGCGCAGTTAATGACAAAGCATATAAATCAGCAGAATGATTCTTTTGACCGTGAAACGTGCCTCAATATCAAATCACAAGCTTAGAGGTTTGTGCACTTTCATGCATAGTTAGAATAACTCAAGTTGAAGTGAAACTGGGAAGTATTCTTTTGCGCTGAATAATGTTTCCAGATCTTTAAATCCCAAGACGGAGTAAAAAATTATTAAATTATTAATTATTATGGATTTAAAAAAAAATATATATACATAATTAAAAATAAAATAATGGCAAAATTGGTGAAAATCATTAAATTTTTTTCAGTTTAGGATATTCAAGAACCTTAAAATTCTAAGTTAAAATACATAAATTGTTGTAAGATTTTCAGAGTATTTGTTATTTAATATTAATAATAAAATCTTAATCGGAACTAAAAATTATAAACGATTTCAAATAATATATTTATATATATTGTTTGTGTTGAGAGTGATTTTTTTAACCAAATCTAGTATTATTTATTTATAAACCATCAAGAGCTTCGAAACAGAATTGAATTGCAATAAACCACTATATTGGGAGGGAGTTTGCTTGTGAACAGGGTAGCAACGGAATTTTATTTTACGCTTACTTAAAGATAGAATAGAACAGATTAGAGTAGAAAAGAAAAAAAAAACGGATAAAAATAAATTCTTTTGAAATTCCCTGTATAAACTTCAATGAAAAATAAAATTAGCATAAAATATCGTCAAACTGGAAATACTTGATTTGTGTAACCTAAGTCAGGGCTTCACAAATTCAATTTCACATGCATAAAAATTCAAAATTACTAGACACTCAAAACTTTCTTTACAAATGTGAAGTCTCTGCTTAAGTTGTTTATTCGTTTGCTGTTGATTTTTAAGTTAATTTTATGATTAATGCGTTGTTGATTTGCTGATGTTTAGCCTTAAATTTATCTTTGAAGCGTTTGCGTTTTCTATTTAAATGATATCCGTCTGATTTTACCAACTCAAAAGCAAAACAGATCTCAGTAAGAACAGATTACCAAGTACAGAAATATAAATTAAAATGGTAAAAGCAATCATTTTCGTATTGTTAGTGATTGCCACGATAGTTTCCGTGAGTTGTGGTGAGTATTGGTTTAATAATTTTCTCAAGATTAAGCTACAACTGATGAAATTACTCTAAAAAACAAATTATCCAGAATATTTACGAAAGGATCTATAGTACTTTTTCTTTGAAAACTTAGTTGGTGACTGTCCCCTATCCTCTCAAGTAACAACATGTACACCAAAGTGTAAGGACGACACTGAGTGCACCTCTACAGGTGGAAAGTGCTGCCCCAACTTGTGCAATTCTCGGTCATGTGTTAGCTCTAAAGCTGCTGCAAATGCAGCCAACAACAAATGTGAGTAGTTTGTGAAGCTTTAATTTCTGTATTTCACAACTCTTATTTGAGTCAGCAAATAAATCATAGTTAAAAGCCTACTCAAATAGAAGAATATTCTGCAAATTTGCGTAAGGGGCTATTCAATTAATACGTAACGCTCTAGCAGGGGGGGGTCTAGAATTTGTTACAAAGTAATTATCTTCATATTAAAATGTGTGAAAAAGCGTTACGAGGGGGGAGGGGGTTATAATTGAATAGCCCCTAATGTTCTGCAACAATATTACGCATTCGTGTGTTTACTCAGATTCTTTCGTCATTGGTTAAAACATTCTGCAAAATTCGCGTAATTTTTTATTGCAGGGAAAGATAAAAATTCAGCATAATTTTTTTGCAGAACATTCTTCTGTTTGAGACTGCCTTAACTAATAAAATATTTTGTTTATTGATAATTATTTAATAATTCTGAAAACCAAATGGATTTAATAATTTAAATTACCCATTTAAAATTTTCTAGATAGCAGCGGTGGTGCCGCTGGTACTTACTGTGGTAACGTAAAATGCAGTAGTTTTGAAAAATGTGACATTGATCGCACCACTAAGCGCCAAAAGTGTGTTCGATCATAAACTATACTTGTTGTTATTGCACTAATTGAAAATATAAAATATTCTTACATTTTTATCAATCGGGAAAATGCCTTGTTGAGCTGTTGTCCATCCCAATAAACACAATACTGCACAAATTGATTGTTTCATTTTTTGTAGATAAGGTTAAACTGAAGCTTTGAGGAGAAATTACGTTGCTTTTAAAGGTTTTTTCAAAAGATTGTTTAAGTTATACCTGTTATTAAATTACTTGTTGGACAGGTCCCATTTCTTTTGTCAATTTACTTAAAGGTATATTAAAAATGTGGACTCCGATACCGAATATGTATCGCATATAATTTTAGGGCCCTATTAGATATACCAAGGTTCAACCGTAAATATTTATTTTTGCATGTTTCTTCCTGAGGAAACTTTTGCGGTTGAACCTTGACCCAATATATTTTAGATTCATAAGGTCGGAACTTAACCTATAATCTTTATGTCATTATGTTTCTGTTTTTATTTATTATAAAAATTCTCTCAAATTATCAAAATAATATTTTTCTTTTCTACTCTTGTTTTAAATATTTAAGATCCAGAAATCCCCTCTCTCAAAAAAAAAAAATTGAAAAAAATTACAACTAATGGGAAAATTTGGGAGCCTTGTAATGATGACTAAACAATATTAGGCATTTTCATGCTTCACATATAATAACAGAACGTAAAATATCTCATATTGGTTCACATATGAAGTGTATGACTACTGAATTACATAAAATAAAGCAGCAACAAGTTACTCAAGCCACAAAACCTAAAAAAGAAAGCTTATTTTGGTTTAGTTTTTAAAATATATTTCATCATGCTAGTATAAACATAATATTGATAATGTTTCAGTTTTTTCGAACTTTCCAATAAACGAAACGTTCTAGAAGGTCGCTTGCGCATATAATTGATAATGTATTGGAGCGGCACTTGCAGTTCCGACTACCTGATATAAACATAAAACATTATCTGTATAATCAATACTCAATAATTGAATCCTTTTTGAGAGAACTTTTAATTTAAAAATATTTGAGCTTGTAGCAGAAATTCCTTCAGTTTAGGAATGCTCTCAGTTTTATTATCAGCCCAAAATCTCTCAAAAAACTGATATGGATTTTAAATTATTTTCAAAAAATTATATTTGGTTTTCTTTTTAAATTTTTCTCTTCAAAATTTTCAATAATTTATGGTTTCAAAAAATGTTATATGATTGGTTCTTATTATATTCGAATAGATAATCATATCAACACTCATTCATCTTTATGTGAAAACAAGCATTTACAATTTAGAAGGCAGTCAAATTAAAGCAAAAGTGTGCCAGCTAATTTATTATCGTCATGAATATTTCCTCGTTTATTATTTTTAGAAACAATAAAATTATTATTTGGCTTACAGACTTGTCGTCTTTTATAGTCAACGCTGCGATGTCACTTTGTGGTATTTTTGCATTCAGAAAAGTTGAAATTAAAATAAAAAATATTATGATGAAATGAAAATATTAACCATGGAAATTTTGGTAAGGGGCTCTTCATAAAATACGTAACGCTGAAATTGGACCTTTTAAACCCCCTCCCTCTTCGTAACGCTTTTTACTAATATTAATATAAATATTAATGCTACGTAACAAATTCATCACCTCCTAGAGCGTTACTAGAGCGTTATTAAATGAATAGCCCCTAATGAAATATTAAAAAAAAAAATCCAAATTTTTTTCTTTATGACAATTTCTTAATTTTTGATATGGCTAAATTTTTAATTCATGATAATAATAAAATTTATTGTTGTAAATTGTACGTAGAATATGAAAAAACAAAAATCAGATAATTGAAGCATTATTGAATGAAATGTCATGCATTTTTACATACCAAATATTTTCTTAAAAGTCTCTGCAATTTCGAACCCTAAATTGCCAAATAAATTAGCCTAGATTCCAATTAAGTTTGTCATGCTCACATGCATAATTGACCTCATGTAATGGTACAACGAAAAACACACATAAAAGTATAAAAAGGCACACAATACATGCATGCCATAGTAAAATAAGCTTTAATTAGAAAGCGACAACATTTTTATTTGGTAACAGTACAATGAGGGGTGAATCATGTGCTCAAATATTTTGGTTCAGTATATATAAAAATTCAATAAATTAAAATTAAATCAGTCTGAATGTACCTTAATTATGTGAGAAATTCATCAAAATTTAGATTTTTGGCTTTTCTGGTCAGAAACTTGAAACCAAATTTATTTATCTGAAAAAAATGTCCTTGCTTAGAGCTCACCTTATTATCTCCTGATCCCCACCCCTTGAAAAAATTTTTGCTACATCAAACTGTTTTGTGAGGGTGTTGGGAGTTCTGGTTACGGTTTTTAGATTTCACTTCTTTCAATAATTTTCTGTTCGTTCATAATTTTTGCGATTATATTTCGATTTTATTCGGTTGGAAAATTTAGACGAGTGCAGTGGTGTTTTTTCATTTGCAACGCATTGTTGGATTCATTGAAGTTTTTGAATGGACAGTGTGGTAGTGGATTGTTGACTAAGGGGTGGTGAGGCCACCAAAATTTAAGATAAAATATATTTGAAGGTTTGTTTCAATTACATATATAAATGATTTAAGTTTTGAAAGTCTATTGGGCACAATCAATATTGCAAAAATTTAATCTATATTTGGCTATAGTAAATTTTTCATAAAAAAAATACCTTAAATGGATATAAATAAAAATATTGACTTCCATTGTCGAACTTCCATTTAATACTGCTAACGATATTATCGTCATTGTAATTATATTTTATAATCATTTTATAATCATCGTCAACACATTATATCCATTTAATCCATTAATTTTAAAAAAGCTCACCAACAAAAATTTTCTAGAACCAATTCATCCTAAAAGTATCCCAAAATAATAATCTCAGAACTTTTAGAATAATTATGCGAGTTGGCTCGCAAAAACTCGATTTTAACGATCTATCGCATATTGAATTGAAATAAATAATGAAAATGTATTTGAAAATCTAGATAAGTAAAATTTTCGAAGAAAAATCAATATAGCACTTTACACGAAACTATGGTACACTTCAAAGCTCCACCAAATCCTGTCCATCTTAGAATTACCTACTTTCTGATATATAGTTTTCATTTCTATCAAATAAAATTTTAAGAGTGTGTACGTAACTTGAAATTCTATTTGATAGAATTAAAAATTTATATCTCAAAAATGAGGTAATTCCAAGGTGGACATGTTTTTGTTAAGCCTTTTAGTGAACCATAGTTTCGTGTAAAGTGCTATAACAATATTATATTTTATTTAAAGTTATTTTTAGGCTATGGAAAAATCTCGTAAAAAAAAGAATCCTCGGGATGAAATTGAGGCCCTGCGGAAAATTTTATGTGACGAAGCATCTAATCAGATGAAAGTTCGTAACTTTGGCAAAGCACTCATTGGATTTAATCAGGTAAGTTTTTTTGTGCATTTTTCATTGAAATATGCGTTATAAGCTTTTAACGTATTTGGTGTTCTAAATTTCTAAGTTTGAAACTGTTATAACTTTACCAGATTTTCTAGTTGTTGAAAGCTTTAAAAGCCAATAATATTCAGACATTTAGGGTTGTGTTCGAGGTTGTGTTGATTTTCCCAGTCAATATCAATTTTGATCGAATTTTAATGTGCTAAATTACGCTTTGACCTTTTTGTCCAACTGTCCTTGCGTCCCAAGTGAAATGTATCGATGGCCAAAGTTTTTTTGAAAGACTAACTTATAAATTCTTCAAACTAGCTTTTGTTATTTGAAAAAAT
This sequence comes from Parochlus steinenii, assembly GCA_038502155.1. NCBI lineage: Eukaryota > Metazoa > Arthropoda > Insecta > Diptera > Chironomidae > Parochlus > Parochlus steinenii. The sequence goes on along the minus strand of JAXCIN010000011.1, from coordinate 157,248 downwards.
ATTTTAAACAAAATATTCTCTACCAGAACTGCAGAACAGTCTCATTTTAGAATTACATAAATAAAACTGATTTTTTCAAGTCTAACAGGATTTGAACTTGTCAAGTGGCAATTCTTTCCTGGGTTGCTCCCATCCTTCTCGACTACAAAATTTGTTAGTTTTTGTTATGCTGCTCATGTTTCATCAAATTTGCTCATACGATTTTGGTTTCTATGGAGCTTATGAAACAAAACACATTCATGTGATTTACTGTTCGCTACGTAAAGGGTTTGACGTTCTCCACACAATTTTTTGAAAAAATTTGATTTTGGTTTTAAAGTTTTTTCAGTTTTTAATTTGATTCATCAGAAATTAAAAATTATTTATTTTAAATTAAAAAGACAAAACGTCATTCCCATTGGCTTTACTGCAGTTCTATGAGTTTTTATCAAAAGGAAATTTTTCAGTCAATTTGGAGTGTTCTTTTTAAAATCTGTTAATAATTAATTAAAAGTCTGCAATGGACTCTGAGCTCTTGCAAAGTTTTGTGCGTGTAGGTTTGAGTGAAGAGAACAACGAGGGAAACACTCACCCTAGTAGTTCAAGCAAACCTGTCCCATCTGTATCTTTTGTGCCAAAAAGGCAAAGGCAAAATGTCCAGATTGAGCAGAAGAAGCTCCGTAAAACAAGAGAGGGTTTTGATGAGTTGTACACGGACAAAGATCGGGCAGCAGCTGTTAGTTTTGGTCAGCAAAAAATAAATCAAAATGTGTACATATTTCATTCTTGATGATAATATTTTAGATTTTTTTAAAGTTGAAAAACCAGAATTTTGTTTGGACAAATAAATTTTAAATTCTGATTTTAATTTTTAAATATGTTTCCTAGGTAACTTTGATATCAAACAAAGTCTGTCCATGAAATCAAAGCGAGAGCGTTTGCTGGACCTTAAAATACCAGATGAAGTAGACCCTGCAACGATTCTGATGCTTGGCATGCAAGAAATAAAAATTGGAAACCTTGATAATGGAGTTTTACTCCTTTCCAAGGCAATTAAATTATTTCAAAATTTTAAGTCTTCTATTGATTGACATGTTTATTTGGTTATTAAACAAAGCTATCTTCATTTTCAGGCAATTGAGATGAATCAAAATGATCAGGGTGCTCTCATTGCTCGAAGCAAGTGCTATTTGCAACTAGGTGAGCCAGATAAGGCACTAGTGGATTCAGAGGCGGCTCTATGTAATGACAAAAACAGCATTCGTGCCATCTATCAAAAAGCAGAAGCACTGTACTTCCTGGGAAACTTTGAGCATAGCCTAATGTTCTTCCACAGAGGGCTGAGATTAAGACCTGAGTTGGCATGCTTTAGATTAGGTGAGTTTTTTTTTTAAGAATTGAGATAAAAATTCAGTTTTAAAGTATTTACTGGGTTTTAATTGTAGGTGTCCAAAAAACCCAAGAAGCTATAGAAAATACGATTGGTGGCACTGAAAAAGCAGAATCCCGTGCAACAAACACTCTAAATCCAGAAAAACTTAATTGTCTTCTGCAGCAACATCCACCAAACCTTTCATCGCAGAAAGCACAACATGACAAAAAGAAGCAGAGCCGCAAGCTTCTTGGAGAACTTTTCGTAGACAAAGAGTACTTGGAAAACTTACTTAAGCATCCAGATTTAAAACGAGCAGACACAAAGACAGAAAATATTTCTGTGTATGCCAGGGATGCAATCTCGTTTTTAAATAATCGACAAGAGTTTTGGAGACAACAAAGGCCCACAAATATTCTTTCTGCCACAAAAAACATCACAGAAGGTATACAGCTGTAGAATATAAATATTCTCATCTTGAATCCCAATTTATCATGTTTGAACAATATATTATTAATATAAATTTGAATATTTGAGAAGAAAAACAAACCAATAAAACATTTGTATAGAGAAATATTGAATGTTTAAAATTTCTCAACTTTGAATCATAAAATATACATTTTTAACAGGGTTTCTACATATGTGATCAAGTTTTCGATGTACATATCTATAAAATGTATAATTAATGTATTTATGTATGTTTAAAGGCAGACTCAAACAGAAGGATATTCTGCAAAAAAATTATGCAGAATTTTTTGTGTTTCGCTGCACCAAAAAAATACGCGAATTTTGCAGAATGTTTTGTCCATTGACGGAAGAATCTAAAGGCCTACATTTATTGCAGAACATTACGCAAGTCGCAAATTTGCAGAATATTATTCTATTTGAGTAGACCTTAACGCATTCTTGTTGTAACGTTTTTACGAATTTAAGTTGGTTATGATTATTTTTTATGTTACAGGGGACCCAATGGGAATTTCTCAGATATTTTATAAGAGCACTGATATTTTTAAGAGACTCAAAGCTTTAGAGAATTTTAAGCAAACTTATTAAAAAAAGATAATTTATGCGCCACCCAATTGGAAATTGGGAAAATCTTTTCAATGTGATTACCTGGCTAACAATAATTTTAAGATTACTCAAACTCACCCGCAAAACTCACTTACCCAAATCAAACCCTTAACCCTCAAAACAAATAATAAACGATCAACCCTTGAAAGCTTCCCCAAACATAACCCCAAAAAAAAAACACTTTATATTTTCTGAGAATCACTATATTTTCTATATTTTCTCAGTGTCACTTCAGTCATAAACCCCTATCTTTCGCGATCCTTTCCCCCTACTCCCCACTCTTCCTATCCTTCCACTTTCCTTCTAGGGCTACGACACTCCACTTCCTGACACTAGAATTAATTTTTGCTCTAAATTAATCTCACACGTCTTATCACCTCAACAGTTCGAACTAGAAAGTCTCGATTCTTCTTTCTATCCGATTTACATCATTGCCATCTGATGGTGTTGGTATGCGTTTTCGTCAGTTCAACCTTATTTTGCTCTTAAGGTGGTTTGGAGTTGCTGCATGTCATTTGCTCACCACAAGTCAGTCAGTGGTTGGAATATTGGTTGAGAGGGCGAGTTTGCTGTTCATCTCTCGTCTATGATATCGGTTTTTGACTTATGACCATGCCATTATAGTTTATAATATCTTTCTGCATAATTTGCAACAAATCCAAACATTCTTTTTATTTACTTTTACTGCGAACATTACATTGTGTTTACTCCTTGTGTGGTTCCGTTCTCTCAAAATAGTAAAATGTTTGAAAAGCTTATAAAAGAAACCAATAAATTCATCTTCAGGTCAACAACGAGTGGGTTTCTGATAAAAATCAAATCTCTTGTGATGCCAAATAATTAATAAAAGAAAAAAAACCAAGAAAAATCAAGCAATGAACAAATTTTATGCATATCATATGCGAAAAGTGCCAAAATCGCATAGATTCTGGAAGCTGGGGAAGAAACGTGGTGTGATTACCAACTCAAAAATTACTCAAAATGTGTAACTTGGCAATGTTCATAAGATCTCATCAAAAAAAAATTCATCTGCATTGTTAATAAAAAGTGCCACCACATCGTGAACGTTTTTTTGGATAATTCTGATTTTCCCGAGGATCACAGGATCAGCTCTGGTGACCACCAGATGAGTGGACCATGTGTGGATCAAAAAGTTTTGATCTTTTACATAGTTGTAAGAAGTTTTGGTGAAAAAAATTCGTGAAAACCGTAATCCGTTCAAAAGTTATAAGCTCCAGTTCACCGACATGACAGAATTTCGCGTACAACAAGTATCTTGAGAACCCTAATACTTTTGTCTGTGAAATTTTGCTCTCCAATGTTACCCAAACACTTATTAATAAATAAATAAATACTTTTTGCCCTGTAGTTTGAAAACCATAATACTTATATGCATAAAACATTGATTAATAATGATTATAAATTACTTGCAAACAGATTAAAAAAGATCTAGCGCAGAATTACCACTCGCTAGTCCACAAACTTACATGAATCCCAATAATTCCATAAAATAACTAAAATTTATTACTTTTTGCTCTATCATTTGAAAACCATAATACTTCTATGCGTAAAACTTTACTTGGAAATAATTGTTAATGACATACAAAGAGATTAAATAAACTCCAGCGCAGAATTGCTCCACCCGCTGGTCCACAAACTTACATGAATCCCAATAAATCAAAAAACTTTCATTAAAAACTATATTTTTTGTAACAAAAACTTTACATAAATTAAAATCACGAATAAATCAGCTCTTGGATTTTTTTTTTTTTTTGAATTTGTTTGTATCTTTATTTTTTTTTTTTTAATATTTGTCTCCTAACATGCACATTGCCTTTCTTTCGACTAATATTATAGACTTTAGGTATTTTTAGCTGGCGATGTGTGCATGCTAAGGTGAGGGCTTAATTAATAAAGATACAAAATTTTGCTTCTCTTCAGCTGGTGCTGTTTTTAGAAGCTATAGTTTCTATTCAATATAATGTTGTGTGTTTATTACTAAGATTTTCTTAAATAAGATTAATGAAAAGAACTTAAAGCGGAATTTCAAGGAGGCTGGGAATATTGTGCACGATTTTGTTATGTATAAAGTGTTATTTTACAAATATATAATGTAGTGCTTGTTGGAGATTGTGATGTTGTGCTGCTTTTGTCGATTTGTTTTATATTTAAGTTACCCCAGAGTTTAGCAAATGATCTTTGAGTAATTTTTTGAATTTTACATAATTTGTCGTATTTTGAATATGGTTAGGGAGTGCATTATAAATTAGGGTGGCGATGTATAAAACCATTTTTTCGGATATTTGTTTTGATTTTATATATGTGAATTTTCTTTTTGTTTCTAGTATTGTAATTGTGAATGTCTTGGTTTTTTTCCAGTTTTATGTCAATTATGATACCATTATTCAAGATTTTATGAGTCATCTGACTACACTCTTTTTTATTTAATTGCGCAATTGTTAATATTTTGTATTTTTTGTAGAGATCTTCTGTGTGTAATATTTTATTTCCCCTATTGTCCACATTATTGTAATAGTACTCCTCTTTAAATATGGTGCGTATGAAATTGTTTTGTAATACTTGAAGATGTTTCATGAGATAATTTATTGGTTGTGTTATTTCACACCAAATCGTATTTAAGTAAGTCAGGTCAGCAAACACATAAGAGTAGTATAATTTTAATCTTGCGGCAGTGGGTAAAACATTTGAGCATTTATACAAAGGTCCTAGAAAACATGATATTTTTTTTGAAAGATGCTCGGTTTGAATATTCCATTTCAGGTTTGATTGGATATAAAGTCCAAGATATTTGTAGACAGACGCCTTCTCAATTTGGATACCGTTCATTGTTAATGAGTATTCTGAAGTGTTTAGGTGGACATTTCTTGTTATTATCATAAATTTTGTTTTTGATACATTTGCAGTAAGTGAATTATGGAAAAAGTATTCACTAAATATTCTATATAATAGAATTATTATAATAGGATTATAACAGAATGGTTGCACTACATCTAATATTCTGAAGTATGATGACCAACTGTAATTAACTCTTCCCCAACTCACAGAACATTCATATCTAAGAATAAAATATATCTTGGATTATTTCAAAAACAACACTATATATCCAAATCTGGCAAATGAAGCACATTCACTCGATTTTAGTATATTTAGTAATCCACTCAAACAGTATTGACTATAAAAAGAAACACTCAGTAACATCAAAAATATAAAGTAAAGCATAAACACGGTATGAAAATAACTTTTTTTAACATATTTAAATATCAGGTATTAAATATATTAGCCAAGACACTTTATTTTTTTTGAACCCCTGGATATTCGCTCAATATTCGCTCAATTTATGTAAATACTATTTTCAAATATATGAAGCTAATTGACCGTTTATTAAATGTTAACAGCAGTATAATTTAATTGATTTTAGGCATATTTTACACAAGTTCTTCTAAGTTTATAAGTTCTCGATTTTTAATCTTATTTTATTCAATATAATATCGATATAAAAATATAATATTTCAAAACATTTTGAATTGGAAGATTGCACAATAAGAGAAGTACATAATTATGTTTCATTGGTATTTTTATCTGTCAGATCTTGATTTTTTATAGAAGCATATTTTTCAATATCTTCTAGATTAACTTTATTGATATCTAGAAGCATAAGCTTTTTTGACCTTCCATATATTCTGACTAAGTTAAGTAAATACTCATAAAGGTACAATTTTCCAGGTGCTAGCTTATGGAATGAGATAGCTGTGTCAGCGCAACAATCATCAATTCCTTGAGACAAAATGTGCCAGTATAAGTAAGGTTCTCGTTCAGAATTTTTTACCGGAAATAATGAAAACTCCACAGGCTCTTCAAAAAACCGTGCACGAAATGAAGAGTCACGAGAATCTACTCGAAGCACGTTAACGTTGTCAAGGCATCTGCAATTAAAAAAAGCATTAAAAAAGAAGTTGCTGATTTTTCCTTGAAAATTTTTAAACCTTTGAAAACTCATTTTATCCCCTTCCCAGCTAATGCTGCATTTGTCTTTGTCTGGAAAACTCTGTGTGTTCATTCTGTGAAGCGATTCTTTACTTAGCAATATGACTCCACTGGCCATAAAATCTTCATCTGAATAGCGCTGGCCTAGCACTAACGGCCAGCTTGTATTGTATTGAAATAGCAAGTGACGTAAGTTTTGAACGATCACGTATCTACAAGTAAGTAAACTGATGCAATAAATACTATGGATATGATACCATTTAATTTTAAATAAGCTCAAAAACTTTATGTTCAGTAAAAATTTATCGATTTTTTATTACTTATTTAGCATATAGCACACAACAATATGAAAGAAAACAGTATTTGTACTTTTTGAAAACAAACCCAGGAAACCAGGTCAGAACATCATGCCAAAAAACCATTCCACTCAGAATGCCAACACATTCTGAGAGTTAGAATTCTAGTATTCATTCAGAGTAGCGTTCCACTCTGCATGCCACTCAACTTAACCATACAGCTAAGAATGATTATTATTAGGTGTAAAATCGACATATCTTTATACACTGAACGATACAAATGTGATTAACAACTGAAAAATCAATGGAAACTTTTGTTAGGTTGTCGATATAAGTCGGAATGAAGTCAGAATGCAACTATGAAGTAAGAAAACAACTGAAATGGAAAATTAACTTATAAAATTACTTGATAGCAAAGATCTTTTGTTTTCTGCTATCCTACTCTCTAGCAGTGATTTTTGAATTGCAATAACCTACTAAGTTATTCGAAAATACGCGCAACCTGGCTGGTTATTGTAATTCAGTTGTAACTGCCAGAGAGTAGGATGGCAGAAAATGTTGATGGTTTAAGTCAGAGGATTTTTGTTTGATGTAAGAAAAAAAATAGAAAATATTGAACTCCTTACCCGTGCAATGCGAAAAACTAAGGGCCGTGTGTCCGGTGGTTTGGTGGATTTCTGTAAACGATCGATTTAACCTCCCACCGAACCGATTCCGGATTCTTTGATGCCAACCGACTTGGTATTTTTCTCATCGCACCACTTCCGTGACCCAAAGTCGGGTTTTCCATACAAAACATTTTTTTTTTTGAAAAACTAGAAAACTGTGAAACTACAGTAATACAGCTGTAGTTTTTGAGAAAAATGTTTGAGATGATACAGTAAATGATGTACAGTCAAGAAATGCATCGTTGTTTGGTCCACTACCTGCTGAGAGTCATCTGGGGGGTCATCTGGTGGTACCAGGCAACTTTTTTTGAAAAAGTCTTAGAATCTCATGATTCGTCCAGAAAAAAATAGGGTATTCGTGTTTTAAACCAACAGATGCCGCGCGGGATATAGATGTAATATCTCAGTTAAAAGAATTTTTAATTATAACACCACTCCACGTTAAACACAAACTTGTAGAAGCATTTCAGTAGAAAAATCCTGTTAGATATTTATTCAATAAAAGTGAAACTTAAACCATGGTATGTGTACCAATTAAATGGTGTAGTAAGGTGTAGTAGGGCGCTCGTCTCGCGAACGAGAGGTAGTGGGTTTGAGACCCGAAGTCTCGCAAACGGCAAAGTTGAAGGGGAGTTCTTAGGTAAAATAATTACAAAATAAAATAAGGTTTTGGTTAAGATTGGTAGCAAAAAGAGTAAAATTGCTGCTAAAATCTGGGAAAATTCAGAATTTTCTCTAATTATTTTTTTTGAATTCAACTCAGAATGAAAGTTAAAATGAATTCAGAATGAAAGTTAGAATGAAACTAATTCTGAATTTCATTCTACTTCGAATTCCATTTGAGTTCTAAATTATTATTCCACTTGGCATGCTTTTCAGAACGATTGTTGTAGACTCGGCTTCCAAACGGTATAGATAGTAGAATGATTTCGAGAATTCTGACGTACTAAAATTTCATTCTGAGTGGCATGCTAATTCGAACTGACTGGTTTCCTGGGCAACAAGATTTTTTCAACCACAGTTTGGTATTGTCTGACCAAATATAATCTAATATGAACTCTATTCATGTATACGGGTATGTTTTCTATATGGCGTTGATGGTTGGGACCGATAAAGAGTTTTGACTTAGAGAAAACATACCCGTATAAGTCTATAAAATTTACGTGTCCGGCTTCACAAGCAAGAACCAGTCTCCATCATTGTACAAATGCTTAAATGTATATTGTAATGATTCTTTGGCCTTTCCAAAGCTCTGGTTTGCAGTGTAGTTGTGTTCTAAGCGAATTGTGTTTGCCAAAGAATCTGAAAGTGAAAGATTAGCAACAAACAAGTGAAGAAGTAATTGAAAGAAAACTGATTTAATTGGTCTTTTAGCTCATACATTTATCATAGGGCTCGCACCAAGATTTTCGACTCGAGTCGAGTCGAGAGTCGACTCCACAAAAAAGATCGAGCTGAGTCGAGTCTCGAGTCGAGCCTTGTTATTAAAAAAAATTTAAATTAAATCTTAAGACTTGCATAAACAAAATTACAAGTAAAAAATTGTTAATTTTTTCAATATCGTACTATCTTGGATTGGTTTAATCGTTAAATAAACATGCACTAATTTTTCAATTACAACTTGCAAAGAAAATAATCATAAAAAGTCGATTGATCAAAACTTGTGTTGCCAACTTATACATATTTTTTTATGTGTTGGTAAAACAAATAACAATCTGTTCGCTGCATTCGAGCTCATTTTTGAATAAAGCTGCCAAAAATTCGAGTCGAGTCGAGTCTCGAGTCGAGGCTTGACTCACGAGTCGAGTCGAGTCTCGATTAATCGCAGGTCCCTAATTTATCAGTTTTTCTTCAGCTCTTGATATTATTTTAAAGAATTTACCTTCCACGTCACTAGTAAAAACTAGTTTATTACAACGTTTCCCCCAAGTTGTTGCTAGTTCCACCCCTTTAGTAGGAAGGTCTTGCTTATCAAGAGGCACAATGCATACGATTCTTACTGTATCAAAAAGGTGATTGGCTTCTAGTGACGTATAATCCTTATCAATATCAATCGAAAATGCATTTTTAAGGACTGAAACAAAAAAATTATAAAGCTTGACTTTAAAAAATTAAAACCTTAAAAATAAATAGAAATTTTAATGAATATTCCCTCCTTTGAAAGGAGGCATGGACTTTTCCACAATCAGAGGAGTAAAATTATGTTCTCAAGTAAATGACAGGGTTCCGAAGTAGATCAGAACTATAGTTCAGTTCAGTTCATATGTGAACTGAACTATTCATAACATAAAAAGTTCAGTTCAAATTTGAACTGAACTTTTTATGTTATGAAAAGTTCAGTTCAAAATTGAACTGAACTATTTATGATAAAGTTCAGTTCATTTTTGAACTGAACTTTTTATGTTATGAATAGTTCAGTTCAAAATTGAACTGAACTTTTTATGATACAGTTCAGTTCAAAATTGAACTGAACTTTTTATGTTATGATTAGTTCAGTTCAAATTTGAACTGAACTATATCATAAATAGTTCAGTTCAAATTTTGAACTGAACTTGAACTTTTATGATTTTTTTTTGCGATTTTTTTAAATCATACACTTAATCGGAATATTACAGAAGTTTCAAGCTTTAGAAAAAATTCAAAATAAAATATTTGAAAATTGTAAGAAAACATTGGAAATAGCTAGTTTTCATTAATGGATCCAGAATCTCTGGCAAAGATTGTAGTGGCAGGAGAACCTGCTGCTGGGGAGTGGCTGTAACTTCTCTGATCATGGATGAAAATTCCCAAATCATAACTTTTTAGCACTTAATTTTTTGGAAAAAAATACTCAACATGTTCTCATTTTGTCCGTCCGTCCTTCTGTCTGTTGTTTATAAAGTAAATGCCGAACAGATGAAGTGGAACAAAACTGCTGGTACCAAAATGTTTTATGGAGGTGGGTGCACCAGCTGGAAAGATGTGACCAATTCTTTGGTTTTCCCATTCAATATCAACTCTTTAAGGGTAGCGAAACAACTCTCAATTCTGGACATTTATGCTCAAAAACCAAATTTGCAACTCATTTTGTTCTTGAGTTCTGGCAGTGGTGATTCTGGTCAGGAGGTGGATTCATCTCTCAAAACACAAAATTTGAGGGTTTTCTTAAACATATTAAATGATTTTGAAAATTTTTCCAAAAAAAGTGTCTGGAGCCATTAGATCATCCCACCAGTTGTAGTGGACCCAATCCTGACCATAATCTGTTTCTAACTCATCATTGTTTACAATTTTGCAGAAGAAACCTAACCGCTAACTTGTACCGTCCAAAAGTTGTTTTTGTATGGGAAAGTCGACGCTGTGTCAGAGAAGTGGTCACATCTCTCTAGCTGGTATTCCTACCTCCACCAAAAAATCCATATTTAAACGAGGTTTTATTTGAAACATTTTTGTACGAAAAGTTTGGGTCTGAATTTATCTGTTCGGGAGCTATTTTGTAGACGAACTGACGGACTGACAGAATGAGAACATAAAGCGTATTTTTTCCAAAAAAAAATCGCTAAAAAAGATTAAATTAAAATTTAAAAAAGTTCAAATTTGATCTGAACTATTTATGATATAGTTCAGTTCAAATTTGAACTGAACTAATCATAACATAAATAGTTCAGTTCAAATTTGAACTGAACTATATCATAAAAAGTTCAGTTCAATTTTGAACTGAACTATTCATAACATAAATAGTTCAGTTCAAAATTGAACTGAACTGTATCATAAATAGTTCAGTTCAATTTTGAACTGAACTTTTCATAACATAAATAGTTCAGTTCAAATATGAACTGAACTATTTATAAATAGTTCAGTTCGCTTTTGAACTGAACTTGATCTGTTATCTGAACTTGAACTTAGTTCATCGCAACCCTGGTAAATGACCATCCGTCCGTTCGTTTACAAAATAACTCTCGAACGGATAGAGTCAGACCCGACTTTTGGTACCAAAATGTTACATATCAACCCTAGTTTAAACATGAAACTTTTGTACGGTACAAGTTAGAGACTAGGTTTTTTAATATATGTACTTAGATTTTTCCGAAAATTTGTTCTAAAATATGTCAAAAATTTCAAATTGGAAGGACAAGAATTTTTGAGGCAGAGCCATCTATTGGGACCTTTTTCACTCATTAGGAAAGTAGTTTGATTATTTTGATTATTCTTTTGATTGTTGATCGTTTTCCTTCAAATTTTCCGGAAAACTAAGCATTGGTCATAAATCGGTTACAGCTCAAGAATTAAGAATAAAGCGACCTAATTCCGTCCAGCCCTAATTCCGTTCATTTTAACCAAAAAATGTTTGATTTTTTACAGGGTTGTAGAAGTGGGTAGGCGCGAGTGGTCGCGACCCCCTTGTTAAAATTTTGTTTAGTGCAATTTTTTAATTTTGTTTGCAAAAACCCATCAGCGCCTACCTTGTTAATCTGCTTCTTCTACACCCCTGATTTTTTATAACTTGGACCACACATGAGAAATCTCCAAAAATTCAAATGCGATTGCTAAAAATTTTGTCAAAAACTACCAGGAGCAGCTTTCTCCTGCTTTTACTAAATCATTTAAAATTTCATAGGATTTTTGGTATGTTTTCAAATTCCGTCCAAGAAGTTTGAAGTCGCATTATGAACGTTCTAGTGGAAAAATTTTAGTTCCAAAAATCCAAACTTTTGCTTATGCACCCATCTTTGAATAATGTGCGGCAAATATTTCTTTTAGGAGAGATATTTGAGTTGATGCCAGTAACAAAACTCTAAATCCACTTTTCTGAAAAATGCTTTTTATTCACTAAATCAATAGATAACAACATAAAATTACTAAAAAACTAAAAAAAACCAAGAATTTTCTTCGGCATCTTATAAATATTCACTCAGTTCCCACGCGTTTTTAGTGCAATTTTGTTCAAAAATTTGGGTGATAAATGTATGATCAGCGGTAAAATCAGTTTCTCACTGAGTTTTCAAGATTGCCTTTCCAAATAAGTTTTAAATGATCAATAAATGATGAAATTTTGTAAAAAATGTATTTTTTTTGAAAATTTATTTTTTGGGGTCTATAGAATTAGGCGCGCAAGTCAAAAAAACGCATTTGACTTTGCATGCGCTGTTTCTCGAATCACTGCAGCTACAAAAATTTGACACTTATCATAAAACATCAATAATATATTAGAGAACAATAAAATATCTTTGGTTTGAATAATTTCCATCAAATAAGACTACTGCAAGCATTTGAAGCCACGCGCGCATGGACAAATTCTTCCTCAAACTTTTTTTTCGCGTTCGTGAGAGTAACAAAACTCTAACCACCAAAAAATTTAAAAACTTTGTATCTCCTCGAGTTTTATGAATTTCTTTACAAACTAAATTTTATTTTATGGTTTTTAGTGATAAGAATCGAAAAAAAAAATATTTTCAAAAAAATGTCTTTTAGGGGGGGTGTAATAAATCTTCAAAGGGAAAAAAAGAGCATTCTTGTCGGACGGATTGTTCTTTGACCAATAATCGGAAAATGTTGAAATACATCTTAAAAAATGCGTAATTTAATATGAAATAAGCATAAAAAAACATTTTTATCATTTTCATCGAACCTAGACTTTACGGGCCATTTCAATCCAAGCGCGCATTATACGGCTCGTTCAAATATAGTTTTGTTCGATGTGAGAATAAAACTTGTATGCACGAGCCGTAGAATGCGCGCTTGGATTGAAATGGCCCGTAAAGTCTAGGTTCGATGAAAATGATAAAAATGTTTTTTTTATGCTTATTTCATATTAAATTACGCATTTTTTAAGATACATTTCAACATTTTCCGATTATTGGTCAAAGAACAATCCGTCCGACAAGAATGCTCTTTTTTCCCTTTGAAGATTTATTACACCCACCCTAAAAGTCATTTTTTTGAAAATATTTTTTTTTTCGATTCTTATCACTAAAAACCATAAAATAAAATTTAGTTTGTAAAGAAATTCATAAAACTCGAGGAGATACAAAGTTTTTAAATTTTTTGGTGGTTAGAGTTTTGTTACTCTCACGAAAACGAAAAAAAAGTTTGAGGAAGAATTTGTCCATGCGCGCGTGGCTTCAAATGCTTGCAGTGGTCTTATTTGATGGAAATTATTAAAACCAAAGATTTTTTATTGTTCTCTACTATATTATTGATGTTTTATGATAAGTGTCAAATTTGTGTAGTTCCAGTGATTTGAGAAACAGGGCATGCAAAGTCAAATACGTTTTTTTGACTTGCGCACCCAATTCTATAGACCCCAAAAAACAAATTTTCAAAAAAAATAAATTTTTTACAAAATTTCATCATTTATTGATCAATTAAAACTTATTTGAAAAGGGTATCTTGAAAACTCAGTGAGAAACGTGAACTTTTGCAAAAGTTCATTTATCTAAAAATTTTGTTTGAGGGAGTTAGAGTTTTGTTACTGGCATCAACTCATTTAGGAAAATAATTTTATTGTTGATCGTTTTCCTTCAAATTTTCCGGAAAACTGAGGATTGGTCATAATTCGGTTACAGTTAAAAAATATTATTTATTTAACTTTTCATCAAAATTCATCGATTTCAAAAAATACTTCCAAACTTCACAAAAATATATTATTTAATATATTATTTAATATGAAAATATATTATTTATTTCAACAATTAAATTTCTTATAAATTTCACATTTTCCATGAAGTTTTCCGGAAAACTAATCATGGGTTAAAAATGAGTCGTAAATGAGGCTGATTTTTGACTATTAACATTGAAAAAAATATTAGCAGAAAAAAAAATCTTCCCATCTTTTTGTGAAGATGGGGGGAAATATGTTTATAGTGACCCCAAGTGGGGGGATGTGGGTTGGAAATTTGGACCAAGACGGTCGTATTGGTTATATTTGGGTTAAAAATAAAAATATAGTTTCGGGTCAAATTTCCAAAATGACCTTCCCAATTTTAGGGGCTATGCATAAAATACGTAACGCTCTAGCAGGGGGGGGGGGGTCTAGAATTTGTTACGAAGTAATAATCTTCATATTAAAATGTGTGAAAAAGCGTTACGAGGGGGGAGGGGGGGGGGTCCAAAAGGTCCGATTTCAGCGTTACGTATTTTATGCATAGCCCCTTACTGACACATTTTATCGGAATGAATTTTAACCGGAATGTTTTGGTTTCCCGGGATTGCTCTACATATTTTCAATTTAGATAATCAAAATCATTTCACAAATCATTTCACTAATCGAATCGAAACGATTATTAAAATCACTAATCGCAGGAGCCTATTTAGTAGGGAATATACCAAATTTTGATGTTGAATTTGATTTAAATCAAAATAGTTTTTAAGGGTGTACCAAACCTGTATGAGGAATCTGCAAAATAGGGATTGATAATAAACACCCCATTACTAGTCCAAGAACTAACGGAAGAGTATATCCTCCTTCTATATTTGATTGTGGGTCTAACAGTTGATAGCGAACCTTCATTGCAGTTATCTAGTAAACTTATAACTTTAAAAAAAATACTGTGACAATAATAGACTTATAAAGTATAAAGAATAAAGTAGACTTTTGTTGACAATCGTGATAGCGATAATGTGTTTCGTGAATATTCGATTTAACTTCTATAATAAAAAGTTACAGTAATGCCATAGAAAAGATGTAAAGCTTCATAATGAAAATTTATTATCAAAAATATTTCATATTACTTACAATGCTCAAAGTTTTACTATTTTCAAGGTATTCATGATCTCTTGCAAAACGTATCATTAATAATACTATTACTGTAATAATACAACCGTTCTGAAAATGAAACGCAATGAAGTCTCGAAATACGTGTAAATAAATAAAATTATATTTGTGAAACGACTAAGTGATGTGTGTATTTTTACTCCTTAATATTACTTTACTATTTTACACTGAGCATGGATGTAAGAGTGTTATTAAATATCAATTAAAAAAAACTTTATTTCATAATCGTCCGTTTTATTGTCTTACTTAACAATAGCAAAGCATAGGAATCCTGACTTCTCCGTACACAGATCTCTAAAATATCTCATAGTTTTTTTGATTGTATTGAGTAATAAAAAATAAATTGTGTTTAAAAAAAATGGAAAGCCTTGATCCTCTGTACAATGCTTAAAAATAAAAAGCTGGAATTCTTGTGGTTATTTATATCATTCCTGTGTAAACGATCAATCTAAGACTTGTGCCGATCAAAAATAAGAATTGCTTGAGAAGCTATCACGGGTCTCTCAGGACTCAAATAAAATTTTGTTATTTCGGTGAGATTTTTATTTAGCCTCATGTTTTCTCTGCACAATAAATGTACTTTTTTTTCTAAATCGGTACAGTTGTCAACGAAATATCATCGACTTCAAGAATCAATTCTGCTATTTTAAATTGAATACAATTTTCCCGGAATTCTGCTGTAAAAACTCTAGGAGTAGCTGTTCGAACCATTTCAAGAATAATTATTATTATTATTAAATTAAATTTGAAATAAGTACTCACCATGAAATGTTATCAGCACTTGTACAGTTGTTATTTTGCAATATGTATACTAAATAGTATTTGGAATGGATTCAATATTTATATTTTACAAAACAATAATGTTTTAAATAGAAACTCTAAGGTATTTTCAACAATTGATTTAACATTTTTCAAACAATCTGGAAAAATAATCCCATATTTTTCTCTAGCACATTTATATTAAATAATAAATAATAAATAATAATAAATAACTATCGAAGCACTAAGTCTATAAATAAGTTTTTCGTTCATAGAATTGGCTGGGAAGTCATCAAGCAGTGAGTCAGCAACTTTCCAAATCAAACCAAAATTCAGATTAAAGTCTTTTAAAAAGCCTTTAAAAAGACTGCTTTAAAAGTGACTGTTGCTTGATCGTGATGAGTGATCTATTATGAACGATGTGACCTACTGTTAAACTGACTTTGGATAATTGAAAGGTAACAAACTAGATAAAATTTTTTGAAACGTTGGCTTTGAGTTTCATTGCTGTCAGCTGAGAAGTCTTTTGTTCTGGCCAATTTTCAAAAAAACTGAATTTAAGGTGTCCATTCACAATCATCATGGCATAAAAAGCTTTGATGAGCACACATGTTCCTGAGGAAAATGGAATCCACTCGAATTTTAATAGAACACAAACAAAAATAATTTAGGTTCTGAAAAGGCATAGAAAAGCTTCAAGTCCCGATTTCGCAAGAGACGTAACTGATTAAAAGCAAGGAAAAGCTTCAAACTCCGATTTCGCAAGAGACGTAACTGTTTAAAAGCAAGAAAAAGCTTCAAACACCGCTTTCGCAAGAGACGTAACTGATTAAAAGCAAGGAAAAGCTGCAAACCTCGATTTCGCAAGAGACGTAACTGATTAAAAGCTAGAAAAAGCTTCAAACCCCGATTTTGCAAGAGAAGTAACTGATTAAAACAAGAAACAAAGCTACCAAGCCACAACTGGATCAAGAGGCAGAATAATGGCGTAGCCAACAGAAATCAGTGTAACTGATTTACATAGGTCTTATATAACCATTAGTGTTGAACGGACCTTAAAAAACCCAAAATAACAAACTAACTGTTTTGATTGTACCAAAAACATGTACCCACTTGGTTGTCAAGATAAAAATTAGACTGCAATATTGAATCTTAATCAGAACCTTTAAAAATATTAACAAGTAAAGAAAGAATTGCCAGTTGGCAAGTTCAATATCGAAGTCAGTTATAATTGGAAATCTGTAAAAAGATTCAAAGATCTAAAAATTTCAAACATTATAGAAAGATCGATATATCGTTTCAACAACTCTAGTTCCTGAAAAATTTTGCTCATTAACCGAATCTACAAATCAATTTTTTTTTTTGTTTGAAAATTTGGAAATCGATTCTGGAAATAAAATCAATTCTGGAATGAAAACCTCTTTCTGGTTGTAAGGCCTATTAAAATCACTTAAAATAAAACAAATTCTGGAATTGGGAATCGATTCTAAATTTTTTCAGAATCGGAATCGGAATCGATTTGAAAAAAACTTAGGAATTCGATTTTTTTCGGAATCGAAAATCGATTCTTATCCGATCTCTGATAAATCAGTTCTGTGATAACTGTGATATCAAGAAGGAAAAATTTTCCTCAGTGATGACTGAAATACGACAAAATGTAGCAGCTAGGACTGACTCAACAGCACCACAAACTGAAGCCTTAATGTGATATTTTTTTTCTTTGATATGTGATATTTTTTTTTCTTTGATATTTTGTTATTTTATTTTGTTATTTTGTTAACTTAATTAATTTTTAAGCTAAATCCAAACTGCTCTGAAACCAAACTCATGACATGATCTGATTTAAGATATATTTATATGATTTCTATGATACAATGATATTAAACTTGTTATAATTTTGATCTGATTGCAAACCAAAGGTCCTGACCTGTACTGTAATTTAAACCTTAAATAAATAAATAGTTTAATAACAAACATATTTGACGAAATAAAAAATATGAACGCAATGCAAAAATTTTCGGTTTTTTTAATTTTTTTGCTCGGTAAAAGAATTTTCAAGGATATGTTTGCATAGAAGAATGCATTGATTCAGATGCATATGCTGGATCATCATAATAATAATATTCATAATAATACTCATAACTGTCTATACTGTATTCAGAAGAATCATAATACTCATCGTAGTAATCATAATATTCGCTGTCGTTATGTATTGAATCGTCATAATATTCACCCTGTGAAACAGATTCAAATTTTTATTGAATCATTGTTAATAAATAAATACAAACATTCTCACCACATAATCAGCATCATCATAGTAATAGTAATAGCCATCTTCATAGAAGTAACCTTCTCCATGAGCAATTCTTTCTTCATCATAGTAGCTATCTTCATAATATGCATATTCATCGTTTTTTGGTTCGCTTATTTCTGAACCATAATAATAATATTCATAGTAATAGTCATCAAATGAATATACTCCAGAAACACCATTTAAAGAGCTCACTGAATTTTCCGAGCTAATATAAACTAAAAATAATAATAAATTGTTATAGAAGTTTCGTATTTTCAACTGTAAATTGTCAAACAAAAAAATATTTATGAGTTAAGGGGACAACAGATAGAATAATATTATGCCACAATAATATTATGCTTTTTACACACTCACACTTTTGCATTTCATTTTTTTTTTGAAAAATTTTTGAAGACCATTATTTGCTGGCTGGTGAATGCTAAGGTTAAAGTTAACCAGCATAAGATCTTGCTCAAGGATACCTTGAGGTGCTACTCATGGTCAAAAAATGTGAACTCTCAAATTCAAAGTGTAATTCATTGATAATATTGGTCCCTTTAGAAGGTGGGTGAGCTTCCATCACCAGCTGCTTGTGGTGAAAAAAAAATTTCCATCTATGTTTTTTTATTACAGGTTGGTTGTCACTCTAAAGTGGGGCATGATAAGGTGCTTGAGGTACCATGTGCAAGTGCTGAAGGAACAATTTTTATTTTTTAAAGATGTATTTTGATTACCTTTGGAAGAAAAAATCACCATGAGAAACTGCTCATGGTACCTCGAGCATCTCCTCATGCTCCACTTTATGTCACTCAATCAATTCATGTTAAAAAACATAGACAAAACATATTTTTCTAACCACAAGCAGCTGGTGATGGTACCTCACCCACCTTCTGATGGAACCAATATTATTGATGAATTACCCTATGAAGTTGATGTTACCCTTTTTTCCCATGAGTAGCACCTTAAGGTCGTGAACTTGCATCAGAACAATTATTGAGCTCTCATTTGCACCTTCTAATACACCTTAAACATTTTCTAAGATCAAATAAAACATGTTTGAAGAAGAAATGGAAGCTCTATGATAACTGGTTCTGAGGTTGTGAAGCAAAAGTCCATGTTATTTTGATTACCGATCGTCATCACAAATAATATTATGCACTCACATTTGTTTGTCAAAATAATATTATGCACTCACTTTTGTGTGATAAAACCATGTAAAAACACGAAGAATAATATTATTTGGCATAATATTATTGTATGTATTCTGGCCTTTGGTTCAATTTTTTTGTTCAATCTATAAAATCTTCAATTTTTATGAACATGTGACGTTAGAACTTCTAATAAATCTGTTATTCTTCAAAATGGATATTCAAATAGGTCTTCATTAAAATGAATAGATACATTATTTTCATCTTATATAAAAACAAATTATGTATTTCATTAATTATGATATTTTAATTTTCACATTTGTCATGAAGTTTTCCGGAATACTCAATATTGGCTTAAAATAGGTCGCAAAATACCCTTTTTATTCGATTTTTTATATTGTAAAAAAATTACCGGAAAAAAATGCTGACAACTTTTGTGAAGTTGTGTGGTAAACGTCTAAGAGGATGTATTCGGTAAAAAATGAAAATATGTTTTCGGGTCAGATTTTTATAATGAGTGTTCCCAATTTCTCTGACATTGAACCTACTATTATGCAAATAACATATGTTGAAAGCTTGTCAAATACGTACCGGATGGAACTGGAATAGATTGAGTTTTGCCAGCAAGAGCTGCAATGATTAAAAAAAGGCACAATACTTTCAAGGAGCTCATTGTTTACGTTATGGCTCTATCATTACGAAATATTTTGTTTTTAAAGCATTTTTCAAATCAGCAAATTATAAAAAAATAGTTCCACGTACTATAGAATGACATATAATTATGGAAATTGGTCACGAAGAACTCATATAACTAACATTATTTAATAAGTCACTTAAAGTTTTTCAAAGTTAAAATCACTAATAAAACGAGTAATAATATTAACTATAATATAATTTTATTGGATATTAATATGAACTAATTGTCAGGACAGTAAAAAAAATTCATGCGAAACAAAACGCTTCTTGTTCGCTGACACACTTGCCGTGGGGAGCACTAAACTTTGTATTTCCCGAACATTTTTGTTCCACCAGATAGCCACCACTACAAACGTAAAACAAGTCACACCTGTTTGCGTGGGAAAATAAAGCATTGTCAACTTGACACTTCAAAGTTGATATTCCAGGGAAATCAGCTCCTGGACTTTGTTCAGGCGTCAATTGTTCAGAGCAGGAAGCAAGATCTCTGGTCACACATCTTTCATGTGCTAAACTGAATAACAGACCATAACTACATGTCAAGTCAACTAAAAAACCACCGCTACATATATAAAAGCGTCTGCAGTCTATTTGATGGGGATGCAATTGATCTTCCTGCTGGCATCTCATCTTGGTTTATAAAAAAAAAAAAGAGATTTTAAAAGCAATTAAAAACAAGAGAGACAAGAATTGCCGGTTGGCAAGTACAGAAAGCGAATTTTTTTTTAAAGGAAGTATTAAATATATATCAGTCTTGAGTCTTGGTAGAGTTGATTCTGGCCAGGTGGTGGCTTCATCTCTCAAAACACGAAATGTTTGGTTTTCTTAACGAATTACATGATTCCGAAAATTTTTCAAAAAAAAGTGTCTGGAACCTCCAGATCATCCCACCAGCTGGTGGTGGACCCAATCCTGATTATGATCTGTTGCTAACTCATCATTCTTAATAATTTTTTGTTGAATAAACCTAATCGATAACCGTTCGAGAGTTATTTTGTAAACGGACGGAGAGACGGACAGACGGACGGCAGACAGACGGATGGACAAAGTGAGATATATAGCGTATTTTTCCAACAAAAAAAATGCTAAAAATAAAGTAAATTTACCTGTGGTGATGTCATCCCTGATTGCTCTCCACCAGTTTGAAAAGAAGCTGAAGTACAACCAGCAATAGCTGGCCATTCACAACGATTGGCACCTATACTAAAATGTAGACCAGCTGGGCATGTATGCTCATACCACACTCCATTGCAGCTCCAAAACTTTGTGCAGTCAATATTATGAGCTACTAGTGTTCCTGAAATTATTTAAGTCATTGTCAAATTATTTCTTTATAAATATTATTTAATAATATTATTTATTAATATTATTTGTCAAAATTGTTATTCCTTGATGAAGATCTCGAACCTAGAGATAGAAGGCTCGGATGCCAATTAATTTTTTTTTTTTTTTTTTTTTTTATTGAACCTCTTATAAGGGGCGGGTGAGGGGATACCGAGGTATCCAAGCACGGAGGCCAAATGCGGCCCATTGTACTATCCTCAGAAATGACAGGTTATCATACAATCTCTTTTAATCTTCCAGATTCATGTATGAATCTTAGAATATCAGAGACGTTGATTTTCCTGTAATCAGATAAAGTTATGACGAAGTGTCCATAAACTTTATAACGAAGATGCGTATAAGAAGGACAGCTGCACACAAAGTGATTAGCTGTTTCATATCTGCATTATTTTGGGACTTTGTTACAAGCCTAGTATTGGTCATGCTTAGACACGTCTTACTAGTGTAACAACGTGTTTTACCGCATGACTCGATCTCAATTATACTGTTAACTTCATGAAGCAAATTGGAAATGTATGCGTGACAAAGACACATTCCCATTTCCTTTGCAACAATTTGTTGTCCAATTTCGAATGCGTTCGATCAGTTCGCATTTCGAGGTTCAACTCCACAAAGCTTCCACAAGTTATTTTTTGACACCAACTTTCATGGTGAAAAATTGATGGCAAAAATTACTCGTGTCGACTATGAGAATCAAACCCAAAATTCCCAGCCCCTATAGCAAGCGCTTTATCCACTGTGCTACAGGGGCTATGCCAATTAAATAATGCATCACTTTTAATTTGGACTGAGAAAGCAAACTAGTTTTATTTTATTAACAACCAGCAGTCCACAATAATATTTAAACTTTATAAATACAATTCATAATTTTAAAGGTTGAGAATTCTACATGTATTGTTGAGTTTGTAGCCAGTTCGCAAGTGAAGAAGCGATTTTATGGAAGGCATTAATACATGGAAGGCATCATTAGAGATCTATGTATAACATATCACTAATGTATCAGATATATCAGTTTGCACATATATGATTTGTAAATTTAACTGATATATCAGATAAAATTGAAATAAAATGTAGAGGAAATATCTGTTGACGTGGGCGTAAATCTCTCACAATCAACAAATTTGGGCATGATAATCCGATTCAGGAAAACGTCACCGAGATTTATTTCAAATTATTACGAACTACCCAAGAATGTTGATCTAAGAGCCACCGAACTAGTTGGGTTCTTATCTTGATCTCCGCACCAAATAATAAAACACCAAAAATACACTTTTTTTTAAAAAAAATTGTATTTTATTCTTAGGCTTTATTTTACTTTCCAGGCATTCTACTTGAACTTACTACAATAATAGTATTCCTTCTATTCTTATCGTTCAGAGAAAATAGAATTGACTCAATATTTATTTTTATGACACACAATAGTTGTTAACTAGTCTAGTTAAATTACAATTCGTTGAAATCTTTAAATTTTCAATTGACTCAGCAATTTGTTCCAATAATAATATCTTCTTAATTCCGCTAAAATCATAAAAAACAATGAATGAAATGTTAACAATCAAACAATGTTCGAGGCTTACCGAGACTTTCTGAGATATTTTTTCAAAAATACTTGATCTGACCATTTTCTTGGTATTTCAGTTTCGTTTAGCACTCCAACCTCTTATATTTTAAAGAGCGAATTCTTTTGCAGTTGTGTTACTAATTTAAACTAATTGAAATTCGAAAAATCACGATTTATTACTAACTCTCAGACTACATTCGTGTAATAAATGATGTTCTCCCACTAAGCCCGAGATTGATCGTTTAATTGTAGACTTGTATTGCGAATAATTCACACTATTTGGCAACTGACACCAATAAAAAAAAGATGAATTCTATATTTCCAATTATATATAATTACTTTATTTCCAATTATAATTTCCAATTAATATTTTCCCTGACTTCTAGCTAAGTCTTGAATTAACTAAAAATATTTATTTAGTGTCGTTATTATTAACGGAAGTTTAACTTTTTAGAAATTAAGAATATAAGGTATAAAAGACACCCATGTAACTAAAATTAATTTGTAAAAAAAAAAAAAACATTCTAGAGCCTTTCTAAAACCAAAAATAGTTGTAAGGCCCAATAAACACTTTAAATAAATAATAATAACGGGAGAAAATCTTTTTTTTTTAGAAAACAAATTTGAATGGGAATTTAACTAGAATTTAAATCAGTTTTCCTTCATATCCAGAGATAAATACCTTCAAACTGAACTGATAAATTTACTGATATATCGCTTGAAAAAATATATCTATTAAAAAATATTTTAGACCAAACAGCTCATATATGAGCTGAAAAATTTGATATTCTGATATTTGAAATATCAATCATCATCCCTAGGCAGTATCCCTGGCACATCTCTAGAAATTGAACCCAATCTCTATCATGATATGTTTTTTACTCGTCATCTCTATCAATTAAGCTGAAGAATCATGTACCTGTCATGTGCCGTTCAAAAGTGCCGTTTGTTTTTGGGGAAAATGGACGCTGTGTCATAGAAGTGGTAATATCTCCCCAGCTGGTAGACCCACCTCCAACAAGTTCCGTGTTTAAACTAGGATTCATATAAAACATTTTGGTACCGGAAGTTTAGGTTTCTATAAATTCGGGAGTTGTTTTGTAAAAAAATATACAAACGGACATAGTGAGTACATTAGCATATTCTATTCAAAAAAAAATTCGGTATTTGGATTCATATTTGTTTAGGAAAACATAACGGTGACAATTTGAATTATATATCGTTTAGTAATTTTAGCACATTTTCCCTCACGGGAATTGTGCAAATTCTTCAATTTATGTATTAATCAAATTGGTATAAAAGGCCGCGGCCAACCGATCAAAATCAGTTGTTATTTAAAAGTTGTAATAAAGTTAAAAATATTATAATCAGTAGTTACAAGTTCGAAACTACTTAAACGCAAAATCACCGGCCTTTTTATTAATTAATCCCCAATTATTATTAGGCTGAAGTTTTTGTTGCTTATGTACAGGTAAACCAATTTACCCTACAATATTCAAACATTCATTCATCAAAACATTCTTTAACTAGTTGTGCAGCTTGTGAGCTTAGCAGGATTTCTCCGCTAGCGTGGAATGGTGTTCATAATAAAAATTCTTTCAAAAAAGATATTTAAGTTTAAATATGTGATTTTTTTATTTTCTGATTACTAATCATAAGAAGCTAAGGTAGGTAATGGACCAAACATCGATACTTTTCATTACTGAACTTATTATTTCAAACATTTTTTTTCTGAAGAGACCAAAGCTGTCTCTCTAGATTTTAGAAAAAAAATTTTTTGGAATGAAAAACCTGACTTTTTCCCAACCGGATTCCCAACCGGATGAGTCACTATCAAAAAATTTCAAAAAAATCTGAAAACGGTCAGATCGATCGTTTTGTACTTGCCAACTGGCAATTCTTGTCTCTCTTGTTATAAATTTAAAT
The DNA here is from genome assembly GCA_038502155.1 of Parochlus steinenii. Classification (NCBI taxonomy): domain Eukaryota; kingdom Metazoa; phylum Arthropoda; class Insecta; order Diptera; family Chironomidae; genus Parochlus; species Parochlus steinenii. Next base: position 132,377 of record JAXCIN010000011.1, on the reverse strand, counting down.
TGCATAATGATGAAATTTTATCACAATTCATTTATCAAACTTTATAAAAAAAAACAAAGACTAACCTCTCAATTGATTTTCATCACAAACCATCAAATGAGGTGGAACTCGATCAAGTGGCATCTCCACTATAGCACCGGACATACAATGAGCATTAGCTGGCCACTCACAATGCCCCAAAAAAGTGCTAAAATGAAGGCCAGCCGGACACTCTTTTTCCACCCAAATACCTGAAGAACAAACTAAAAACTTTGTGCAATCAGTGAGGTGGTTCTGTGCGAAAGGACTATTTTGGTCTTTGCTAGAGCACTTATCACCGTATTTTAATTGAAGTGGAGAGACTAAAGTTGCTGCTGTGAAGATTATAAGATCCAAAATAGTCATCGATTTTATTATGTTCATCATTTTCATGCATCAATTCTAATTTTGGGGATTTTTTTCACTTTAAGGTACATGGGCAATGTAAAAATTTGCGTTTGATTTGTTTCTAATTCTTTAAAATTCACAATGTTTCAGAGTTTATGTTTATTTTGTGTTGTTTAATAGTTTAGACTTGATGCTTCAAAAATTATGTTATGCTTTAATAATGTTTTTTCCTTCTAAACTTCCAGTTTTACAGTTATTTCATTCAACACTTCAAGTTAAATACTGATACCTTGCTAGTGCTTTACGAACTTATATACATAGCCAACAGAGTACTATTGTAACCTTATCTGTCAAGCCAACGATGAAACAATGCTTAACAAATCTGATAAAGCGTAAAAAAGGGAGCGGAAGTAAAATGTTCTAGGTTCTGTTGCAATATTTTTGAAAATTTTATGAGACATGTAGGGCAGTTGTTTTAAAATTATAAATAGCTCAAAATGAAATAACTCAAAAAATTTAGTATTTGTGTTATAATCGTTACATTTTGTTATATAATTTGAGCTTTTGCTTTAAGACATGGTGAGACAGAACAGTATTCTGCATACTATTGCATTTGACGTGAAAAAGCATGTATATAGATCGTCTCAGAATTTACCATTTTGCCTCAGTTAAGGCAGACTCAAACCAAAAAATATTCTGCAAAAAAATTATGCATAATTTTTTTTGTTTCCCTGCAACAAACTTTTACGTGAATTTTGCCGAATGTTTTGACCAAAACTAACACAAAAATTAAATTCTGCACGCAAAAATGACGGGAAAATCTGAGTAAACACCGAGTAAACACACAAATACGTAATATTTTTTGCAGAACATTACGCAAATTTGCAGAATATTCTTCTATTTGAGTAGGCCTTTAAACTAATAATAATAATATTTATTGGTTATTACACCCTAGCGTAAGACGTAGTCTTCTAAGTTGCAAGGGTTGTTTAAATAAAAAGTCGATGTTATTTTCTGTATCAATCGTTATTCTTGCCGTAAAAATTACCACACCCACACTAGCACAAAAAAAGATGTTGCACATACATTTGTTTGAAAAATCTAAGTAAACACACGGATGCGTAACATTTTTTGCAGAACATTACACAAATTTGCAGAATATTCTTCTATTTGACCGTTAGTATTGGTACAAAAAATTTAGTATTTTATTGAAAGATGTTAAGGTATCCATTTTATCCATATAAAGTCAATCCAAATTTAAAAAATCAAAATAATGAAATCCAAAATTTTTTAACAGTCCAACTAAAATACATCCAACTAAAAAAAATCAAAAAATTAAATCCATAAAAAAAAAATTTGTCCAACTAAAAATTTCCAAAAAAAAATAAAAAAATAAACAAGAGAGGCAAGAATTGCCAGTTGGTTTTTTTTTTTGGTCAGGTGGTGGCTCAAAACACGAAATAGGTGCTTCTAATTTGGCGGGCAGTCTTTTATGAGAAAAACACTAAAATCGTATTGCGTTTTGCCTACTAGTTTCGAATTCTGGTAGAATTCTTCGTCTGGGCGACTAAAATTTATTAACGTTAAATAAAGACAATGATAATCTTAAATAAAACTTACAAAGAATGATAACAGTGATTGGATTAGCATTGGATGAACATCAAATTTTGCCATATCATTGTGGCAATTCTAAAAATATTTTAATTGTTAAAAAATAAAGCTCAAATAAAGCTCACATTGAATCTATAACACATTCTATACCTGACTAGGTTCTGGTGTCTTAATTTAAACATATTTAGAGTTTCTTAGCGATTGTAATCACTGAAACTTAATTAAATTTTACCAGCTAAATATTTGCAGCAAAAATCAAAAACAATACTAAAAACATCAAACTAATGAAAACATCAGCCAGTGAAAAATCCACTTGTCATGCAAAAAACACTGACCAGTAAAAACAGCGGCAAATTTGAATACGCAACAATCAAGGTAGTGAAAATAAAGTGCTGTACAAGTAAACAAAGCTAATCTACCAAGAATAATATAAATCAAAGGACCATCGTACATTTCCGTGGGTAACTTATTTTACCTAAGCTGGTTTTAAATATTGTTTTTTCCTCAAGTTGTCTAAAAGACCTGAGTATGTTGAACTCACGAATTGTACATCGGTCCGTCGATTTACAGTTTTGTTGGTTTTTATGTGAAGCATCTCCAAATATTCTAGCCTATTTTTGTTCTTAGCTCTATCTATAACTTTCATCTGGTCGAAATTGGAGGAATGTTGTGGAACACGATTATCTTTGCAATGTTGCAACAAAGCAGTTCCTCCTGATGTTACCAATTCGTCTGGTGGAATTGTCTTCAGGTGGTTAATCAATTTTTCATGCGATTTTTGGTGTTCATCCTTCCTGCCATATGTCTGGTTGTGTATCCAATGTATGATAAATCACAATCTTTACAAGGAACCGAATAAATGACATTCGACTTCAACATATCCTTGGTTTTATCCTTCAATCCAATTCAAAATTTTCAGCTTTAAAGCTCACCTTCAAGTTTGGGATTTTGCTCATGATTATCTTTTTCAGCTTTTCAGATAATCCTGGAACGTAGATCATCCCACAGTATTTGAAATCTTTGGATGTGTTTTGTGTTGATGGAATCGAATTATTCTGTTTATGATGTTTGGTGATGAGTCGATTGATGAGTGATCGAGGAAACGAGTTACCCACGGAAATGTACGATGGTCCTTTGATTTATATTATTCTTGGTAGATTAGCTTTGTTTACTTGTACAGCACTTTATTTTCACTACCTTGATTGTTGCGTATTCAAATTTGCCGCTGTTTTTACTGGTCAGTGTTTTTTGCATGACAAGTGGATTTTTCACTGGCTGATGTTTTCATTAGTTTGATGTTTTTAGTATTGTTTTTGATTTTTGCTGCAAATATTTAGCTGGTAAAATTTAATTAAGTTTCAGTGATTATAATCGCTAAAAAACTCTAAATATGTTTAAATTAAGACACCAGAACCTAGTCAGGTATAGAATGTGTTATAGATTCAATGTGAGCTTTATTTGAGCTTTATTTTTTAACAATTAAAATATTTTTAGAATTGCCATAATGATAATTTGGCAAAATTTGATGTTCATCCAATGCTAATCCAATCACTGTTATCATTCTTTGTAAGTTTTATTTAAGATTATCATTGTCTTTATTTAACGTTAATAAATTTTAGTCGCCCAGACGAAGAATTCTACCAGAATTCGAAACTAGTAGGCAAAACGCAATACGATTTTAGTGTTTTTCTCATAAAAGACTGCCCGCCAAATTAGAAGCACCTATTTCAATCTTCAACAGTCGTTCAACAAATTTATCAAAACATGAAATTTTAAGTTTTCTGAACGAATTATATGATTCTGAACATTTTTCCAAAAAAAGTGTCTGGAGCCACCAGATCATCCCACCAGCTGGTTGTGGATCCAATCCTGATCATGATCTGTTACTAGCTCATAATTCTTAACAACTTTGCTGAAAAAAGCAAATCGCTAACTTGTACCGTTCAAAACTTGATTTTGTATGGGGAATGTTCTGGAAAACCAGAGAAGTGACCACATCTCCCCAGCTGGTAGAGGCATCTCCACCAAAAGTTTCGTATTTAAACTAGGGTTAATATGGAACATTTTGGTATCAAAAGTTTGGGTCTGACGCTCTCCGTTCGAGAGTTATTTTGTAAACGGACGGACAGACGGACGGACAGACGGACGGACAGACGGACGGACAGACGGACGGACAAAGTGAGAACATATAGCGTATTTTTTCAAAAAAAAAAAACGCTAAAAAAATCCAACTTATTTTTTGTCCAACTAAAGAAACACTACCGTTAAGGTTTGGAAGCAATGGATGAAAAAATGTTTCATCGTAAATTCCGAATTAATTACTTCTCCGCAACACGGAGAAGTATTGTTTTCGTGACAGCATTTTCAGGGTTTTTTGACCTTATCTGATTTTTCCTAACTTCCCCGTAAACAAATCTCAAAAATATCTCATATTGAAGAAAATTCCTGTAAAAAAAAATCCGGAAATTATTGAACCCCCGTGAAATGCGAAAAAAATAGGAGCCATGTGCCTGGTGATTTGGTGGATTTCTGTAAACGATCAGATCGATCGAACACCAAATATCCATTCATTGATACAATTACAGCAATATCAATTTTCAAGTGAAATTTTTTGCATGCATTTTATATTTGTTTAGTAATCTTTAATATATGGGCAGAAACAGTTCAGCTCTGAGATGGTTTGGAAATTTCAAACAATTTTAAAATCAAAATATTTTTTTTTTTGTAAAACAAATGTTTGAAACATCGTAAATCTCATAGAATGTATTTTTTTTACATCCAGGGATGATTTGAGAAATTTATGAAATTTAACTTTTAATTTTTGAATATTCCCAATTTTTACGTGGAAATGTTAAATTCACATATATGTTCTCGCGATGAATTTTAATACTGATTTTAAATTTTACAGTTGATTTTACCTTCCAGTTAGCGTTTTGTGAGAAAAAACAATAATTTTAAGATCAAAAGAATTTTTAACGATAAATTTAAAAACCATCTAAGAAAAGTAACGTCGCTGACGAAAAACAACAATGTGATGGAATTTTTCAAAAGTGCAACCTTCTCAAACATTCAGTCTTTTCAATTTTACTTAGCTTTTATTTAAAAGAAAAATTTGGATTTTTTGAAGATTTTCCAAGTTATGGTTTTAAAGTTATTAATGTTTTAATTGTGTAACATCGCTGACGAAATTTGATAAAACGCCCCTTGCGGAGAAATTTAGTACTGATTTTCAAATATTTTTTTTACTTACATAACTTTTTTAAATTCCATATTTATATTTCAAATAATGTTATGTTTAAAAATTTTTGACACGATTTCAGTTTTTTTAATCAAAAATACTCACAAAAAAGCAAAAATTCTCTTGTTTTTGTTGTAATTTTAAATCTCGAAATTGGAGATGAAGTAAACAACTTTTTTAAGTTTTTTTTTGCAATCATATTTTTTCAACAAAAAATTAATTTTGTCCAATTAAAATGTTCAGAAGTATTTTATTTCACAAGTAACGTCGCTGACGAAATAGCTTTTACGGAACGGTGTCCCTAGGATCAACCGCTTGATGACACAATCCAAAAACACATCATTATACTTGTAATTAGTATCTCAAGCGATTGTAAAATTTTGGTTTTGATTCATATAAAACTTTTAGAGAAATTCACGTTCAAAGAAAATATTTGAAAAAACAGAATTTTTGGTGGTAACGTCGCTGATGGCGGTTTTTTATTAATAACTCTTTTCCTGAATTTCTTAGAAATCTGATCTTTTGGATTTAGGTGCAAAGTCACAAACTACAAAAGTATACCAAATTTCATGTGAATTTTCTAAGAACTTTTCGAGAAAATGAGTTAAATCCTTGCGAAGTAACATCGCTCACGTTTTGTTTTTGCCCATATATCGCTACTCCACAAAAAAATTCCTAGAGATCCGACCGTTTTCAGTTACCAAGCTTTTTTGACATGGAATGGATACTTGAAGTAATTTATCCTTTTGATTTCAATGTAAAAATCATAACGCTTGTGGACGAAATTTTTTTTTCCCACACAACCACAATGACTTGTTGGACGTACACGTAGATATAGGCGACAGGCATCAGGGATGTGAGCTATTAATAAGACGATAGATAATTCACTCACAGCAGCCACTGAAAATTATTTTGTTCTATGTTTTCTCTTTAATGTGAAAGATTTCTTTAAAGGGTTTTTTTTTTCCTTGAACACAAGTTCTAGTGAGGGGCTATTCAATTAATACGTAACGCGGAAATTGGACCTTTTGGAATACTAACGTTTTTTAACACATTTTAATATGAATATTATTACTTCGTAACAAATTCTAGACCTCCCTCCTGCTAGAACGTTACGTATTAATTGAATAGCACCTGAAAATAACGTGAATATAACACATTTTAAGTCTGAATGAATTTAATTGAGTTTAAAGTTATATTTTACAACTTCAAAACTGCTTTCCAAAATAAAAAAAATTACTCTATCCAACCCTGTTTAAAATACACAACAGCTCGTGCTGTGTTGCGCTACCTTACTTGCGCTCAAAGCACACGAAACATTTGTGTCACGTTCGGCACCACATTCGGTCGCCTTTTCATTTAAACGACGAACGCACATTCTTGTAGACTATTCTATGTAACGGTCGCTAGGACGGAGTAACGATAAGAAAAGTTTGTGCGAGAAAGAAAAAAATTACTTTATATTTTCGTGATGCTGACTTGGAGTCTTTTTTAAATTTTTTGGTGATTAAAGAAAAGTGAATAAAACATTTCAGTATATATTTGCATAAGAGTCAGATTGTACAAAAGTGTGTGAAATTTTCAATCTATCTTTTGATGCAAAATTTTTAGATTTTAAAACTCCTAAGTATTTGAAAAGTTATCGAGCTTGCAATAAGGCGTTTTCTCTGTAAAGAAAATACTCAGATCAAAAAAGGATTTATGTAGATTACTTTTGTTCAACCAGCCAACGTTACGATAAAATCAAATTATTTATATTTTAAAACAGTTTGCAAATTAAACGCTGATTAAACGCTGATGATTAAATGCATAAAAATAATATGCACGAATAAAAAATTATCTATAGAAAATATTAGAAACACTAAACAATTTTTTAATATTGAAACACAATGAAGCGCAAAAGTTACAATTATAAACGAGAAAGCAGTTTAGTTCAAAAAAAGCTGCAACAAAATATAAGAAACAGAAAAAAGAGAAAAAAATTCCAAACATTGAATGTTAACGATTTTTTGTCAATAGAGCTTAAATTACTGTTCTGAAAATACGTGAAAGTGTTCTAAGATAGGTGTTAAATTTTAAAATAATTTTGCTTGAATAAATTTCCAAAAAATGTATATAAAATAAGAGATATCTGATTAAATCATATTAAAATTGCAACTTTGGGGATTTAGTGAATTTATATTAAATAAAACCCGCAAGACAGAGTGTTCTTGATTGCAAGGGAGTACTAAGCCAATAGTAAACAATAACCAAGATTGATTTCCTATTGTGAGCTCTGAGACTATGTGAAAAATTTATTTATTGAAATTTATTGCGCAATACCACGACCAGCCTTTTGTCTTCATTGCTGCTGACGCTGGCTCTAACGCTTGCATATAGATCGCCTCATTAATATTGGGTTGTGAAATGGCGCTACAAAATTGAGTTGCCAAATAAATATCAACTATTCAAGTAAATTTTTATTCAAAATAACTTAACCAAATATCATTAAAATTTTAATATTAAAGATATATGCAATATGAATATACATACATCTTCCAAATTTTTTGTTGCTCCAGGTTACTGGCAACCCTGAACGCTCGGTTGCTTAGTCGTTTTGTTGTTTGTTCAAGAATGATAGTGGCACAATTGAATACATATTAAACTAACATTTAATGAGAAAACATACCGCGCGCTTTAATTACCCAAAAATTGCAATTGAAATTTGTATATGTATGGAAAAATATGTGCTAACAAAAATACATACGCTTATAGGTTCGCTATACTTTTTTACAACCCTTCCAAATCTCAGACATCTGAACTTACGGGCCCTAGTTAAATAACTTGAATATCATTAATACAAAAATAAAATGTTAAAATAACTTGGGTAAAATTCGGGTAAAATATGCTTTAAAGATATTTAATTAATTTACTGTGATGTTTACATTTCATCAACGGTGAAATTTGAAAAATATTATTTTGTATTCGAGGGATAATGTTTAAATAAAATTAGCCTTCGTGGCCTAGTTAGTAAAAAATTATTTAAAAATATCGTAAAAATGTTATTCAAAGCTTATGACTGAATGTACTGTGATGGAGTGAATTTGCTCCGTTTGCCAGATTTAGTTTATTTAGTGTCGTTTTTGAGATAATCCAAAGATATTTTTGCGTTATGAAAGATTTGGGAAAGAGAAAATTACAGCTGAACATTGTTCAGTATATTAAACGTAGTGCAACCACCTTGTTATTAAGATCCAGGAGCAAATTATTGGTGGTTTTGATATATTTGAAGTTTTTGAAGCAAAAAATATAAATTTGTTGACCAGTGTGTGGGTCGATTCTTCACTGGATCTTTTTATAGCTTTTCACAAACCATTGAAGATCATTCAAAGTATTATGCATAGAAGTGTTGAGGCCTACTCTAATAGAAGAATATTCTGCAAATTTGCGTAATGTTCTGCAAAAAATATAACGCATTCTTGTGTTTACTCCTTTTTACTCAGATTTTTCCGTCATTTTTGCGTGCAGAATTTGCGTCAAAAAATTCGGTAAAATTTAAGTAATGTTTTGTTGAAGGGAAACAAAAAAAATTATGCATAATTTTTTTGCAGAATATTCTTCGGTTTGAGTCTGCCTTTATGGATTTAATGTGAAAAGGCAAAAAATTAAAAATTTTTGGTTAGTTTATAGAATTTGTGGCATTTATTTTCAGGCCTGGTTAAAGAAGATATTAGAATATTTTGCAAAAAAAAGTTAAACACCCATGTTTTTTTTTTGTTTTAGAATGTATTTTTAATGCTAGTTTGGAAAATTCTACAAAAATTCATAAATTTTTTAGAAAAAACATGAGTTAATAATAGTTTTAAACATATGGTAAAAATGGAGTATAAATTGAAAATTCCGAGAAGCTTGATACTTCTACATTTCAACGTCAAATGCAATTCTGCAGAATGTTTTTTGCAGAATACTCTGCTGTCTGACCATACCTTTATTAAGGCCAATATAGAGAAAATAAAATTCAGTAATATTAAGAGAAATAATATTATTATTAGTTCGCTTTGTTTTTTTTTTAAATACGTGAGTGCATTTAATAATTTTCGCAAACAACTATGCGTGCAGAATTTTTTTTATGCTAATGTGGATCTCATAATTTTTGATTGCAGGGATGACGATCGATACAAAAAATTACAAAAAAATAAAAACATAATATAATTATCATAAAACAAAGATTAATAAATTTAGTAAAAATCAGGCAAAAATTTTAAATTCCAAGAAGTTCGTTATTATGCTATGTATTCTGGCCTTTAAGCACGACTTTTTGAATCAGAAAACTCAGGGCGAAGATAGATAATCATCACTCTATTATTTAGATGACCTGCTGGGAATTCAACAATGATAGCATCAAACCATTAATTTTCTCTGTATTGCACTGTGGTGCCTTAATGCTGTGATGAATTAATGTTTTCAGAAGAATTGACAACTCAATACACTAATACATGCTTTGACAGTTTCACAATTCCCAGTAGAGCGAATGGAAAGCTGCAAAATTCAGAGTAATAATGTTTTACTTTTGATTACTTCATGTAACCGAGATACAGATATTGTTTTGTGATTAGAAGACATCTGTGGCATTTTTTTTCTGTTTTTAAAGAAATTTGGAATTGCCGGCTCATCATAATTTAATCACTGTGAGATATTATAATAAAACACTTATGAATGAAGAGATTATTTTACTATTCTATTGAAAATAGAAACGTGGGTGCTAAGAAAAATAATACAGAACAAATAATTTTTATGCGTATGCAACTTATTTTTGCAATATTTATTTCCTCATCTTAAAAAAATATCAAAATCATTTTCACATCAACAACAATTGAGTTGATGCCAGTAACAAAACTCTAACTCCCTTAAACAAAATTTTGAGATAAATGAACTTTTGCAAAAGTTTACGTGTTTCACTGAGTTTTCGAGATAGCCGTTCCAAATAACTTTTAATTGATCAAAAAATGACGAAATTTTTGAAAAAATATATTTTTTATGAAAATTTGTTTTTTGGAGTCGATAGAATTCAGTGCGCGAGTCAAAAAAACATATTTGACATTGCATGCGCTGTTTCTCAACTCACTGCATCTACAAAAAATTGAAACTTACAAAAAACATCAATAATATAGTACAGAACAAAAAAATATCTTTGGTTCCAATAATTTCCATCTAATAAGACTACTGGAAGCATTTGAAGCCGCGCGCGCATGGACAAGTTCTTACTCAAACTTTTTTTCCGTTTTCGTTAGAGGTACAAAACTGTAACCACCAAAAAAAATTAAAAACTTTGTATCTTCACGAGTTTTATGAATTTCTTTACAAACTAAAGCTTATTTTATGGTTTTTAGTGATAAGAATCGAAAAAAAAAATATTTTCAAAAAAATGTCTTTTAGGGGGGGTGTAATAAATGTTCAAAGGGGAAAAAAGAGCATTCTTGTCGGGCGGATTGTTCTTTGACCAATAATCGGAAAATGTTGAAAAATATCTTAAAACATGCGTAATTTAATATGAAATAAGGATAAAAAAGCATTTTTATCATTTTCATCGAGCCAAGACTTTACGGGCCATTTTAATCCAAGCGCGCATTCTACGGCTCGTGCATACAAGTTTTGTTCTCACATCGAACAAAACTATATTTGAGCGAGCCGTATATTGCGCGCTTGGATTGAAATGGCCCGTAAAGTCTTGGTTCGATGAAAATGATAAAAATGATTTTTTATCCTTATTTCATATTAAATTACGCATTTTTTAAGATTTTTTTCAACATTTTCCGATTATTGGTCAAAGAACAATCCGCCCGACAAGAATGCTCTTTTTTCCCCTTTGAACATTTATTACACCCCCTCTAAAAGACATTTTTTTGAAAATTTTTTTTTTTTCGATTTTTATCACTAAAAACCATAAAATAAACTTTAGTTTGTAATGAAATTCATAAAACTCGTGAAGATACAAAGTTTTTAATTTTTTTTGGTGGTTACAGTTTTGTTACTCTAACGAAAACGGAAAAAAAGTTTGAGTAAGAATTTGTCCATGCGCGCGCGGCTTCAAATGCTTCCAGTAGTCTTATTAGATGGAAATTATTGGAACCAAAGATATTTTTTTGTTCTGTACTATATTATTGATGTTTTTTGTAAGTTTCAATTTTTTGTAGATGCAGTGAGTTGAGAAACAGCGCATGCAAAGTCAAATATGTTTTTTTGACTTGCGCACTGAATTCTATCGACTCCAAAAAACAAATTTGCATAAAAAATATATTTTTTCAAAAATTTCATCATTTTTTGATCAATTAAAAGTTATTTGGAACGGCTATCTTAAAAACTCAGTGAGAAACTGATTTTACCGCTGATCATACATTTATCGACCAATTTTTTGAACATAATTGCACTAAAAACGCGTGGGAACTGAGTGAATATTTATAAGATGCCGAAGAAAATTTTGGGTTTTTTTAGGTTTTTTAGTAATTTTATGTTGTTATCTATTGATTTAGTGAATAAAAAGCATTTTTTAGAAAAGTGGATTTAGAGTTTTGTTACTGGCATCAACTCAATTTATGGAAGTACTGTTCGTGTTCATCAAAAATCAAAAAAAATCTGAATTTGGATCAAAAATCACTCAAGAAACTCAGGACCTTAGAGCTGTATGCACTAATGAATATGCCCAGAAATTTCAATTTTGCTCCAACAACGCCACTTGAAAACTAAAAATCAATTTTTCATACAAACATTTTTGTTGAACCGAGAATTTTTTTAATCTTCTGTTCATGCAAAAACTTACACCGTGTCCCATATGTAGTGATGATTACATTTAATGCTCTAAGAAACTTATTTAACGACCGATTTTGAATTTTTAGCGTTTTTTTTTTTGGAAAAAATACGCTATATAATCTCACTTTGTCCGTCTGTCCGTCCGTCCGTCCGCCACTTCTATAACCCTGCATGAATCATAATGATCCATTTCGAAAGACTTTACGAACATATTAAACCATGACCTAAGCTCAAAAAAATGTTCAAATTTCAGAAAAAGTTTTTATAGAAAAAATATATATATTTTGCTAAAGATTGTACCAAACCACACTACAATGTACACTACTGTTCATTTAATTTGGTTTAAATTTAATATCTGAGAAAAAAGTATTACCTATTTTAAAAGTCATTATGCAGTTTCAGTTCTTGATCAATAATAATTAAAACTTTACTCAACAAGTCATTAAAGAATTGCAATTGTTAAAAAAGTAGTCACATATAACTGGTGGATCCACCTGATTTCTCAATCTCATCTTCAAAGCCTCCTTTATTTATTAAATAATCGCTTGAATGCAATATTTTGAAAATCTGAGTTACGAAGCGTTAGTAACAAGCTGTAACAGCTAACGCTTTGGTAAGCCATAATATACGATAATATACGATAAATATATATATATATATACAAATATATATTTTAAAATGTGTTCCAATTACCATGTTTATTTTTTAGCACAGTTAATATTTAAATACATAAATACTATTGTAAACTAATTTAAACTAAGAATATCCATCTTCAAGCTCTCATATATGTTTCCATATTGTCTTACAATTTTTTTAAAAGTTTTACCATTAATTCTTTATAAAACTATAAACAATTGTTTGACAAGGGTTTTATGAATTTATTTTATAAATGATGGACATGAATGTAATACCTGAATGTGAAAATATTTCAACGAACAGATGTTTATTTATTAAATGCTTTATCATGTTCTGAAATTGATCTGTTGGCTCAGCTACAATGTTTTAATATAGGCAAATAATATTTACTTCTCCGCAAAAGCGGATAAGTATTGTTTTCGGGACAACATTTTCGGTATTTTTCGAGTATTTTTCAACATGATTGGATTTTTTATGACTTCCCTGTACACAAATCTCAAAAATATACATTATTTTTATTGTTCGTTTTGGGAAGAAGAAAGTTCCTTTAGATAAATATCCAGGAAATATTGAACTCCATGTAATGCTTAAAACTAACGTGGGTCGGTGTTTTGTCCGGTGGTTTGGTGCATTATTGATGCCAATCGACTTGGTTTGTATTACCATTGTGCACCTGATATTTTTGGTGATGGTGACTCCACTGGTTAGGCACCAGCACCACTTACGTGACCAAAAGTTGAGGTTTTACAAAATAAAATAACTTTTTGAAAAACTAGAGAAACAGCTCCAATTACAAGAATTGCATCGATGTTTGGTCCACTACCTACTGGTAGTCATCTGGGGGTCAGCTGGTGAAAATCGAAATATGTTTGAATTCTTCAGTATATTAGGTGTAACCACCTTGTTATAATCCAGGAGCAAATCTGTTGGTGGTTTTGATTTATTTTTAGTTTCTGATGGGATTTTATGGAGGGTTTAATTTAAACTTGACAATCTTATAATCCTAGAACATTCTCAGATAAATTTTAGTATTAATGAGAACAGTTTTTTTTACATGAAAGTATCCAAGTTTTCGTGTTTCCATCATAAAACTTTTCGTTAAGAAATCGCTGTTTGAAGTGCCAGTTCTATGATAAGCTGATAAAAATTTCAAGCTAGTAACGATCAAAGTTTAATAGAATATTTGACTAATTTTTGATAAAAAAAAGGTTAATACATACAAATATTAATTTGAATCAAAATTATATTAAATAACCCTTAACGAGTTCTAAGGTCAAAAATATAATACAATAAATAAACAAGAGAGGCAAGAATTGCCAGTTGGCAAGTTCAGAAACTGTTTTTTTTTGAAGGCAGTAATATATTAATTGAGTTCTGGTAGAAATGATTCTGGGCAGGTGGTGGCTTCATCCCTCAAAACACGAAATTTTAGGTTTTCTTAACGAATTACATGGTTCTAAACGTTTTTCCAAAAATAGTGTCTGGAGCCACCAGATGATCCCACCAGCTGTTGATGGACCCAATCCTGATCATAATCTGATGTTAACTTATCATTCTTAACAATTTTGCTGGAGAAACCGAATCGCTAACTTGTACCGTTCAAAAGTTAGTTTTGTATGGGGAATGTTCTGGGAAACCAGAAAAGGCGAAAAACGCGTGAATAAAATTTTTTCAAAAATTCTTGGCGAGCGATTTGAATGAATTTTTGGAATTTTGAAGGTCTATCTATGGACTTTTTAAAATTTTAGAAAAAAAATTTGTAGTTCACTTCGTTCAAAGTCAGACCTTTTGGGTATCAAAGTGTGTTTTTCTTTAATTTAATATGTGAAAATCACTCTGATAAGCGTAGAATTTTTACCTTATCTTGGATCCAAAAAATTTTTGGCATGAATATGTATGGTATATTGACCTTTATATCGCATATGTGACCAAAAGTTTTCCCGCCAAAAATATGAAGTTATTTGAATAATTTGATTAACCTAAAAATTATTTTGCAGTTTGTTAAAAAAATAGTATATGCGTTTTTTTGACCAATTTAGGGCGGCTTTTAGTCTTCAACACTAGAACTACCAGATGCATCAATAAAATTTTTGTGCACTTTTAAGACTGTCCTTTTAACTTATATTATCGTTTTGAGGCAAATATCCATTAAAAACTTATCCAAATATATTCAAACATATTTAACATTATGAAATCAAGTCTTTAAATGATGTTTTACGCTCAACTATACATTTTTTGGTCCTAAGTTCTCTATGATTTTCATTATTGATAGTAAAAATGAAGCATATAACATAATAATTCCTCGATTTCATGTTTTGTTTCATCACTACTTAACCAAAAATGATATCATTATGAAATCTTCACTAAAAATTATATTTTTGTACTATTATAACGATTTGGTTGAAAAATAGTTAAATTCTACCATGTGGCCAAGGTAGTGCTGACGATGTGAGCTTTGGTGATTTCCATGTATTTCCAAAAGTTTTCCAACTATCATTTCCTTTGAATACACTCTTTTAATTAATATATCAGACCACAAGCACTTGATTATGGACCATCAGAAGCTGTTTTTGATTGAAATTCCATAAGATAAAGATAAAAATACCGGACTTTAAATACCTCGATTTACCCGTTATGAATTCTTTGTACGCATATGGAATTTCGATCAAAAACACCTTCTGATGGTCCATAAGCAAGTGCTTGTGGTCTGATATATCAATTAAAAGAGTTTATTCAAAGAAATTGATAGTTGGAAAACTTTTGGAAATACATGGAAATCACCAAAGCTCACATCGTCAGCACTACCTTGGCCACATGGTAGAATTTAACTATTTTTCAACCAAATCGTTATAATAGTACAACAATATAATTTTTAGTGAAGATTTCATAATGATATCATTTTTGGTTAAGTAGTGATGAAACAAAACATGAAATCGAGGAATTATTATGTTATATGCTTCATTTTTACTATCAATAATGAAAATCATAGAGAACTTAGGACCAAAAAATGTATAGTTGAGCGTAAAACATCATTTAAAGACTTGATTTCATAATGTTAAATATGTTTGAATATATTTGGATAAGTTTTTAATGGATATTTGCCTCAAAACGATAATATAAGTTAAAAGGACAGTCTTAAAAGTGCACAAAAATTTTATTGATGCATCTGGTAGTTCTAGTGTTGAAGACTAAAAGCCGCCCTAAATTGGTCAAAAAACCGCATATACTATTTTTTAAACAAACTGCAAAATAATTTTTAGGTTAATCAAATTATTCAAATAACTTCATATTTTTGGCGGGAAAACTTTTGGTCACATATGCGATATAAAGGTCAATATACCATACATATTCATGCCAAAAATTTTTTGGATCCAAGATAAGGTAAAAATTCTACGCTTATCAGAGTGATTTTCACATATTAAATTGAAGAAAAACACACTTTGATACCCAACAGGTCTGACTTTGAACGAAGTGAACTACAAATATTTTTTCTAAAATTTTAAAAAGTCCATAGATAGACCTTCAAAATTCCAAAAATTCATTCAAATCGCTCGCCAAGAATTTTTGAAAAAATTTTATTCACGCGTTTTTCGCCAAAAGTGACCACATCTCCCCAGCTGGTAGAGTCACATCCACCAAAAATTATGTGTTCAGGGTGGATAAGGAACATTTTGGTACCAGAAGTTTGGGTCTGACTCTATCCGCTCGAACAGGCAGAAAAGCTATAAATTTTATCTGCCCAATACACTTGAAAAGTTGATTTTGTTTTCTTCTTTACTTAAACTCCACTAGTTTTACCTTTTAAATCGTTATATGTATTATCAAAAAGAATGAAAAATAAAAATTAATCAATGAATAAGTTTGCATGACCATGACAACGCGAAGCTCAAGTATCATAACACAAGTATTCCAATTTCCCCCAGTATTTTGCAAGTTCTATTAATAACCGCGTTAGTTGATTCACTGTCCAATTTGATTCAATATTTGAATTACAATTCTACGAAAACACAAATAAAAACTGAGAAAACGATGTGAAATTAAATAAATATCATGAAAAACTCAAGAGTAAAATCCAATGCTAAATAAAGTTATCAACCACACAACCTCCATCACACACAACCTCCATTAGACAGCCACACCAGTTGTTTTACTTACCTTTAAAGCATTAAAGAGTGAAACCTAATATCCAAATGCTAAAAGTTTTACTGTCAAAAAAGTTCATCGCGCGCGGACAGAAACTTATTATTATTTGCTTGTTAAACAAAACTTTGGCAAGTATTAGTTGACTTTTTTTGAAGCTAATGAAGCAGTTTCACTTCTCTCTTTAAGCATATTGAGATTATTGCTTATGATTTTGCTTCGACTTAGTTTATAGATTTTTTGTGAGCGTGTTTTCTCAAACTCACTAAAATTTTAATTTTATGAATGTACATTATATTCATCAACACAATTTAACTTTAAAGTCTTTTAATCCATATAAGTACTCTTCGGTGAAAAGTATTGATGTAATTTTAATCAATGTAATTACTAATCTGTGAAAAACACTCTCTGGAATTGTCCCTTACCACAAATTGCGCAAATGACAATCTTCCTTTTTCCAGTTTTTTTCATGATAATACTATTTGTGACAAAGTCTAAGCAATCTAAATATTTTTTTAAACATTTTGATAATAATAAATGAATTGAAAGTCAATTCGAAGAATGATTATTGATTATATTAAAAAGTTAAAAGAATGTGATAACATATTACAAATGGAATGAACTCAATGATGAGTATTAGGAACAGGTTGCACAGTAAATTAAAAAGTTGATTCATGTGTGGCAGCTAATACAAGCATGTTTAGATTTTTTGGGTTTGTTTGGGCAGAATTTCACTTGAGCGGGGGGTAATCGATTTCGCTGAAACTTTTTTTTTAGATAGCTGGGGTCAAGGGGAGTTCAAATCTGCAAAAAAAAAATGGCGGACTCTTCAAATAAGGCTCCACCCATTTGTCAAAGTTTTGATTTTTTACACAAAAAAATCTGTATTTAGTCGTAATTGATAGCGGAAGTTAAGGCAAGTTGAAATGTGCAAGAAAAAGTGGGCGGAGTCAGCTATTTTGGGCCCCACCCCTTTTTTAATTTTTGAAGAATTAATGAAAAAACTCATTTTTCAACTTAAGTTGCTAGTAGATACCAAGGCGGATTAAAAAATAGTTAGAAAAGAGGGCGGAGCTATCTTTTTAAGCCCCGCCCCTTTTAAATTTTCTAGAACATTTCATTTGAAATGTATAGACATTTCTTCTCACTTTGTAAAAACTCAAACTAGAGGCACATTCCAGTTTTGTAAAATTTTTAGTTCCCACTCATTTTTAGGTTTGTAAAAACTTAGATCCAATTCACTTCTAGGTTTGTAAAAACTTTAAGTTCCGATTCACTTCTAGGTAGGTAAAAACTTTAAGATCGAACTCTCTTATAGGTTTGTAAAAACTTTAATTTCCAACTCACTTCTAGGTTTGTAAAAACTTTAAGTTCCAACTCACTTTCAGTTTGGGAAAATCTTGAAGTTAGAACGCACTTTCAGTTTTGTAATATTTTAAGTTACAAATCACTTTCAGTGTAAACACAATTTTTCGGAAAGCTAAATTTTAAAATTATTTTTACTAGACATTTAATATTACTTATAATGATATTCTTCGATTAAATTACTTAGTTATGAAATGCGAAATTTGTGATTTTTTTATAATTTAAGTTTATATTTTATTACGTATCGTCTATTTTATTTCATCTTTGGCAGTGTGATTTTTTTTATAGATTTTCTTTATTGCAAAACTTTGCAATTTTGCAAAATTCAGAATATTTTTTTTATTTATATTTTATAAAAGGCAAAATTACAATTTTTAACGTCATATTAGCAGAAAAAAGTCTCAAAATTTACCGATTCGTAAAAAAAAATATTTAAAAAAAAAGAAAAAAAGGGGCGGGGCTGAATTGAGATTTCTCCGCCTACTTTTGTCAAGAAATATCAATAAAAACACACTTTTAAATTGAAACAATTTAAAAAAAAAAAAAAGGATGAGCCTAAATTTGATGACTCCACCCACTTTTCTAACTTTATACTAACTAGTTTCGATATCTGCATGAATTATCATTAAAAAACATATATTTTGTATAAAACGTTAAAAAATTAAAAAAGGGGTGAGGCCCAAAATATCTGACTCCACCCACTTTTTCTTGCAGACTCCAACTTGCCTTAACTTCCGCTATCAATTAACGTTAAAAAACAGATTTTTTTGGTTTAAAAATCGAAACTTTGAAAAATGGGTGGGGCTTTATTTGAAGAGTCCGCCATTTTTTCAGCCAATATTTCCATATATTACTGCATTTGAAATAAAACATGATTAAAAAATCGAAAACTTATAAACTTAAATCATCTTGTGTAAAATATGTTCTAATTTAATGAAATTATATTGATCTAACATATCAACAACGATTAATTTGCTCAAATATTTAAAAAAAATCGGGAAAGCTGAAGCTTTAGCAGGCACTTCGGCAACATAATACCTATGCTTCATTTGAATGAAGCAATAAAATTCTAGGAAATTCAAAAATATGTAACCAAAATATAAATGTTCGATTAGAGCGCCGAGCGGGAATATTGTGCATTATTGCTGAGAATTCTGTTGAATCAATTTTTACCACTTTCTGATCGACTTGAGTTGGTAGTTTCTTAACGAAAAACACGTAAAACTTGTTTTCATATAAAATTCAACAAAAACTAGTTGTGCAGCTTGTGAGCTGAGCAGGACTTCTCCGCTAACGTGGAATTGTGTTTCAATTTAAAATTTCTTTAACTGAGATATTACATCTATATCCCGCGTGGCGTCTGTTGGTTTAAATTACAAATACCCTTTTTTTCATTTTCTGGACGAATCATGATATTCTAAGACTTTATCAAAAAATAAGTTGTCTGGTACCACCAGATGACCCCCAGATGACTCCGAGTAGATAGTGGACCAAACATCGATGAAATTCTTGACTAAACTTATTATTCCAAACATTTTTTCTGAAGCAACCAATGTTGCACTTTTAATCTTTCTCTTGTACTGGAGCTGAAAGTAAGCGGTACCAGACTGATCCTCCAAAAACTCGATTTTTATAATTTTCTGGACAAATTATGAGAATTTGAGACTTTTTCAAAAAAAAGTTGTCTGGTACCACCAGATGACCCCCAGATGACTTCGAGCAGGTAGTGGACCACACGTCGATACATTTCTTGACTCAACTCATCATCTCAAACATTTTTGCTGAAGAAACCACAGCTGTATCTCTAGTTTTTCTAAAAAAAGTTTTTTTTTGTATGAAAAACCCGACTTTGGGTCACGGAAGTGGTGCTGGTGACCTAACCGGTAAAGTCACCATCACCAAAAATATCAGGTGCACGATGGGAAGAGATACCAAGTCGATTGGCATCAAAAATTCCGGAATCGGTTCGGCTGGAGGTCAGATCGAGCGTTTACAGTAAACCACGGATCCACCAAATAATCGGGCACGGCCCTTAGTTTTTTGCATGGCACGGGTCAGGGGTTCAAAATTTTCAAAATTTGTTTTCACAGAAATTTTCTTCAACTCAATACCGACAAAAAAAATACTGGATATTTTTGAGATTTGTTTACGGGGAAGTCAGGAAAAATCAGATAAGGTCAAAAAACCCTGAAAATGCTGGTACGAAAACAATACTTATCCGCTTTTGCGGAGAAGTAAAAATATATATTTTTTCCAACAGTTTTTTAGATTCTTTGAAATAACACAAGATATATAAAATATAAATTTTTGCACTACAGGTACTAGATGGCGCTGTATTATTTTCAAAAACTCTTCGTACGTCGCTGCTTATGGTTAAAAAAAGCTTATTTTGAAAATTTTAGATCAATCGGTCGGATGGGTTCTGAGATTACGAAAACATAAGTTTTTTTTCCAAAATTTTTGTAAGCATGACAACTTGGTCATGGTACAATATTTCCATAAAATCTTCTGGAATTGATCATTTTAGGCAAATACAACGTTTTTGCATATTCATATGTTTTAAAATATTCTCAGGAAAAAAAAAATTTTGTATGGCAAAATGGTAGTTTGCACTACAGGTACTAGATGGCGCTGTATTATTACCAAAAACTCTTCATACGTCGCTGCTTATGGTTAAAAAAAGCTTATTTTGAAAATTTTAGATCAATCGGTCGGATGGGTTCTGAGATTACGAAAACATAAGTTTTTTTTCCAAAATTTTTGTAAGCATGACAACTTGGTCATGGTACAATATTTCCATAAAATCTTCTGGAATTGATCATTTTGAGGCAAATACAACGTTTTTGCATATTCAGATGTTTTAAAATACTCTCAGGAAAAAAAAAATTTTGTATGGCAAAATGGTAGTTTGCACTACAGGTACTAGATGGCGCTGTATTATTACCAAAAACTCTTCGTACGTCGCTGCTTATGGTTAAAAAAGCTTATTTTGAAAATTTTAGATCAATCAATCGGATGGGTTCTGAGATTACGAAAACAGAAGTTTTTTTTCCAAAATTTCCGACTTTTTGTGATTCATGTATCTTTTGTGGATCTGCGGTGGAGCAATTCTGCACTGGATCTTCATTAATCTCTTCGTAGGTTATTGAATATCATTACTAAGAAAAGTTTTACGCATAGAAGTATTATGGTTTTCAAATGATAGCGCAAAAAGTAATAATTTTTTGGTGATTTTATGGAATTTTTAAAGCAATTCTGCGCTGGATCTTTATTAACCTGTTTGCAAGTCATTGAAAATTTTTATGAAGCAAAGTTTGACACATAAAAGTATTAGGGTTTTCGAGATATTTTAGAGCAAAGTGAAAAATTGTCAAAATCCCCTGTTTTTGGGGACTCTTGATACTTTGTGGATCAGCGAGATAGGTAGCTTGAAGATTTTATATTTTATCGACACTCTCAGAATTTTTGAATTTATTTGATTAAGTTGTCCACATGAAAGTATCATGGATTTTAAGTTCTGATTTATAAACGAAAGTTAGCAATCTGCGTTACAGAATCGCTATTGGAAATGCCAGTCCTATTAAAAGTTTTTAAAAAGCAAACGCTTTATGTACTTGCCAACTGGCAATTCTTTCTTCATTTGTTTTTTCTTTCCCTCACTAAGCAAATATTTTCGCACCAACGTCATAAATCTTGGTTTCTTCGCATTTTAATAATCATTTTCTTTCTTTGTTTATTCGACTAGGCTAGCCTCGTACTTTTTAACTTGTTGCCGTATAGTGAGTAAATTTCTTTTTAAAATTACTTAGTACATATTTACGAAAGACATTAACTGTTTATTAAAATTATCCAAATAAGTTATTTAAATATAATTTGTTGTTCTTCTGCAATGTTCTTCTGTTCATGATGAGCAAGGCTTTCTTTAACATTTATCCAGAAAAAGCCAATTCAGTTTTAAAACCAATATGGTACATTTCTCTTTCAATTCTCGCAAGAATAAAAAACGCAAATAACTCATAATCATGAATGTCTTGAACAAAGCCATGTTCAATATTAATTGGAGCCGCACAGCTAATTATGTTTGGGGAGAGAAAATATTTGTTCGAGCGCGCGCGTTTATTATCTTTTTTTGGCTTATATTCGACCGTTATCATTATAGTTACAATATTAATCATATTAATCCACAAACCTTAGCTGTGGGAAATTTGGTAATTTGAAATTTGTTCAGGGTCATCTAGCTAGTTCATGAAATTTGTAATTGAATATTGAGTATGATATTTTTCTTTTTAATCCTCAGTTCAAATCTTCACTTCAAATTATACATACCAAAGTATGGATGCTTTTGGCGAGCCTCTGGACTACAGCAGTCAACTGTTAAACCGGACTGGTTTCATGATGATGTCTGAAGATGGTAAGTGTTTTTTAAAAGCTAAACTCATTATTATCAGAGAAATTCTGATTTTTTGAACAAAAAATCAAAGATACTCCATATTGAAACTATAGCTAGGCATTTTTGAGGATAGCTTAATTAAACAACGAGCAAGATATAGAGAAGCTGACTTAATATTTATATTTTGTTTTTAGCTATTGGTTATGTAACTAGCCGAATGTCTAAAACCTGTGTTCTAAACAAAAGGTTTTTTATTTTTTTAAATGTTTGCTTTATTTTGTTGGTTTGGGTGGTTTAAGGCCTACGCAAATAGAAGAATAATCTGCAAATTTGCTTAATGTTCTGCAAAAAATATTACGTATTAGTGCGTTCACTCGGTTTTTACTCAGATTTTTCCGTGATTTTTGCGTTCAGAATTTAATTTTTGTGTTAGTTTTGGTCAAAACATTCGGCAAAATTCATGTAATTTTTTGTTGCAGGGAAACAAAAAAAAATTATGCATAATTTTTTTGCAGAATATTCTTCGGTTTGAGTCTGCCTTTAGAAATGTTTTAAACTGTTTGTCCTAAACCGTTTTAAACATCAATTAAACATCATGTCTAAATCCTAAATAAAATTGCTAGCGTACAAGATATTGACATACAAGAGCCCGGGCTTGATTCCAGTCAATGGTTGACCTACTGCACCTATTATGAGAGATTATCACAATAGATTAGGTACATTTCTTATGATCTGTCAGAAAAAATATGAATACAAGCAGTGTAAATAAATATATTTATGTTTATATTTTTTTCTGCCAGATCAGAAATGTGCCTAATCTATTGTGATAATCTATCATAATAAGTCAGCCACTCTAGGGGCTATTCATGAAATACGTAACGCTGAAATCGGACTTTTTGGAACCACATTTCGGTTACATATAAACGAATTTTCTAGAATTTAAATTCTTCATACAAATTCTAGTGGATCAAAGTTATAATGTTGTCATTTGCCTGCTAAAGCCCTAGATTTTTTTGATTGTTTATTTTAAAATACCCGGAAATATTTCAACTAACCAGTTTTTGTTTTTCTCACGCAGAAATCCTCTACTCAGTTCCTGTAAAGCTCATAGTGTTGCTTTCTTTTTTTTATGGAACTATCAGCCTCCTAGCAGTTGTTGGAAACACCTTAGTAATATGGATAGTCACAACAACACGACAAATGCATACTGTCACAAACTTTTTTATCGCAAACTTGGCGCTAGCTGATATCACGATTGGACTTTTTGCTGTTCCATTCCAGTTTCAAGCAGCTGTTCTTCAACGCTGGACTTTGCCAGCATTTATGTGCCCATTTTGTCCCTTTGTCCAGTATGTGAGTGTAAGTGTGAGTGTTTTCACGCTTACAGCCATCGCAGTGGATCGGCATAGAGCCATATTGAATCCACTGAAAGCAAGACCCAGCAAGAACACCAGCAAGGTTGTAATCGCTGGTATTTGGGCCGTGGCTATTTCACTAGCAACACCCATAAGTTATGGATTAAGGGTCGGGGAGGTACATCAGGTTCTAATAAGTTGGTTCATTTGTTTGATTTTTTTGCTAGAATAACTTTTATGTAATCGATCTTTCATATTAACAGCCGAGAATGACACTCATATCAACGCAACAAAACTATTCTGTCAGAATCTACATCTCTCCGAAGATGATATGCTGATTTATCGCTATGTTTTAGTACTAGTTCAATATGTAATTCCTTTCTGCATCATCAGTTTTGTGTATATCCAAATGGCAGTCAAGCTGTGGGGCTCCAAAACGCCAGGAAATGCACAGGATGTCCGTGATATCACGCTCCTTAAAAACAAAAAAAAGGTTATCAAGATGCTTTTGGTGGTTGTGACGTTATTTGGTCTATGCTGGATGCCGCTACAGACTTATAATATTCTGCAAGTCACCTGGCCTAGCATTAATGAGTAAGTTAAATAAATTATTAACTAAATTCGAAAGAAATCATAAATTATGTATTCTTAAATTCAATTTTAGATATAAATTTATTAATATCATTTGGTTGTGCTGTGATTGGCTGGCGATGAGTAATAGCTGCTACAATCCCTTCATATATGGCATTTACAATGTAAGGAAGATGCAATAATGCAAATTTTGATTAATCGAATCGAAAAACATCGATGTTATATCGATGTTTTAAATTTTCGACACATTGAAATATCGATGATTATTGAATTTTTAGTGTTAAAGCCAGAATACATTGCATAATATTATGCCAAATAATATTATTGTTCGTGTGTTTACTTGGTTTGATCACAAAAATATGAGTGCATTATATTATTTGCGCAAACAAATGTAAGTGCAAATTTTTTTTTTTACGCTTGTGTTGCTAGTAGTTTTTTACTGCAGGGATGACAATCGGTGATGAAAATAACATGAACTTTGGATTGCTTCACAAACTCAGAACCAGTTTACATAGAGCTTCCATTTCTTCTTCAAACATGTTTTATTTGATCTTAGAAAATATTTAAGGTGTATTTAAAGGTTGCAAATGAGAGCTCAATAATTGATCTGATGCAAGTTAACGACCTTAAGGTGCTGCCTATGGTAAAAAAATGAGTAACATCGAATTCAAAGGGTATTCATTAATAATATTGGTTCCATCAGAAGGTGGGTGAGGTACCATCACCAGCTGCTTGTAGTTAGAAAAATCTGTTTTGTCTATGTTTTTTTTAACATGAATTGATTGAGTGACATAAAGTGGAGCATGAGGTGGTGCTCAAGGTACCATGATAGTGATCAGTTTCTTATGGTGATTTTTTCTTCCTTAGGTAATGCCTCTTTAAAAGTAAAAATTGTTCCTTCAGCACTTGCACATGGTACCTCAAGCACTTTCTCATGCCCCACTTTAGAGTGAAATTTAGATGGAATTTTTTTTTTCACCACTAGCAGCTGGTGATGGTACTTCACCCACCTTCTGATGGAACCAATATTATTAATGAATTGTCCTTTGAATTTGATGTTACTCATTTTTTTACCATGAGTAGCACCTTAAGGTCATTAACTTGCATCAGCTCAGAAAGCTCTATGATAACTGGTTCTGAGGTTGTGAAGCAAAAGTCCATGTTATTTTCATTACCGATCGTCATCCCTGCAGTAAAAAATTACAAGACCCACACAAGCGTAAAAAAATATTTTGCCCGCACATTTGTTTGCGCAAATAATATTATGCACTCACATCATTTATGTGATCAAACCATGTAAAAACACGAAGAATAATATTATTTGGCATATTATGCAGTGTATTCTGGCCTTAAAGCGAAAATTCATTTTGCAAACAAATTTTTTTCTTTTTTTCCTGCTCTGTATTGAACCAGTCCAGAAACTCTGCCAAAACATACTTATTTAAAAATGCAAAAACTGTCTCTAAAAAAAATTCAAAAATTCAACCTGCGACAAATACGCTTTAAATATGCAGTCAAGTTGCAAGTTTACGATTGAATATTACAATTAAAAACAAACCCCATAGAATACGCTGCCGACTAAGTCCCGCTTTCGTGGTTGCAACGAGTGGGTGTTGTGATTTGCTTTCATTGATTATCGACCATTCTGAGTATTTTTGAGACCATAACCATATTTCTGGGATCTTGCCTGGAAGAGGGTGGTGAAGGTGGTAAAAAAAATCCCCAGAATCCTAGAACCGGGGGGGTCGTGACGCCAAAAAAAAATATCTCAAATATTAACACATACATACATTTTTCATCCCAATCTATATTTACGATTTAAATTTGAATAGCTATGCTTATTAATTAAAATTTTTGCGCAATATGCTCCTAAATCGTGTCTAGAAAAAGTGACGGGATTTTATAAATGGAAAATTTTTTTAAGGTTTTATACGTTTCTTACAGAATGTATAAAACCATGGTTTTATACATACGGTAAAATTCATGTCTAAAACCTTATGTATAATACATAGGTTTTATACACTCCAATCCCTGGGTTTTCTTGACGAATTACATGATTTTGAACGTTTTTCCAAAAAAAGTGTCTGGAGCCACCAGATCATCCCACCATCTGGTAGTAAACCCAATCCTGCTCATAATCTGTTGCTAACTTATCATTCTTAACAATTTTGCTCAAGAAACCGAATCGATAACTTGTGCCGTTCAAAAATTAATTTTGTATGGGGATTGTTCTGGAAAACCAGAAAAGTGACCACATCTCCCCAGCTGGTAGAGTCACCTCCACCAAAAATTACGTGTATAAACTAAGGTTGATATGGAACATTTTGGACATTGTATCATTAGTTGGAAAATATAAATATGGATTTTTTTATTTGGAAAAAAATTTTATTTTGGATTATTTTAGTTGGAAATTTTTATTTGGATGTATTTTAGTTTGACAAATATATTTTATGGATTTAATTTTTTGGATTTTTTTAGTTGGATGTACTTTAGTTGGACTGTTAAAAAATTTTGGATTTTATTATTTTGATTTTTTTAATTTGGATAGACTTTATATGGATAATATTTTTATTTGGAAAACATTTATTTGGTAAGATTTTTGTGGACAATGAGCTAGAAAGGGTTTTTTAATTCTTCCATTTACACATTAGTGCATTGTGTTTAAATAAAGATGAGTCTTTTTTTACAAGATAAATTCCAAACAAGTGATACCAATACTTAGATTAAACATAAGTGTGGTGTATCCACCAGCTGGGAAGATATACAACTTGTACAACTTGTAAAATATTTTTGGAATTGCCACAATGATATGGCAAAATTTGATGTTCATCCAATGCTAATCCAATCACTGCTATCATTTTTTGTAAGTTTTATTTAAGATTATCATTGTCTTTATTTAACGTTAATAAATTTTAGTCGCCCAGACGAAGAATTCTACCAGAATTCGAAACTAGTAGGCAAAACGTAATATGATTTTAGTGTTTTTCTCATAAAAGACTGCCCGCCAAATTAAAATCAACTACTACAACTTGTACCATTCAAAAGTTGATTTTGTATGAGAAAACCGACCTCTGAATGGTACAAGTTAGCGATTGAGTTTCTTCAAAAAAATTGTTTTGTAAGATGAGACGAAAAAAAATTTATTGGAATTTAACTACAAGCTGAAAAGTCTATACGTCTCAACATTGTTACTTTTATTCAACATGAAAGTGGTTTTTAAATTTCAAATATTTCGATAATTCAATAATTTTCGCAGAACTCAATCGCTAACTTGTACCATTGAAAACCGACCTTGTGTCAGAAAAATTGTATATCTTCCCAGCTGGTGGATACACCACACTTATGTTTAATCTTAGTATTGGTATCACTCGTTTGGAATTTATCTTGTAAAAAAAAACTCAGCATTATTCAAACACATTGCACTAATTTGTAAATGGAAGAATTAAAAAACCCTTTATAGCTCATTGTCCACAAAAATCTTACCAAATAAATGTTTTCCAAATAAAAATATTATCCATATAAAGTCTATCCAAATTAAAAAAATTCAAATAATAAAATCCAAAATTTTTTAACAGTCCAACTAAAATACATCCAACTAAAAAAAATCCAAAAAATTAAATCCATAAAAAAATATTTGTTCAACTAAAAAATAAATTACAAATAAAAATTTCCAACTTATTTTTTTGTCCAACTAAAGAAACACTACCACATTTTGGTACCAGAATTTTGGGTCTGAATTTTGTAGCACCAAATTGATTGATTGATTGGATATGGTTATAACTCCCCCAGTAAGGTGTGTCAATTTGCAAGTTTTGTTGAAAAGTGCTGCTCCAGTAGTGTGGTCCAGAATGCAAATTTGTTGAAATAGCTTGCTCCACCAGCCTAAATAATTTTTGGGGCTAAAACAAAATACCCGTATTTTTTTATTATTTTTTTTGACCATTTGAAAGCGGTGCGCAAATTCGTTGAAGTTTTGAAATTGAGTTTTAAGACGACTACATCAAAACTTGGAAATATTTTAAACTTTTGCTAATATTTTTCAAAAACCTTCATTAACACAAACAAACTGTAAAAAAATTATTCAAAAAAAATATCAGACAAAAAAGATATGGAGAAATTTGTGAAATTTTTCTCCCATACAAATATATCAAAATCTTACTTTTAAAGATAACTTTCAGATTAAAAAGTAAAATGTTGATAAAATACCTTTTTAAAAATAGTTAACTCATTAATAAACCAAATGCAAAAAAGTTTGCTCATTTATGAGTTCCCAGAAAAAAGTATAGTCACCGAGAAGAGGACTATGTTTTCATAGATCACTTGTTGTTGCTGTAATTTAAAAAATTGATTTTGACCGATTAGGAAAATAAATGTTTACGGGAGTTGCTACCAAAAATTATGTATTAAGATTACTAACATTTTTGACCAGAAAAAAACAAAATGGTGGATGTCAAAAAGGCGCGAATATTCAAATTATATGTTTAAAAATGTTTTCTTTATAGTTCTTTAATAATATTATCGTTAATCTCAAAATTAAGTACAACAAAAAAACTCACTTTTTGTGGTTTCAGTGGAAAATTTTTTTTCTCTATGTAATATATTAAGCATTCATCTTACATAACATTTTTACTATTTAATTTGAATGTTCGCGCCTTTTTGACATCCACCATTTTGTTTTTTCCTGGTCAAAAATGTTAGTAATCTTAATACATAATTTTTGGTAGCAACTCCCGTAAACATTTATTTTCCTAATCGGTCAAAATCAATTTTTTTAAATTACAGCAACAACAACGTCAACAAGTGATCTATGAAAACATAGTCCTCTTCTCGGGTGCTCCACTTTTTTCTGGGATCTCATAAATGAGCAAACTTTTTTGCATTTGGTTTATTAATGAGTTAACTATTTTTCCAAAGGTATTTTATCGACATTTTACTTCTTAATCTGAAAGTTATCTTTAAAAGTAAGATTTTGATATATTTGTATGGGAGAAAAATTTCACAAATTTCTCCATATCTTTTTTGTCTGATATTTTTTTTGAATAATTTTTTTTTACAGTTGGTTGGTGTTAATGAAGGTTTTTGAAAAATATTAGCAAAAGTTTAAAATATTTCCAAGTTTTGATGTAGTCGTCTTAAAACTCAATTTCAAAACTTCAACGAATTTGCGCACCCCTTTCAAATGGTCAAAAAAAATAATAAAAAAATACGGGTATTTTGTTTTAGCCCCATAAATTATTTTAGGTTGGTGGAGCAGGATATTTCAACATTTTTGCTTTTACATACGTTTTGTGAACCACGCTACTGCTCCAGTTATCATTTTTTTTTTTTCTTTTTAAAATAGAAGAAATTTGGTTAATTTTTTTTTTTTCGGTCTAAAGGGGTGCGCTGATTTTTTCAAAAAAATTTTAAATTTTATCAAAGGTGATATTTTTGAACCTTAAGTCAGAGTCTCAAGGAAGTTGATAATTTTTACCATTTTATAGGTTAAGACATAAATCTTATAAGGAATGGTAAAATTTTTCAGCTTCATCGAACCTTTGAAATGGCTCAAATACCCAATTTTTCGACTGAGGAATTTTTTTTGGAAAAAAATATCTTACTAGACTAATTCGAAGCTGCTGAATCCAAATCTGTTTTGGTTGTGGTCTAAAACTTCAGGTTTTCCGTGAAAATTGACCCGAGTGGAAAATAAATTATTTCAAAAAACTAAGAAATTTTCAATTTACCTTATAATGACTTAAGGTTCCAAAATATCACCTTTGATAAAATTTTAAATCTTCAAAAAATCAGCGCACCCCTTTAGACCGAACACAACAAAAAAAAAATTTTACGTTATGGTCTCAAAAACACTCAGTATGGTCTCAAAATTAAAAACCATAACTTGACCCGAAATGACACAATTGATGCCTAGCGTTCTTGTTTACGTCATGACGCCACAAAAAAAATTTCGTTTACTTTCTACACTTCGCTTGCTAAACCCTGAAACACTCGTCACCACTTGTTTTCTTGTTTGAAACTTGTACAATTATGTAACGGTTTACTATAATATTCTGAACAATTGTATACATTTTTCTAAATCTTAAATTTCATTATTAATCGGCCGTAGTTGACGAAAGTTGACTTGAAAATTGACTGAAAATTTTAAGAATAATTTTAGAAGTATATAACTTCACTATAATGAATCGTCGTAAGCAAAAATGATGCAAAATAATTTATTTTAAATTAAAATTGAACTAATGATTAGTTGTGATTAATAAAATGATGAAACTAATCAGCAATTAATCAGATTAATTTGAATTATTTAGTTTGATTTCTGATTAATCAATAAGTATCCCTAATTCTTCTCTCTAGAACAAAAAATTAAAGATTACTTAAGATATAAATTTTCAATGATTGATTTCTATTTCAAAAGTTTTTCTTTTGCTCAGGAGAAATTCAAGCGCGAGTTCTTCAAGCGGTTTGTTTGTTTCCAACGCCTAGGATATGGTCAACAGTTCCAGCCAGCTGCCACTACCATGACAGATTTTGGAGACAAATCAGCTGTCTCAATATATACGCGTGCCACCTCTATCCATACAACAGCAACAAAACTATGCCGCCTTCCACATGGCACCAACCTCCAGCAAAATGATCTTTTTAATGAGCGGCAGCAACTCAGAGACCAATTCAATCCAGACAATGAAATATTGAGTAAAAATTGCATATGTCCAACAAACCCTTTCATCAAAGGACACCGGCTAGTAGATGGAATGGAAGATTACCTAGAGTGAATATTTTTATTTATTTTAGTCTTACGTTAAAATACTTTATTCAGAGTTTTATCCACGGTTAGGAATTCTACATTTATCTTTGAGTTTTCGACATATATAATTTGTATAAAATGTATGTCTGAATGTAGAAATGTATAAATTTATGTTTAAAACTAAAAAATGGTGTAATAAAAAAATATTATGTTAAATAAAGTATTATGGAAATATAACAGACAATGCAATCCATTGTGTGGAGTGCATTCGACAGTATTGGCTGCAATACTATAACATCGCTGGCGTTGAGCCTCATCATAATTTGCTTATTGTAGGAATAAGTCATAGTGTTATGATTGACGCAAATATGAGTTTTGCTTGATAAATCCAGGATTTTTGAGTTTTTCTCACCATTTTCTGGAACAGTTTTGGCTGTAAATTCTTCATATTGCTCCATGTAAACTACTGGAATTTTTATGTGAATCCAAATATTGTCTTCATTTTTGTCAATTGTCTGCTCACAGAGACCATATAACCCGTCTAATATACAAGAACCGGCTGGCAAATCTGCTTGAAGTAGTTTTGTTCTGTTATGCCATTCCTGTTCTCTAAATATGTTTCCGTCCAGAATTTCTGCATACTGGACAAGCATTTCATTGATGCTTCATACAGTGTAAAGCTCTCTGACACCATTTGGTTAATTGATAACACATTTTTTTCTCAATTTTTGTTGTTTCATTGTTTATTTGGTGAACTGTTTCCTTTAGCGAATGTCCAAGTTGATCAAACCGTCGATCTTCACGATGCATTGCTTGGTTCAATGCATTGACTTCCGTTACCATTGTTTTCGCTTGATGCTTCGAGATCGAATCTTGTTGTCTAGGCGATC
Source organism: Parochlus steinenii (assembly GCA_038502155.1). NCBI lineage: Eukaryota > Metazoa > Arthropoda > Insecta > Diptera > Chironomidae > Parochlus > Parochlus steinenii. The sequence continues at coordinate 100,267 of JAXCIN010000011.1, read as the reverse complement.
GATTGCTTGTTCAGCATTTTCTCCGAAAATCATGTCTTTCAGAGATTTGAGGATGCTTCTTGATGATCTTCTGCGATGACCACGTTTCATTCGTCCCTTTAGTGCGTCGAGCTGTACCTTTGTATGTTTGGTTCGTTTGTTGCAATTGATATCTTTGTAGTATCTTGATACGTTCACACAAAACTCTTGGAATTGCCTTTGATAGAATTCCATTATTCTCATGTCTTCTCTGGTATTCATTGATGTGTATACCGACAGTTGAACCCATCCTCTTTGAATCCAACCCGTGTTTTCATGGGCTAAAAACAATCCTCCAGTGCCATATATGGGTGTGATGACTTCTGAAGACGTTATGACAGAGTTGAAGAGTAGTAGAAGAAGTGCAACACAACAGTAACTTATGACGGAAGTTCCTTTTTGTACGGGTTGTATGATGCATGTTCTGTCTGCTGGCTCTAGTTTATCGTTGCCAACAAAAACAAAAAAAAAATTAGTTTTGTGTTTCCAAATACAGCAATATTAAGAAGATTTGACTGTTCTACCACACATTGTGATGACTCTAAGCAAATTCTGAAGCGGTATGTAGGTCTAGTTCTAAGTTGCTTTAACCTTTTGTGCCAAAAATACTTTAATTTTTCATTGAATAATCACCATCAAAAATTGAATTTTTCGAGTTGCTTTTGTACAAGTGTTGGTTCCGTAAATACACGTTTCAGAAGGAATAATTCCTAGGGAATAAATCCTATATCTAGGAAGATCTAGCAAATCTTGCATTAAAGACATATTGCTGAATATTTAGATGCAGATTGGCAGTAAACATTCATTTCATTTAGTAAATGATAGATAGTAATTTTGATTGAATTTATTTTAAAAGTATATGCTTTAATTTAGATTGAATGTCTTTCGAGGTTTTTTGTTGTTTCCAGTCAAAAATTCAAAATTTATTTTGCGAGTTATTTACATTCTTGGGAGATTTTGAAAATAAAGAATTATAAATAATAAAAATTACAATCGCTTTAGTTAATTATCATTTTTAATTTTTCGATTAGGATGAACATTATTCGAAACAAATGAGTTAAAAATGGTTTTTAGTATTCATCAGAAATATTTGAGTCCCTCTTCTTCAGATGATGGTAAGCGTAAGTAAGCATGAAACTCCGTTCTTTGCCAAGACGATTTCTAAGAGGAGTGTGGACAAATGACCATTCTGAAAAAATTCGTTCAATCATTGATGATGCAGCAGGCAAATTTAACAGCTTAAGGGATAATTTAGCTAACTCTGGATGCTTGTTGGCTAAGAGAGTCCAATAAGTAAATGGAGATACTCCCGGTTTTTTCAAGGATTTAAACAAATCTTTTTCCTCCAAATAGCTTGTGTAGTATCTTGATAAACAATGATAATTGGAGAAGTCCATGTTAAAAGAATGTTGTTGTATAATCGATTGGAGAAGCGAGTTAGACAGAATAAGTAGACGCGTGGATTAAAGAGCAAATGCAATAAAAGATTGAATTAACGAATAACTAAGAGTTTGACTAGAAATCCCCGTTACTACAGCTTGCAAATGAGTTAATACCTTCTCCAGATAGCTCGTTCAGTATAAATCCATGTGCCACTTCTGTTTGTGATTTGTTCAGCAAAAATCCAAAATATCCGGGGTGCATCAAGTAAGCTGCTAATGTGATGTTTGTTAAGGCTTCTTTTATCCTAGCTTCATACTCTTCTTGATATTTTGGAGGGATTTGCAATCGTAACCACGCCGCAGCTGCATCAGCTAAGCAAGTATTAGTGCTTTCACAAAGGTCAATGAGTTGGCATACAGGTGTGTATCGTAAAACCAAACCCTTACATCTGATGAAAAGGTTTTTATCATTCAGAAATGAAATTACTTCGTCGGAAACATTATTTGAAGACGTTGCTGCAATTAGCTTCATGATATCCCAATTACCGACGACATTTTCAGCTCGTATCTCCACCGTGTGGGACAGCTGTTTACCATCCTTTTACCACCATTTTCGACTACTAGCTGTTCTAGTTTTGCTTGACGAAACTGAATGAGGATTGTGTGAATTTTGTTTAGAATATATTCGTTCGTAGTATTTTTTAACAAGAGATTTCCAAGATGAGCATTACATCGCACATGCCACATTTGACTTAGCCGTCCCATAAGCATCATATTGGCAGCGCCATCACTGACACTAGCATAAAGTTTCACGTTGTACTCATCCAACGCCAATTTTGCTGATTCTTCCAGGACCTGCTCCAACTCAACACCAGTTTCCTTTCGTTTCGTGAAGTCAAAGGAATGAAGAAAAATTTCTTGGTTTTCTGGGACTCGGATAACAACAGCTACGTTTTTTTGATTGTTTGATTGGTTTTTGTAGCCATCGATAGCAGCAACACCATAAGTCTCAGAGTCAGATCGATTTCTTTCTCTAAGTTTTTCGACAACTAATTTGAGAAGTGGACCTGCTAGCTGTTTGTCAGATGGGCAAGTGTATCCTGGTCTTAAGAGCTTCATCATGTTTTTGAAGTTATTCGACTTGGCAACATTGAACGGGATGTTGCAGCCATAGAAGAATGCTGCAACAGATTCATCCAGTGCTGCTTTTTCTGTTTTTCCTATAACATCGACGAATCTGGATAGTGGCAAACTGTTTCTGTTTTTCTGTAAGTTAATCAAGAGTTGAGTATATATAATACACAATATCAAGGATGAATATCAAGTTACCTTAGAGCTTATTACTGGTGTTGTCGCGTCCGCAACAATCACTACTTCTTCGTCTTGTGTTGAATCTTTCGTAGATTTTTCGACGCCTAGAAGATCTTCTCGATTTTTTTTCTTTACATTTTAAAAGTCTGAAATTTCAAAATAACCTAAATTCATCACAAAAAAGAATAAAGTTCTAATAACGTACCTGTGATTCTTCATCCTGCTCTCACCGGTATTCTGGAGGGTTGCCCCACAAAGATTGTGTTTCGCAGCAATAATGTTATGCGCATTATCTCTGACTTTGGAGTAGAACATCCACTCGGGATGAGACATTTAGATACCTGAACTAATATCACATCGTGGAAAATATAAGCAAAATTAGTTTAAATTAAAGGTTTTAGATTAAATCATATAATCACCTGAAATTTATGTTGTAGACTAGTAGCATAAATCCCCTCAAAAATGAGGGGTAGATGACACACTTGAGAATAGAAACATAATATTGAATCATGATAGAGATAGCAGAAATCATTCAAAATTCTAGCAATTTTTTCATATGACTCAGACGCGTGACTAAAAATTCGTGAATTCCTTCAGATATTGTGTAAAAAATATGGATTAACATTGTTGAGCAAAAAAAATCAAAATATTCCAATTAATGAACAAATTTTACACAGGGAACATGAAAAATTCACGATTTTGCGTGGTTTCTGGATGTGTGAGGATCAGCGGTGCATGGTAAAAATCCCACACTCAGCTCAAAAGTTGTGTCTTGTACTGTTATATATGTTCCAAGGAAAAAAATTTCAATTTTTATAGCCATAAAAAGTTTCATCACATGGTGAACGTTTTTTTTATGTTTTTGAAAAAATGGAAGTTCGTGAAAAAAATTCCTGGACACCAGCTGGTCAATATACCAACCTGAAAACCAAAAAAACGGGTACGGAGTAAGATTATAAGTATCATGTAAAAAAATCAAGATCCTAGCTCTAATAGCAAAAAAGTTATTAAACTTCTAAAGCGTTAGTTTCACCCTTTTCATACAAAAAGTCCGTATTAACACCAAACATATATATAAAAACACATCTTTATTCAAGTTGATCTTTTAAAAATTAATCAACACGTTTTATAATGTTCTTGACTAAAATAAATTTATTGTCCCTTTGAGCACAGTTATCGAATAAAAATTTTAATTTCCCATTTGGAAGAACTCGAAAAAAGTTTCGACTCTCTGTAAGAAAAAACCGAAAACAAGTACGAAACCAAGTCGATATTTGATCTACTTTCGTGTTTTTGAATTTTTAGTTTGTTCATTTAGCCAAAAACTTTGCTATGATATTTTAAAACTAGAAATGCACCCGTAAAATGTTTTCATATTATTCGTATCCAGCAAACGAAAGACTATTTATGTTTTAGTAACAATTCCCCGCATTTATGTATGTTTACATCAAATTGTTCAGAAACGTTAGAATCATCACCAGATAAACACACTTAAAAAGAGCAATAATCAACTTTTAGTTTTTGCGGGTCTCCAATAAGTAATCTTAGTTTTTGAAATTATTTACTATAATTTTGAAATGGAGCAAGAAGGATTTGCGAAGCAAAAATATACGAATGATGAGGAAAAAAATATTTCTATACTTATAATCTAACTTGCAGTGAGCCAAAGCCGTTGGTCACAGATTACATTAAAAATGTTGATGATTTGGCTTTTTGTAAGTCTTTCTTAATATTTTCAAGTCCCTACAGAACAACTTTAACAATATGTCATACATGTCAAACAATTTATACTGGTCTGATACTGAGAGTGGTTGTTTTGAAATTTTAATATTAATAATAATAATAATATATCCAAGCCAACCGGCCAGACATAGTACTATGGGATAAAGCAAAGCGTACAGTGGAATTGATAGATGTCGCCATTCCTTTATCAACAAATATCCAGAAAACTTTTGCAGAAAAAGTAAATAAATATGTTGATTTATCCCATGAAATCAAAAAGATGTGGAACGTAGATGCAATCAAAATAAGCCCAATCATTTTCTCGGCTACTGCAATTGTCCCTAATTCAACTATTGAAGTCCTGAAGTATCTTAAGCTGGAGAAAACTCTTGAACCTTGTCAGAAAGCAGTAGTTTTGGATACATGCAGAATTGTGAGAAGATTTTTAAGCCAATAATTCAAAATTTCAAAAAGTTAAAAGTACTTGATAACAATCCGTACAATAACTTAAAACCAATATTAAATTGAGAATGACCAAATAAAAACACATAATAATAATAGCATTAAAGACAAGTTCGAATAAATCATATCCTTGATATTCAAAAGAGCGCCAGTTTAAGTTTCCAACAGAAAGTAATTCTTTCGATCATCATGATTCGATGGTTTTTTTTATTTCGATATTGACTTTGATAATATATATAGTGAAAACAAAACGTTTCAGTGCATAAACGGACAATACATTGATAAGAAGTTATAGTGTTATAAATTTGTAGATTGTAAAAAAAAGGTAACTAGTTGTGCAGCTTGGGAGCTGAGCATTACTTCTCCACTAGTATGGAATGGTGTTTTCATAAAAAATTGTTTCGAAGTGCTATCTCTAGTCGCTCTAAAAGTTGTCTGGTACCACCAGATGACCTCCCAGATTACTTTCAGCAGGTAGTGGAACAAAAATCGATGCAATTCTTGACAGAACTTATAATTTAAAAAAAATTTTCTGAAGAGACCGAAGTGCTATCTTTAGCCGTTCTCGAGGTCTGGGGCTGAGAGTAAGCAGTACCAGACTGATCCTCCAAAAACTAAATTTTTCTTATTTTCAGGACGAATCATGAGATTCTAAGACTTTTTCAAAAAAAAATTGTCTGGTACCACTCGATGACCCCAGTTGACTCCCAGCAGGTAGTGAACCAAACATCGATGCATTTCCCGACTCAACTCATCATCTCAAACATTTTCTGAAAAAAACACAGCTGCATCTCTAGTTTTTCAAAAAAAAATGTTTTTTTTGTATGGAAAACCCGACTTTGGATCACGGAAGTGGTTCTGGTGACCTAACCGGTGGAGTCACCATCACCAAAAATATCAGGTGCACGATGGGAAGAGATACCAAGTCGATTGGCATCAAAAAATTTGGAATCGGTTCGGTGGGAGGTCAGATCGATCGTTTACAGTAACACACCCACCGAACCACCGGACACACGGCCCTTAGTTTTTCGCATTGCACGGGTCAGGGGGTCAATATTTTCCGGATTTTTTTTTACGGGAATTTTCTTCAACTCAATACCGACAAAAAAAATACTGGATATTTTTGAGATTTGTTTACGGGGAAGTCAGGAAAAATCAGATAAGGTCAAAAAACCCTGAAAATGCTGTCACGAAAACAATACTTCTCCGAATTTTGCGGAGAAGTAAAAATAGCTTTCAAGCTGTTGACATCAAAATTTAATTTCATGAAATTTTAAGTTTTTCAGATTTAATTAAGTATAATTGTAGGTCTAATGAGTGTGTGAAACTGAAATGTTCAAATACTAAGTATTATCCTTCTTGTGGTTTAAGTGAATGAATTTACAATAATCTTCGATCAATATGCCGACTGCATATGGATTATGCTGGTTGTGCCGAGAAAGAATTTTAAAGTTGCGCAAAAGACCAATTCCACTATATTTAGAGTTTAATTTGCTAGGGAAAGATGAAATTTCAGTTGACCATGAATAATTTATTTGAGAATAATGGTAAACGATTTGCGAAAAAGTTAGAATTTTCATCAAGATTTAACGAAAAGACCACAAAGACAAAAAAGATTACAATGAAACATTATCATTATCTCTAAATATCTAAAAATGTGAAATTGCGAGATAGACTTTGAAACTGGAAAAGATCAGTCAGCTTTGAGTGAGTCGTCTTGCAATCATTGTCACTGCGAACAATGTATTAGAAAAGATGTGGGTGTAGCAAATTCTTGCCCTCTTTGTTGTTTCTATTAGTATATTTTGTTTTATTGATATAACTTTTAAAACAGTTCAGGTATTTAAATTAGTTTATATAATTTTTTCATCATCGAAATTTCTGCTATATTGACATGTCAATTGACATTTTGACGGTCAATTGACACGATTGACTTCATGTCAAGTCAATTGCCAACTGACGCGTCAAATGGCGAACCCTGGTAATTCATTTCTTTTCCGTAAACAATTTCTTTACCGAAGTTCATTTCTTTACCGTAAACAATTTCTTTACCGTAATTCATTTCTGTACCGTAATTCATTTCTTTACCGTAAACAATTTCTTTACCGTTAACCATTTCTTTACCGTAAACAATTTCTTTACCGTAAACAATTTCTTTACCGTCAACAATTTTTTACTTAAAATTTTGTGGAGAATATGATGATGCAATAAAATCCTGTAAGTAAATCTTTGTTTGGCTCCCAATCAGCAGGAAGTCAAATCCGAAGTCACTCACATCAAAACCATCAAAGCCCACGAAAAGTGGACCAAGCTAATAGTGCGTGAGCCTGCTCATTATTAAAACTCGAACCATACTCTTTTTGATTACGGCTAATCATTTTGGGTCTTGGATTTCATAAAAATATGATCTTTTCTGATAAATCTATTACATGCTAGCTAAAATTTTCAATTTGTTTTAAGGCTTTTTGACGCTCACGGCTTTACCATGGGGTTTTCTTAACCGATGTGGTATTTTTGACATTTTTAATTTTAATTAAATAATCCACGTTTTCTTTATCAACTCATTTAAGGTGTTTTGAAGACATTTTCAGTAAAAAAACAATTTCTTTGCTTAAGGTCGAAGAAAATGTTATCATAGAATGTTATGTTGAAAGAAAAAGGAAATTTGAACATCCGTCAGAACTTTTACCGATTTTCAGAAAATTAAAAACTTTTTTCTCCAATATGAACAGTTTATTAAGGATTGAAAAATATTTTAAGATCAAAAAAAGTGGAATTTGCAAAACCCGGAAAATTCATTTTCCACTTGCAATAAAATTTCATCATTTTTGTTCATCATCATCATTGAAGTGTTTTAAATGCATTTTGGGTGGAAAACATATTTTTTTGTGAAGAGTCCAAGAAAATTTTAAGATCATTCAAAATGGAAATTTTAGTACCCGAAAAAATGATTTCCATACTAAATTGGAAAATCTCATAACTTTTTTTTTGCATTTTTTATATTGTATTGAACAAACTTTGAGCATAAAACATTTTCTTCATTTAGAGGGTCGGAGATTAAGGGTCGGCCAAACAATCTAGCGGGGTATCTCGCGAGGCGCGGGGTTTCTTCCATTTTCCAAGCATTTCCATTTTCCAAGCATTTCCGAAAAAAAATTTTATTTTCAAATATTCCAAATTGCGCCTCACAATATAGCGGAGTTTCCCGCTGTGAGCTCTAGCACGCTGAAGATTTTTGCGGGAGAAAAAAATTCAAATTTATCATCTTTTCAGTGGTATATCTAATTTTGTTTAAAATTTTACTTTATAAATTACAGAATAAATAGATTTGAAGTAGTTTACTTAAAGATTGATAGTTAGGTTCAATATTGCATCAATAAAAGTTTCAAATTCATCCCAAGAGATGAGCAATTGTAACTGGACGGGTTAGTATGGGCTGACTGGCTAAACATAGTTTGGAGATAGACAGATCATTAGAAATGTCAATTATCCATCAGTTATCCTAATAGATAACTTAACACAATAGATAAGGGAGTCTACTGCTATATTGATATCAATCAATATTTTATTGTCATTAAGAAATAAAAATGAATAAAAATTATGCCAAATTTTTATACAACACTACTCCAACGCTGACTTTCTTGCATAAGCAAGTTCTCTGGAACAAAACGCTCAAATACTCAAGCTTTAGGTTTGAAAAATACTTAGACAAAATAACTAAATGATCAAAAAAAATTTGCATACTTTCTAAATGGTTCACAACACTCAGATACCTTATACTAAAAAAATATTAAGAGATTGAGGAACCACATTAGTTTCCTATACTTAAACTAAATAAGAATGGAACCTATACAGCTGGAAAATACCATCCTGCTGGCCCCTGAGGCGCGAGCCGAAGGGCGACGTGGTCCGAGGCGGAGCCGAGGGCCGCTAGTCCTATACTATACTGGAGTTGATTTTCCTTCGGCTGACATTTCTTTACCGTAAACAATTTCTTTACCGTAAACGATTTCTTTACCGTAATTCATTTCTTCACCGTAAACAATTTCTTTACCGTAATTCATTTCTTTACCGTAAACCATTTCTTTACCGTAATTCATTTCTTTACCGTAAACAATTTCTTTACCGTAAACAATTTCTTTACCGTAAACAATTTCTTTACCGTAATTCATTTCTTTACCGTAACAATTTCTTTACCGTAATTCATTTCTTTACCGTAAAGAATTTCTTTACCGTAAACAAATTCTTTACCGTAAACAATTTCTTTACCATCATTCATTTCTTTACCGTAACAATTTCTTTAATATGACACAAGTACAACTTAAGGCAGACTCAAACTGAAGAATATTCTACAAAAAAAATTATGCAGAATTTTTTGTGTTTACACGTACACATACTCTTGCATTTGACGTGAAAATGCAGAGGTATCGATCGTCTCGGAATTTACAACTTTTTCACAAGCTGTACTAAATTTATTAAACTATCCTTAAATCATGTTTTGATAAAAATTTGATGTTATTTTCTGTACCGATCGTCATCCCTGCACTAAAAAGTTACGTGAATTTTGCAGAATGTTCTGACCAATACTAGAACAAAAAAATAAATTCTGCACGCACATTTGTCCGCGCAAATAATGTTATGCACGCACACTTGGGTGAAAAATGTGAGTAAACACACGGATGCGTAACAATATTTGCAGAACATTACGCAAATTTGCAGAATATTCTTCTATTTGACCAGGCCTTTATTGTAAAAAGATTGAAAATTTTTTGAAAGCTGATTCTCAATGATAGCAGTGTTTTCCAAACTATGTCCAGTTGGGGAGAATATGATGATGCAATAAAATCCTGGAAAAAAATCTTTGTTTGGCTCCCAATCAGCAGAAAGTCAAATCCGAAGTCATTCACACATACCATCAAAGCCCACGAAAAGTGGTCCAAGCTAATAGTGCGTGAGCCTGCTCATTATTAAAACTCGAACCATTCTTTTTTTGATTTCGGTTACTCATTTTGGGTCTTGGATTTCATAAAATGATCTTTTATGATAAATCTATTACATGATAGCTAAAATTTTCAAATTGTTATAAAGCTTTACGCTCACGGCTTTATCATGGGGTATACTTAATGCTATAGGGGCTGGGAATCTTGGGCTTGATTCCCGCAGTCGACACGAGTAATTTTTGCCATCAATTTTTCACCATGAAAGTTGGTGTCAAAAAATAACTTGTGGAAGCTGTGTGGAGTTGAACCTCGAAATGCGGATTGATCGACCGCATTCTAAATTGGACAATGGATTGTTGCAAATAGGAAATGGGAATGTGTCTTTGTCACGCATACATTTACAATTAGCTTCATGATGTTTACAGTATAATTGAGATCGTTTCTTCGAGTAGTGGTTCGGAATCCACTCACCAAAAATAGTAGGTCCACACACAGCTGCGGTAGGCTTATAACCCGCCCAGTATATGTGTTATTATAGATGAAGCCGTAAAATACTTCTAAGTATTGCATGGCGGTCCTATCCCACAACTAGGGATGTAGCACCAATTTCATTCATTCCAGGGATAGGAATGTATGAAACTGATGTATGATACATAGGTTTTATACATACGTATAATACGTATGTATAAAACTTCGAGGTTTTATACATGTATGTATAAAACGTATAAAACTTCAAATTTGCTATTTTAACTCGTACAAACTTCTAAAAGAACATATATTGAGTCATTTAATCAAAGATACTGAAAAATACTTTTAAACTGCAAGAGATTTAGCATTAGAAATAAAAATTAAAAGTGAAACGAAAAAAGTGAAATTTTTTGTTCTTAATACTTATAAAACTCTTAATATATCAACGTTTCGCAAAAAATATATTAATATGAATAACACATTAAATCACATATTATTATACTTAATCTTCAATATAAGAAAATAAATAATTACAAAGTACGTATTCCAACCAAATATTCACTTGACCATTTTACAAAATTGAGGCGTTTTGGAACTCTTGACAACAAAGCAAAGCTTAGACAACAATTTATTTATTTAGTCTTTCCTAAAATCTGCGCAAGAATCGTCGAACTTTAATTGGAAAGATATGAAAAACTTTATAATATTTATCATGATTCTATTGTAAAGTTACAAACATACCCGTACATCAGACGAACCTTATCATCTTCGTCTTCATAAATTTTTATACTAACATATATTAGTAACTTAAATAGAATATTTTTATTTTGGAATTTCCATCTTGATTCATGAAAGTCTTGAAACACTGAAAAATATCACTGCTATTAGTTTCACGGTTACGACTGATAATTTTTTTAGTTTTATACATTCATACATAGTTTTATACATTTTTATGTATAATACATAGTTTTATACATAGTTTTATACAATGTATGTATAAAACTCAATCATACATGTATAATTCCTATCCCTTCATTCATATACTTAACCGATGTGGTATTTTTGACTATTTTAATGAAATAATCCACATTTTCTTAATCAACTCATTTAAGGTGTTTTGAAGACATTTTCAGTTAAAATAAAATTTTCAGTTAAAATTTTTTACTCCAACATAAAAAGTTTATTTAGGATTGAAAAATATTTTAAGATAGAATTTGGAAAACCCGGAAAATTCATTTTGGGTGGAAAAATTTTTTTTTTTGTGAAGAGTCCAAGAAAATTTTAAGACCATTCTAAGTTGAAATTTTAGTACACGGAAAATTTATTTCTATAAATTGGAAAATCTCATAACTTTTTTTCTAGCATTTTTTATAGTGTATTGGACAAACTTTGAGCATTAAACATTTTCTTAATTTTGAGGGTCGGAGATTGAGGGTCGGCCATACAATCTAGCGGGGTATCTCGCGAGGCGCGGGGTTTCTCCCATTTTCCAAGCTTTTCCGAAAGAAAATATTATTTTCAAACATTCCAAATTGCGCCTTACAGTATAGCGGGGTTTTCCGCAGTGAGCTCTAGCACGAGCTGAAGATTTTTAAGGGAGAATTCAAATTTAACATCTTTTCAGTGGTATTTCAAATTAGTTGAAAATTTTACTTTATAAATTACAGAATGAATAATTTTTTTTGTTTTTTTTTTTTTTTTCGCTCTGGCCAAAATTTCCAAAAAAACTGAATTCAAGGTGTCCATTCACAATTATCTTGGCATAAAAAACTTTGGTCAACACACTTGTTCTTGAGGAAAATGGAGTCCGCTCGAATTTTGATGGAACTCCAACAAAAATAATTTAAAGTTTAGTTTACTTAAAGATTGATAGTTAATCATTAGAAGTTTAAAATTCATCCCAAGAGCAGAGCAATTGTCACTGGACGGGTTAGTGTGGGCTGACTGGCTGGACATAGTTTGGAGATAGACAGATCCTAGAAATGTCAATTATCCATCAGTTATCCTAATAGATAACTTAACACAATAGATAAGGGAGTCAACTGCTATATAGATCAATCAATATTTTTTATTTGTCATAAAGAAATAAAATTAAATTAAAATAATGCAAAATTCTTCTACAACTCTACTCAACTCTACTCTGCATAAGCAAGATCTCTCGAAAAGAACGCTCAAATACTCAAGCTATAGGTTTGAAAAGTACTTAGACAAAATAACTCAATGATCAAAAAAAAGTTTGAATAATCTAAATGGTTCACAACACTCAGACACCTTACTAAAAATATATTAAGATATTGAGGAACCATATTAGTTTCCTATACTTTAACTAAATGAGAATGAAACCTATACAGCTGGAAAATACCATCCTGCTGGCCCCTGAGGCGCAAGCCGAAGGGCGACGTGGCCCGAGGCGGAGCCGAGGGCCGCTAGTGTTATTTATGTTGATGTGAGCAGTGAATTATTTGAGGATAACACGTTCTAAAATCTTGATGAGTCCACTAAGAAGACTAATTGCCCGATAGCTTAGTGCAGCAGAGGGATCTTCTCCAGGTTTGTGAATGGCAATGATGAAGGCGTGTCTCCAGTCTTTTGGAAAGTATGACAGTTTAAAGCAAGCACATATCAAGAGTTTTAAGCATAATATTCCACGTTTGCATAGCAGCCCCTGTAGCACAGTGGATAAAGCGCTTGCAATAGGGGCTGGGAATCTTGGGCTTGATTCCCGCAGTCGACACGAGTAATTTTTGCCATCAATTTTTCACCATGAAAGTTGGTGCCAAAAAATAACTTGTGGACAACGGATTTTTGCAAAGGAAATGGGATTGTGTCTTTGTCACGCATACGTTTCCAATTAGCTTCATGAGGTTTACAGTATAAGTGAGATCTTTTCTTGGAGTAGTGGTTCGGAATCCACTCACCAAAAAATAGTAGGTCCACAGTCCACACACAGCTGCGGTAGGCTTATAACCCGCCCAGTATATGTGTCGCTATAGATGAAGCCGTAAAATACTTCTAAGTATTGCATGGCGGTCCTATCCCACAACTAGGGATGTAGCACCAATTTCATTCATTCATTCCACGTTCTGGTAAGTTTTTGATTAAATTATTGTGAATTCTATCCTTGCCTGGTGCTTTTGAAGCTTTTATAAAAAAACATGATTTAATTAACATGGATCAAAACATGATGAATTTTGCAAAAATTTAAAATTCCAACAAAATCGTTCTCCCTGCACTTTCGGAAGAAATGCAAAAGTGTGAGTGTGTAAATTGCATAATATTATTGTGGCATAATATTATTCTATCTGTCTTCCCCAGGTGAATGAAGAAACTATACCTGATTTGCAATTTTCTTAAAATACCTGGATTTTCTTTTATGGGTGAAAAGTTGGCTATAAGTTGGAATAAGTTGGCTAGTTTTTTTCAAAAATTGGGGTCCTGGAAAAGTGAAAATTGATTTTCCTCTTGGTAGTTTTTCTTCTTTTTGAAGAAAAATGACCCAGCTATTTAAGCTATTTTTAGACAACTTTTTCATGAAAACTTTTTTTCAGATAAAAGTTGGCTATAAGTTGAAAAGAGTCGCGCGAAAAAATCTTTACCAACTTATTTATTTAGTCGGAAAATGAGAAAATTTTGTCTCCATACAAACTGAAAAGCTCACCAAAGAGCTCACATAGAGCTCACATGCACATATTGTGCAATGCCGGCGGTTTGAAAACTCATGGCGGCAAAAATTTTTGTCAGCTCATATTTATATATGAAAAATCCGAAACAATAACAAATGACTGAGAAATTTTTTTTTTGATGAAATTTATGAAAAAAATTGGAGTTTTTAATGAAAATTATTGAATGGTACTATGAGAGAGCTATAATACCTTAGTCAAGAATCAAATTGCTCACTATATGACTTGATTTTATTCCAAAAAGAAGAATTTTTGGAATATAAATATTTTAAATATATGATTACCTGAAAAATTTCTGAAAAATTCGGATACATGAACTGAAATGCTTGGGAAAAATTACAATGACGGCTTTTGGAAAATAAAAATGATATATATTGTAGTGACTCGATATATATGCTTTAGATATATGGTCAAGAAATATATGGAATATATAAACAGAAGATAGAGGAGACGTAAATAAAGTGGAGACTATTCTAAAGTATTTAATTGTTTCATTTAAATTAGTATCCTACATATATTATTGCTTAATAGACAACTAGATAATAATACTTATTGGTATGGATTTTTGTTAACTGGAAATGCTTTAATTCAGCTGAAGGAAGATTTCACATCGATCAATTTGTTTCTGACAACGAAGCGGCTGAAATCAGAGTAGCGAATGAAATATGTAACAATCTTTCAAACCAAGAATATCAGGAAAAAGTATACAGTTTCTTGGAAAATTTTTCACTGAATTTCAATTTTACTTTGATTAGAACGGATAGAGACCACAATCATCTTTTTGCAGAGCATTTACATGATTTAAAGCTTTTTAAGCGAGCAACCATTCTTTTGATCGACGAAACATCTTTATCAATTATCATACAAATTTTTGGTTGCATCTTCATAATATGTACATCAACGTTTAAAGTGTCTCAAGTTGATACGGCAATTAATTTTTTGGAAGATTAGGTCAATGGAAATGTAGCTGAATCTTTCTGTCCACTTGAAATAACAGCGGCATTGCACAATATATCAAGTCATATATTGATCATTCTGATTCTTAACTAAGGTGTTCTAGCTCTAGCATAGTAATTTTCTATATTTTTGGTCAAAATCTTCAATATCTTTCATAAATTTCATAGAAATAAAAAAGATTTTAAGTCATTTGTTATTGTTTTGGATTTTTCATATAAATACCAACTTTCAAAAATTTAAGCCGCCAAGAGTTTTTGACAGCCGGCATTGCACAATATGTGCATGTGAGCTCTTTGGTGAGCTTTTCAGTTTGTATGGAGACAAAATTTTCTCAAATCTTCTCAACTTATAGCAAACTTTTATCTGAAAAAAAGTTTTCATGAAAAAAATGTCTAGAAATAGCTTAAATAGCTGGGTCATTTTTCTTCAAAAAGAAGAAAAACTACCAAAAGGAAAATGAATTTTCACTTTTCCAGGACCCCAACTTTTGAAAAAAACTAGCCAACTTATTCCAACTTATAGCCAACTTTTCACCCATAAAAGAAAATCCAGGTATTTTAAGAAAATTGCAAATCAGGTATAAATTCTTCATTCACCTGTCTTCCCCTTTAAAAGATTTAAAGAAAGACACTTCAGCTAATGATTGTAATTAAAATTGTATTGCATTGTATTATAATTATTTTATGGTGAACATAAAGAAAGTTTTTAGTATTTACAGTACATATTATCATATCAATTCGTGCTATTCAGAGGAAAAAATTCTGAGCTTTTTTTTTTTTTTTTTTTTTTGAATTTTTTATTAAATTTTATTTATGTACATAGTTTTATTTCTTGTGTTTTCAAAAGTCACCAGAGCTAGTCCATTTGAAATTAATCAATGGCACTATCTCTGGGCTTTTTGTGAAAACAGTATTATAATATATTTTATGTATGTGAATTTAAATTTAACATTTCAAAAAAAACATGAAATGATAAAAATCTTAATTTAATTAAACTTAAAGTAATGATTGTGCAGATTCTCCTAAATCTTAAGAAATAAATAAATTTAAATTGTCAATTAAAAATAAACACTCTTAAAGTTCTGGAAATGTTGAAAATATGTGCTTTTTTAACTCGATTTTAAACATTGATATGGACTGAATTAGAGAAATGTGTCTTGGCAGCTTGTTAAAATAGTCAACTCCCCTATAAAATACACTTTTTTGGCCAAGGGCTTTTTTATAATTGGGAACACGAATAGAAAGTGCGTTGCGAGTGTTGACGTTAGTTATTGAGAAATTATTTATAAGATTAAAATTAGTTTTCAAGATATTATTTTTAATTTTATAAATAAAAAGAGTTGCCTCATACACCGATTTCTGACTAAATGATAAAAACTCTTCACTATAAAGCTCTTTTGTTGGAGTGAGTAAAGGTTTAAAGTTAATGATTTTTAAAGCTTTATTTTGAAGAGTCTTTATACAGTTTAAGTATTTATCTGGTGCAGAGCCCCATACTGGTAGACCATAGATTATATGCGAGTCTATATAAGAATAGTAAATTAACATAAGAGTGTTTTTATTTAAATATTTGCGCATTCTCCACAAAATTCCAACATAAGGTGCAATAAGTTTTGATACTTTCGTCACATGTGTACTCCAATTTAAGGTATTATTTATTGAAATCCCTAGAAACATATACTCTGTGACTGACATTAAAGAGTCATTTCCAATTGGTAATGAATAAAATATATTGGTTTTCATCATATTTGCCGTTAAAAAAATAATAAATTTGGTTTTGCTTGCTTTAATCACTAAATTTTAATCAAGTAGAAATTCAGATAGAATTTTAGGTCATGCACCATTGAATTTTTAAGATTGTTGAAGTCTTTTTCGGAATAAACGATTGCCATATCGTCCGTATATCTGAATTTTTTCAATAAGTGGCAGGTAAAATACTTTATTAATATAAATTAAGAATAAAAGTGGGCTAAGTATTGTCCCCTGCCCCGCGCCGCATGTGACGTCAGTAAATTCACTTCTTATGTCTCCTATTATCACACATTGTTTTCGCATGCTAAGGTAGCTACTCATCAGTTCTAACGCTTTCCCATTAATACCAATTTCGCTTAGAGATTTTAAAAGTCTTTTATGATTTAGACAATCGAAAGCTTTTTTTAAATCCAAAAATATGCAGGAGGTTTTTTTTGATAAATTCATGCTACTTATAATATTATCTATGAGAAATGTTACTGATGAAATAGTTGCACTTGACTTAATAAATCTAAACTGGTTAGCATGTATAATTTGATTTTCAGCAAGAAAGTTATCCAGACGGTTTTTTATACATGTTTCATAAACTTTTGAAATTACGGAAAGAACCGATATTGGTCTGTAATTACCGACCTCCTCCGGATCTCCCGATTTAAAAATTGCAGTCACTATTGCTAGTTTTAGAGATGTTGGGAGCTCTCCTAACAAAAATGCTTCATTAATTTTTTCACTTAGCAATTCAGAGAAATATGCAATATTATTATTTTTAAATCTAGCTTTTATCCTATCCTTTAAAAGTTCCTTTAAAATTGTTTGTATTTCTGTTATTGTAGTGGGATCAAAAGAATTCAAAAAATTTGGACGAGGAGGTAAATTGACAGGAGGAATATAATTTTGGTCTATAGGAATGTCTGTTGTGATTTTGGATCCAACGATAGCAAAGAATTCGTTAGTAATTGTTGCCACTTCAATCGGCTCTTCAAATATTTTCCCATCCTGTTTTAGTTTGAATGATTTGGATTTTGGTGAGGTAGAATTATGCATTATTTCTTTCATTTTAATCCAAAGTTTTTAGGCTCATGTATTACTTTACAAATCTCGTTAGAATAATATTTAATTTTTTTCTTCATTCAAAATCCGTATCAAAAAATATTTATAGAATTTAAATTGGTCTTGATAATATAAAATGGTTGGGTGAGCTTTTTAAGATTAAAAATTTGTTGCGCAAGTCTCGAATTGGTTTAATTGCATTTGTGAACCATGGTATAAGATTTGGATTTATTGAGTCAACGCGTATTTTTGTCTCATGTGTATTTTCTTTAATATGATGATATAAACTATCATGGATGGCATCGAAAGTTTCAGAAATGTCAATTTTTGAGAGGCATTTTGTCAAATTTTTATAATCGATTTTTTCATATATAATAAATTGCTCGTTATGAATGTTTGTTTCCAAATTGTTATTGAAATTAATAGCTGAAATCATGTACTTGTGGTCAGAGATTTTATGATTTCCCAGGAAAATCGAAAAGTCATAATCTTCAATATCTGTGGATATATGGTCAATTGTTGTTGCTGTCTTATTCACAATTCTTGTTGCCATTGTTGGGCTCAGAGAATTTAGAATAGAAAAATTATTTGATTTGACTATATTCTCATAATTAATTACATTTGGATCAAGTTCTTTCATCAAATCTATATTTATGTCTCCATACGTTATCATATTGTTAAATCGATTAAGCACATAATCTAATTTTCTAAAGAATTTTTCATATGCAGCTATCGTATGAATGGGAGGTCTGTATATTGCACACAAATCTATTTTTTCTTGCAACAGCCTTACAACTAGAAATTCAATTTCGTTTTCATTACAAATAAATTGTCGACTTGATTCAATAGACGTGTGAACAAAAATAGCAGAACCTCCCCCTTGACGGTCTCTTAAATTATGATATGCTTTGTATTCATTACCCAGATTGTAAAATTTCTCGGTTCCTGGGTCAAGATTGGTCTCTACCAGCACAATAACATGAAAAAAGCAATTTAATTCTGACAAAAAATCCTCAAATTCAGACAATTTCCTTTTTATGGAGTTGGAGTTAAGATATAAGATCTTTAAGTTATGTTTATTGACAATCTTGAAATTATGAACAGTTTCGTTCAGGAGAAAATGCACTACATTACTTTGGTGTTTTGACTGTATAGCCAGTCTTAAAATTTTAGAACTAAAATTAAAATTTAGTTCAATTAAATCAAATAAACTTTTGTTTTATTTGATTAACTTAAGGTTAATAAAGTTTTCTACTCGGTTTATGTATCAGTTTTCAAAAGGTATTGTATATATATATTTTCGCTTCTTTGTGGCAATTATTATATTATTTTGAGAAGTCTTTTGCTTATATTAAATTCATTTTACATCTGTGATAACGAAAAAAGTGTGAAGACATCATAAGAATTATGTGACATTTGAGCATATTACACAATCTATCTTTTCGCCCTTCACACCACCTTCAAAATACAAAGCTTCTTACTATATATAACTTTTATGTGGAAGACAAAACATTTTCAAGTTAGTACGTAGGAAAAAAAATAAAAACCTCCGCCATAAATCAGAAACGTTAGTTATTTGATCAGCAATGTATTTTGTAGGTGATGAAAGGGTTTACTAAAACATAATGTAGAATTTGCTAATGCCAGGCTTTTACTTAGATATCAAATCAAAAAAAAATCACAAGTAATCAGTTCACAGATGCATAAATGTTAATTGAAAATTTGTGGCAAAAGACCTTTATTTTATATTTTAAATGTAAATTCAAAATTATGATAATTTAATATGAATATCTTCATTAGATTTAAATTTAAATTTAAATTTAGGAAGCATTTTTAATTACCACTTGAATTAATTATTTGCTAAGCTTAGCTTCGATAAGTTCCATGAACTCTGTTGTGCTGACAGGGACTGGTTTGGTTTCCTCTGATTGTTGAAAAAAAAGGCAGCAATTCTTATAGCCAATCTTGATAATCTTCCCCTCATCAAGAAGTTTTCCTAGGCGCCAGTTTAGATTCCGGAATAAAAGTGTGTATCGGTTGCTGATCCGTAAGAATTCTCCACCGTCAGAGGCAGAGTTGGATCCACTGATCGTTGCCCGTGTGACCTGGCCACGAGTTTTCCTTGCTTCCCGAAAAGCAGTTTGAGATCCTTTGGAGCTAAAAGAAACAATCAAATTATATTTACTTCTCCGCAAAATTCGGAGAAGTATTGTTTTCGTGACAGCATTTTCAGGGTTTTTTGACCTTATCTGATTTTTCCTGACTTCCCTGTACACAAATCTCAAAAATATCCAGTATTTTTTTTGTCCGTATTGAGTTGAAGAAAATTCCTGTAAAAACAAATTCGGAAAATGTTGACCCCCTGACCAGTGCAATGCGAAAAACAAAGGGCCGTGTGTCCGGTGGTTCGGTGGGTGTGTTACTGTAAACGATCGATCTGAACTCCCACCGAACCGATTCCGGATTTTTTGATGCCAAACGACTTGGTATCTCTTCCCATCGTGCACCTGATATTTTTGGTGATGGTGACTCCACCGGTTAGGTCACCAGCACCACTTCCGTGACCCAAAGTCGGGTTTTCCATACAAAAAAACATTTTTTTTTGAAAAACTAGAGATACAGCTGTGGTTTTTTCAGAAAATGTTTGAGATGATGAGTTGAGTCGGGAAATGCATCGATGTTTGGTCCACTACCTGCTGGGAGTCATCTGAGGTCATCTGGTGGTACCAGAAATTTTTTATTTTTTTTAAGTCTCAGAATCTCATGATTCGTCCAGAAAATAAAAAAATTATGTTTTTGGAGGATCAGTCTGGTACCGCTTACTCTCAGCCCCAGACCTCGAGAACGACTAAAGATAGCACTTCGGTCTCTTCAGAAAATTTTTTTAAATTACAAGTTCTGTCAAGAATTGCATCGATTTTTGTTCCACTACCTGCTGGAAGTCATCTGGGGGTCATCTGGTGGTACCAGATAACTTTTAGAACGACTAGAGCTAGCACTTCGAAACAATTTTTAATGAAAACACCATTCCATACTAGCGGAGAAGTAATGCTCAGCTCCCAAGCTGCACAACTAGTTTTGCCTTGGTATTTTGCCTTGTTTGTCTGGCTTAGCACGCTGAGCATATGCAAAAAAATTTATAATGAGTTGGCGGTCAAATCCATAATGATTGCAAAGTGCATCAACTTCTTTAACGCCAGGCATCTCAGTGAAGCCACTGATATATAAATCGTTATAAAAACGAGCCTGTTCAAGAGTGTTCACACGACCCTTGAGTTGTAAAACATCATTATTAGTTATATTATTAGCCTGTTTTATTTCGTGTATCTCCTGAGTATGCTGAGCCAGTTGACCATCCAATGAGTCCATCTTAGTGACCAAGTTGTCCAATTTCTTGTCCATTTTTACGTCTAATTTTTCCATACAATTTTTTTGGAAGATTAGGTCAATGGAAATGTAGCTGAATCTTTCTGTCCACTTGAAATAACAGCGGCATTGCACAATATATCAAGTCATATATTGATCATTCTGATTCTTAACTAAGGTGTTCTAGCTCTAGCATAGTAATTTTCTATATTTTTGGTCAAAATCTTCAATATCTTTCATAAATTTCATAGAAATAAAAAAGATTTTAAGTCATTTGTTATTGTTTTGGATTTTTCATATAAATACCAACTTTCAAAAATTTAAGCCGCCAAGAGTTTTTGACAGCCGGCATTGCACAATATGTGCATGTGAGCTCTTTGGTGAGCTTTTCAGTTTGTATGGAGACAAAATTTTCTCAAATCTTCTCAACTTATAGCAAACTTTTATCTGAAAAAAAGTTTTCATGAAAAAAATGTCTAGAAATAGCTTAAATAGCTGGGTCATTTTTCTTCAAAAAGAAGAAAAACTACCAAAAGGAAAATGAATTTTCACTTTTCCAGGACCCCAACTTTTGAAAAAAACTAGCCAACTTATTCCAACTTATAGCCAACTTTTCACCCATAAAAGAAAATCCAGGTATTTTAAGAAAATTGCAAATCAGGTATAAATTCTTCATTCACCTGTCTTCCCCTTTAAAAGATTTAAAGAAAGACACTTCAGCTAATGATTGTAATTAAAATTGTATTGCATTGTATTATAATTATTTTATGGTGAACATAAAGAAAGTTTTTAGTATTTACAGTACATATTATCATATCAATTCGTGCTATTCAGAGGAAAAAATTCTGAGCTTTTTTTTTTTTTTTTTTTTTTGAATTTTTATTAAATTTTTGTTTATGTACATATCTAGTTTTATTGCTTGTGTTTTCAAAAGTCATGAATTTAAATCAATGGCACTATCCCTGGGCTCTTTGTGAAAACAGTATTATAATATATTTTCTGTATGTGAATTTAAATTTAACATTAAAAAAAAAAAAGATGAAATGATAAAAATCTTATTTTAATTTAACTTAAAGTAATGAGTGTGCAGATAGTCCAAAATTTTAAGAAATAAATAAATTAAAATTTTCAATTAAAAATGAAAACTCTTAAAGTACTGGAAATGTTGAAAATATGTGCTTTTTTAACTCGATTTTAAACATTGATATGGACTGAATTAGAGAAATGTGTCTTGGCAGCTTGTTAAAATAGTCAACTCCCCTATAAAATACACTTTTTTGGCCAAGGGCTTTTTTATAATTGGGAACACGAATAGAAAGTGCGTTGCGAGTGTTGACGTTAGTTATTGAGAAATTATTTATAAGATTAAAATTAGTTTTCAAGATATTATTTTTAATTTTATAAATAAAAAGAGTTGCCTCATACACCGATTTCTGACTAAATGATAAAAACTCTTCACTATAAAGCTCTTTTGTTGGAGTGAGTAAAGGTTTAAAGTTAATGATTTTTAAAGCTTTATTTTGAAGAGTCTTTATACAGTTTAAGTATTTATCTGGTGCAGAGCCCCATACTGGTAGACCATAGATTATATGCGAGTCTATATAAGAATAGTAAATTAACATAAGAGTGTTTTTATTTAAATATTTGCGCATTCTCCACAAAATTCCAACATAAGGTGCAATAAGTTTTGATACTTTCGTCACATGTGTACTCCAATTTAAGGTATTATTTATTGAAATCCCTAGAAACATATACTCCGTGACTGACATTATAGAGTCATTTCCAATTGGTAATGAATAAAATCTATTGGTTTTCATCATATTTGCCGTCAAAAAAATAATAAATTTGGTTTTGCTTGCATTAATCACCAAATTTAAATCAAGTAGAAATTCAGATAGAATTTTGAGGTCATGCACCATTGAATTTTTAAGATTGTTGAAGTCTTTTTCGGAATAAACGATTGCCATATCGTCTGCGTACAGCTGAATTTTTCCAATCAGTGGCAGGTAAAATACGTTATTTATATAAATTAAGAATAAAAGTGGGCTAAGTATTGTCCCCTGCCCCGCGCCGCATGTGACGTCAGTAAATTCACTTCTTATGTCTCCTATTATCACACATTGTTTTCGCATGCTAAGGTAGCTACTCATCAGTTCTAACGCTTTCCCATTAATACCAATTTCGCTTAGAGATTTTAAAAGTCTTTTATGATTTAGACAATCGAAAGCTTTTTTTAAATCCAAAAATATGCAGGAGGTTTTTTTTGATAAATTCATGCTACTTATAATATTATCTATGAGAAATGTTACTGATGAAATAGTTGCACTTGACTTAATAAATCTAAACTGGTTAGCATGTATAATTTGATTTTCAGCAAGAAAGTTATCCAGACGGTTTTTTATACATGTTTCATAAACTTTTGAAATTACGGAAAGAACCGATATTGGTCTGTAATTACCGACCTCCTCCGGATCTCCCGATTTAAAAATTGCAGTCACTATTGCTAGTTTTAGAGATGTTGGGAGCTCTCCTAACAAAAATGCTTCATTAATTTTTTCACTTAGCAATTCAGAGAAATATGCAACATTATTTTTTAAAAATCTAGCTTTTATCCTATCCTTTAAAAAGTTCCTTTAAAATTGTTTGTATTTCTGTTATTGTAGTGGGATCAAAAGAATTCAAAAAATTTGGACGAGGAGGTAAATTGACAGGAGGAATATAATTTTGGTCTATAGGAATGTCTGTTGTGATTTTGGATCCAACGATAGCAAAGAATTCGTTAGTAATTGTTGCCACTTCAATCGGCTCTTCAAATATTTTCCCATCCTGTTTTAGTTTGAATGATTTGGATTTTGGTGAGGTAGAATTATGCATTATTTCTTTCATTTTAATCCAAAGTTTTTTAGGCTCATGTATTACTTTACAAATCTCGTTAGAATAATATTTAATTTTTTCTTCATTCAAAATCCGTATCAAAAAATATTTATAGAATTTAAATTGGTCTTGATAATATAAAATGGTTGGGTGAGCTTTTTTAAGATTAAAAAATTTGTTGCGCAAGTCTCGAATTGGTTTAATTGCATTTGTGAACCATGGTATAAGATTTGGATTTATTGAGTCAACGCGTATTTTTGTCTCATGTGTATTTTCTTTAATATGATGATATAAACTATCATGGATGGCATCGAAAGTTTCAGAAATGTCAATTTTTGAGAGGCATTTTGTCAAATTTTTATAATCGATTTTTTCATATATAATAAATTGCTCGTTATGAATGTTTGTTTCCAAATTGTTATTGAAATTAATAGCTGAAATCATGTACTTGTGGTCAGAGATTTTATGATTTCCCAGGAAAATCGAAAAGTCATAATCTTCAATATCTGTGGATATATGGTCAATTGTTGTTGCTGTCTTATTCACAATTCTTGTTGCCATTGTTGGGCTCAGAGAATTTAGAATAGAAAAATTATTTGATTTGACTATATTCTCATAATTAATTACATTTGGATCAAGTTCTTTCATCAAATCTATATTTATGTCTCCATACGTTATCATATTGTTAAATCGATTAAGCACATAATCTAATTTTCTAAAGAATTTTTCATATGCAGCTATCGTATGAATGGGAGGTCTGTATATTGCACACAAATCTATTTTTTCTTGCAACAGCCTTACAACTAGAAATTCAATTTCGTTTTCATTACAAATAAATTGTCGACTTGATTCAATAGACGTGTGAACAAAAATAGCAGAACCTCCCCCTTGACGGTCTCTTAAATTATGATATGCTTTGTATTCATTACCCAGATTGTAAAATTTCTCGGTTCCTGGGTCAAGATTGGTCTCTACCAGCACAATAACATGAAAAAAAGCAATTTAATTCTGACAAAAATCCTCAAATTCAGACAATTTCCTTTTTATGGAGTTGGAGTTAAGATATAAGATCTTTAAGTTATGTTTATTGACAATCTTGAAATTATGAACAGTTTCTTTCAGGTGAAACTTCACTACTTTACTTTGGTGTTTTTGACTGTATAGCCAGTCTTAAAATTTTAGAACTAAAATTAAAATTTAGTTCAATTAAATCAAATAAACTTTTGTTTTATTTGATTAACTTAAGGTTAATAAAGTTTTCTACTCGGTTTATGTATCAGTTTTCAAAAGGTATTGTATATATATATTTTCGCTTCTTTGTGGCAATTATTATATTATTTTGAGAAGTCTTTTGCTTATATTAAATTCATTTTACATCTGTGATAACGAAAAAAGTGTGAAGACATCATAAGAATTATGTGACATTTGAGCATATTACACAATCTATCTTTTCGCCCTTCACACCACCTTCAAAATACAAAGCTTCTTACTATATATAACTTTTATGTGGAAGACAAAACATTTTCAAGTTAGTACGTAGGAAAAAAAATAAAAACCTCCGCCATAAATCAGAAACGTTAGTTATTTGATCAGCAATGTATTTTGTAGGTGATGAAAGGGTTTACTAAAACATAATGTAGAATTTGCTAATGCCAGGCTTTTACTTAGATATCAAATCAAAAAAAAATCACAAGTAATCAGTTCACAGATGCATAAATGTTAATTGAAAATTTGTGGCAAAAGACCTTTATTTTATATTTTAAATGTAAATTCAAAATTATGATAATTTGATATGAATATCTTCAATAGATTTAAATTTAAATTTAAATTCAGGAAGCATTTTTAATTAAAACTTGAATTAATTATTAGCTAAGCTTAGCTTCGATAGGTTCCATGAACTCTGTTGTGCTGACAGGGACTGGTTTGGTTTCCTCTGATTGTTGAAAAAAAAGCAGCAATTCTTAAAGAAAATCTTAATAATCTTCCCCTCATCAAGAAGTTTTCCTAGGCGACAGTTTAGATTCCGGAATAAGAGTGTGTATCGGTTGCTGATCCGTAAGAATTCTCCACCGTCAGAGGCAGAGTTGGATCCACTGATCGTTGCCCGTGTGAACTGGCCACGGGTTTTCCTTGCTCCCCGAAAAGCAGTTTGAGTTGGTTTGGAGCTAAAAGAAACAATCAAATTATATTTACTTCTCCGCAGAGAAGTATTGTTTTCGTGACAGCATTTTCAGGGTTTTTTAACCTTATCTGATTTTTCCTGACTTCCCTGTACACAAATCTCAAAAATATCCAGTATTTTTTTTGTCCGTATTGAGTTGAAGAAAATTCCTGTAAAAAAAAATTCGGAAAATATTGACCCGTGCAATGCGAAAAACAAAGGGCCGTGTGTCCGGTGGTTCGGTGGGTGTGTTACTGTAAACGATCGATCTGAACTCCCACCTAACCGATTCCGGATTTTTTGATGCCAATCGACTTGATATCTATGCCCATCGTGCACTTGATATTTTTGGTGATGATGACTCCACCGGTTAGGTCACCAGAACCACTTCAATGACCCAAAGTGGGGTTTTTAATTACTAAAACATTTTTTTTTTGTTGAAAAACTAGAGATACAGCTGTGGTCTATAGACAAAAAATGTTTGAGATGATGAGTTGAGTCGGGAAATGCATCGATGTTTGGTCCACTACCTGCTGGGAGTCACCTGGGGTCATCTGGTGGTACCAGACAAGTTTTTTTTGAAAAAGTCTTAGAATCTCATGATTCGTCCAGAAAATAAGAAAAATTAAGTTTTTGGAGGATCCGCTTGGTACCGCTTACTCTCAGCCCCAGACCTCGAGAACGACTAAAGATAGCACTTCGGTCTATTCAGAAAATTTTTTTTTAATAACAAGTTCTGTCAAGAATTGCATCGATGTTTGTTCCACTACCTACTGGGAGTCATCTGGGGTCATCTGGTGGTACCAGACAACTTTTAGAACGACTAGAGTTAGCACTTCGAAAAAAATTTTATGGAAAAAACACCATTCCATACTAGCGGAGAAGTAATGCTCAGCTCCCAAGCTGCACAACTAGTTTTGCCTTGGTATTTTGCCTTGTTTGTCTGGCTTAGCACGCTGAGCATATGCAAAAAAATTTATAATGAGTTGGCGGTCAAATCCATAATGATTGCAAAGTGCATCAACTTCTTTAACGCCAGGCATCTCAGTGAAGCCACTGATATATAAATCGTTATAAAAACGAGCCTGTTCAAGAGTGTTCACACGACCCTTGAGTTGTAAAACATCATTATTAGTTATATTATTAGCCTGTTTTATTTCGTGTATCTCCTGAGTATGCTGAGCCAGTTGACCATCCAATGAGTCCATCTTAGTGACCAAGTTGTCCAATTTCTTGTCCATTTTTACGTCTAATTTTTCCATACAATTTTTTGGAAGATTAGGTCAATGGAAATGTAGCTGAATCTTTCTGTCCACTTGAAATAACAGCGGCATTGCACAATATATCAAGTCATATATTGATCATTCTGATTCTTAACTAAGGTGTTCTAGCTCTAGCATAGTAATTTTCTATATTTTTGGTCAAAATCTTCAATATCTTTCATAAATTTCATAGAAATAAAAAAGATTTTAAGTCATTTGTTATTGTTTTGGATTTTTCATATAAATACCAACTTTCAAAAATTTAAGCCGCCAAGAGTTTTTGACAGCCGGCATTGCACAATATGTGCATGTGAGCTCTTTGGTGAGCTTTTCAGTTTGTATGGAGACAAAATTTTCTCAAATCTTCTCAACTTATAGCAAACTTTTATCTGAAAAAAAGTTTTCATGAAAAAAATGTCTAGAAATAGCTTAAATAGCTGGGTCATTTTTCTTCAAAAAGAAGAAAAACTACCAAAAGGAAAATGAATTTTCACTTTTCCAGGACCCCAACTTTTGAAAAAAACTAGCCAACTTATTCCAACTTATAGCCAACTTTTCACCCATAAAAGAAAATCCAGGTATTTTAAGAAAATTGCAAATCAGGTATAAATTCTTCATTCACCTGTCTTCCCCTTTAAAAGATTTAAAGAAAGACACTTCAGCTAATGATTGTAATTAAAATTGTATTGCATTGTATTATAATTATTTTATGGTGAACATAAAGAAAGTTTTTAGTATTTACAGTACATATTATCATATCAATTCGTGCTATTCAGAGGAAAAAATTCTGAGCTTTTTTTTCTTTTTTTTTTTTTGAATTTTTATTAAATTTTTGTTTATGTACATATCTAGTTTTATTGCTTGTGTTTTCAAAAGTCATGAAATTAAATCAATGGCACTATCCCTGGGCTCTTTGTGAAAACAGTTTTATAACATATTTTCTGTATGTGAATTTAAATTTAACATTTCAAAAAAAAGATGAAATGATAAAAATCTTATTTTAAATAAACTTAAAGTAATGAGTGTGCAGATTCTCCTAAATCTTAAGAAATAAATAAGTTTAAATTTTCAATTAAAAATAAACACTCTTAAAATTCTGGAAATGTTGAAAATATGTGCTTTTTTAACTCGATTTTAAACATTGATATTGACTGAATCAGATAAATGTGTCTTGGCAGTTTGTTAAAAAGTCAACTCCCCTATAAAATTTTACTTTTTAAAATTTTAATTTTACTTTTTGGGCCAAGGGCTTTTTTATAATTAGGAACACGAATAGAAAGTGCGTTGCGAGTGTTGACGTTAGTTATTGAGAAATTATTTATAAGATTAAAATTAGTTTTCAAGATATTATTTTTAATTTTATAAATAAAAAGAGTTGCCTCATACACTGATTTCTGACTAAATGATAAAAAAACTCTTCACTATAAAGCTCTTTTGTTGGAGTGAGTAAAGGTTTAAAGTTAATGATTTTTTAAAGCTTTATTATGAAGAGTCTTTATACAGTTTAAGTATTTATCTGGTGCAGAGCCCCATACTGGTAGACCATAGATTATATGCGAGTCTATATAAGAATAGTAAATTAACATAAGAGTGTTTTTATTTAAATATTTGCGCATTCTCCACAAAATTCCAACATAAGGTGCAATAAGTTTTGATACTTTCGTCACATGTGTACTCCAATTTAAGGTATTATTTATTGAAATCCCTAGAAACATATACTCCGTGACTGACATTATAGAGTCATTTCCAATTGGTAATGAATAAAATCTATTGGTTTTCATCATATTTGCCGTCAAAAAAATAATAAATTTGGTTTTGCTTGCATTAATCACCAAATTTAAATCAAGTAGAAATTCAGATAGAATTTTGAGGTCATGCACCATTGAATTTTTAAGATTGTTGAAGTCTTTTTCGGAATAAACGATTGCCATATCGTCTGCGTACAGCTGAATTTTTCCAATCAGTGGCAGGTAAAATACGTTATTTATATAAATTAAGAATAAAAGTGGGCTAAGTATTGTCCCCTGCCCCGCGCCGCATGTGACGTCAGTAAATTCACTTCTTATGTCTCCTATTATCACACATTGTTTTCGCATGCTAAGGTAGCTACTCATCAGTTCTAACGCTTTCCCATTAATACCAATTTCGCTTAGAGATTTTAAAAGTCTTTTATGATTTAGACAATCGAAAGCTTTTTTTAAATCCAAAAATATGCAGGAGGTTTTTTTTGATAAATTCATGCTACTTATAATATTATCTATGAGAAATGTTACTGATGAAATAGTTGCACTTGACTTAATAAATCTAAACTGGTTAGCATGTATAATTTGATTTTCATTATACATGTTTCATAAACTTTTGAAATTACGGAAAGAACCGATATTGGTCTGTAATTACCGACCTCCTCCGGATCTCCCGATTTAAAAATTGCAGTCACTATTGCTAGTTTTAGAGATGTTGGGAGCTCTCCTAACAAAAATGCTTCATTAATTTTTTCACTTAGCAATTCAGAGAAATATGCAACATTATTTTTTAAAAATCTAGCTTTTATCCTATCCTTTAAAAAGTTCCTTTAAAATTGTTTGTATTTCTGTTATTGTAGTGGGATCAAAAGAATTCAAAAAATTTGGACGAGGAGGTAAATTGACAGGAGGAATATAATTTTGGTCTATAGGAATGTCTGTTGTGATTTTGGATCCAACGATAGCAAAGAATTCGTTAGTAATTGTTGCCACTTCAATCGGCTCTTCAAATATTTTCCCATCCTGTTTTAGTTTGAATGATTTGGATTTTGGTGAGGTAGAATTATGCATTATTTCTTTCATTTTAATCCAAAGTTTTTTAGGCTCATGTATTACTTTACAAATCTCGTTAGAATAATATTTAATTTTTTCTTCATTCAAAATCCGTATCAAAAAATATTTATAGAATTTAAATTGGTCTTGATAATATAAAATGGTTGGGTGAGCTTTTTTAAGATTAAAAAATTTGTTGCGCAAGTCTCGAATTGGTTTAATTGCATTTGTGAACCATGGTATAAGATTTGGATTTATTGAGTCAACGCGTATTTTTGTCTCATGTGTATTTTCTTTAATATGATGATATAAACTATCATGGATGGCATCGAAAGTTTCAGAAATGTCAATTTTTGAGAGGCATTTTGTCAAATTTTTATAATCGATTTTTTCATATATAATAAATTGCTCGTTATGAATGTTTGTTTCCAAATTGTTATTGAAATTAATAGCTGAAATCATGTACTTGTGGTCAGAGATTTTATGATTTCCCAGGAAAATCGAAAAGTCATAATCTTCAATATCTGTGGATATATGGTCAATTGTTGTTGCTGTCTTATTCACAATTCTTGTTGCCATTGTTGGGCTCAGAGAATTTAGAATAGAAAAATTATTTGATTTGACTATATTCTCATAATTAATTACATTTGGATCAAGTTCTTTCATCAAATCTATATTTATGTCTCCATACGTTATCATATTGTTAAATCGATTAAGCACATAATCTAATTTTCTAAAGAATTTTTCATATGCAGCTATCGTATGAATGGGAGGTCTGTATATTGCACACAAATCTATTTTTTCTTGCAACAGCCTTACAACTAGAAATTCAATTTCGTTTTCATTACAAATAAATTGTCGACTTGATTCAATAGACGTGTGAACAAAAATAGCAGAACCTCCCCCTTGACGGTCTCTTAAATTATGATATGCTTTGTATTCATTACCCAGATTGTAAAATTTCTCGGTTCCTGGGTCAAGATTGGTCTCTACCAGCACAATAACATGAAAAAAGCAATTTAATTCTGACAAAAAATCCTCAAATTCAGACAATTTCCTTTTTATGGAGTTGGAGTTAAGATATAAGATCTTTAAGTTATGTTTATTGACAATCTTGAAATTATGAACAGTTTCGTTCAGGAGAAAATGCACTACATTACTTTGGTGTTTTGACTGTATAGCCAGTCTTAAAATTTTAGAACTAAAATTAAAATTTAGTTCAATTAAATCAAATAAACTTTTGTTTTATTTGATTAACTTAAGGTTAATAAAGTTTTCTACTCGGTTTATGTATCAGTTTTCAAAAGGTATTGTATATATATATTTTCGCTTCTTTGTGGCAATTATTATATTATTTTGAGAAGTCTTTTGCTTATATTAAATTCATTTTACATCTGTGATAACGAAAAAGTGTGAAGACATCATAAGAATTATGTGACATTTGAGCATATTACACAATCTATCTTTTCGCCCTTCACACCACCTTCAAAATACAAAGCTTCTTACTATATATAACTTTTATGTGGAAGACAAAACATTTTCAAGTTAGTACGTAGGAAAAAAAATAAAAACCTCCGCCATAAATCAGAAACGTTAGTTATTTGATCAGCAATGTATTTTGTAGGTGATGAAAGGGTTTACTAAAACATAATGTAGAATTTGCTAATGCCAGGCTTTTACTTAGATATCAAATCAAAAAAAAAAATCACAAGTAATCAGTTCACAGATGCATAAATGTTAATTGAAAATTTGTGGCAAAAGACCTTTATTTTATATTTTAAAATGTAAATTCAAAATTATGATAATTTAATATGAATATCTTCATTAGATTTAAATTTAAATTTAAATTTAGGAAGCATTTTAATTACCACTTGAATTAATTATTTGCTAAGCTTAGCTTCGATAAGTTCCATGAACTCTGTTGTGCTGACAGGGACTGGTTTGGTTTCCTCTGATTGTTGAAAAAAAAGGCAGCAATTCTTATAGCCAATCTTGATAATCTTCCCTCATCAAGAAGTTTTCCTAGGCGCCAGTTTAGATTCCGGAATAAAAGTGTGTATCGGTTGCTGATCCGTAAGAATTCTCCACCGTCAGAGGCAGAGTTGATCCACTGATCGTTGCCCGTGTGACCTGGCCACGAGTTTTCCTTTCTTCCCGAAAAGCAGTTTGAGATCCTTTGGAGCTAAAAGAAACAATCAAATTATATTTACTTCTCCGCAAAATTCGGAGAAGTATTGTTTTCGTGACAGCATTTTCAGGGTTTTTTGACCTTATCTGATTTTTCCTGACTTCCCTGTACACAAATCTCAAAAATATCCAGTATTTTTTTTGTCCGTATTGAGTTGAAGAAAATTCCTGTAAAAACAAATTCGGAAAATGTTGACCCCCTGACCAGTGCAATGCGAAAAACAAAGGGCCGTGTGTCCGGTGGTTCGGTGGGTGTGTTACTGTAAACGATCGATCTGAACTCCCACCGAACCGATTCCGGATTTTTTGATGCCAAACGACTTGGTATCTCTTCCCATCGTGCACCTGATATTTTTGGTGATGGTGACTCCACCGGTTAGGTCACCAGCACCACTTCCGTGACCCAAAGTCGGGTTTTCCATACAAAAAAACATTTTTTTTTGAAAAACTAGAGATACAGCTGTGGTTTTTTCAGAAAATGTTTGAGATGATGAGTTGAGTCGGGAAATGCATCGATGTTTGGTCCACTACCTGCTGGGAGTCATCTGAGGTCATCTGGTGGTACCAGAAATTTTTTATTTTTTTTAAGTCTCAGAATCTCATGATTCGTCCAGAAAATAAAAAAATTATGTTTTTGGAGGATCAGTCTGGTACCGCTTACTCTCAGCCCCAGACCTCGAGAACGACTAAAGATAGCACTTCGGTCTCTTCAGAAAATTTTTTTAAATTACAAGTTCTGTCAAGAATTGCATCGATTTTTGTTCCACTACCTGCTGGAAGTCATCTGGGGGTCATCTGGTGGTACCAGATAACTTTTAGAACGACTAGAGCTAGCACTTCGAAACAATTTTTAATGAAAACACCATTCCATACTAGCGGAGAAGTAATGCTCAGCTCCCAAGCTGCACAACTAGTTTTGCCTTGGTATTTTGCCTTGTTTGTCTGGCTTAGCACGCTGAGCATATGCAAAAAAATTTATAATGAGTTGGCGGTCAAATCCATAATGATTGCAAAGTGCATCAACTTCTTTAACGCCAGGCATCTCAGTGAAGCCACTGATATATAAATCGTTATAAAAACGAGCCTGTTCAAGAGTGTTCACACGACCCTTGAGTTGTAAAACATCATTATTAGTTATATTATTAGCCTGTTTTATTTCGTGTATCTCCTGAGTATGCTGAGCCAGTTGACCATCCAATGAGTCCATCTTAGTGACCAAGTTGTCCAATTTCTTGTCCATTTTTACGTCTAATTTTTCCATACAATTTAGCTTAGACAAAATTTTGGACAGAGCGTTTGGAACGTCTTGAAGATCTATGACTTCTGCTTCCATTGGTGTAACATTTTCTTCTTTTTCAATCTGATTCGACCAGGAATCCATTTTATCGAAGCTTGTGTCTTGAACCGATCTTTTTTGTCTTTTATTCGTTTGTGTCGGTGGCGGTGTTCTAAACATTGGATTTTTCTCACACCCAAAAAACAGAACGCTTGTCATAAGAATAGCTACACTTGTACTAAGCGTGCAGCCTTGTTACAATTCTAGCTACACTTGTCGCACGCGTAGCCTAAACTTGGCTGTTTTAGCCTTGTGAGAAGCCTTACTGATTCGACCAGGAATCCATTTTATCGAAGCTTGTGTCTTGAACCGATCTTTTTTGTCTTTTATTCGTTTGTGTCGGTGGCGGTGTTCTAAACATTGGATTTTTCTCAGTTTAAATAAATACTTTGTGTTAGAATTGGAGCAGAAGAGCTGATTTGAATTTATCTCTTTTACACCAACAGAAAAAAAAACAAACAAAACCAAAAAATCAACCTTTTCTGATCAAAGTCATAGATAAGAGATTATTTTGCCTTTTGTGTAATTATTAGTAATTAATTTCCGAGTAGAAAACTTATTGTTGTAATCTTTTTGTTTTTCACATTTTCTTTGATAACTTAAATCCTAACTAAGATTTATGCAGGAAATTAAGACTAGCTAAGAGAATTTGAGCTTATGAATCTTTTAAGACTATTTTGAAATTTAGATTCTGCTTTTTAACCCGTTTTTTTAATAATTTTAGTAGAGCAGAAAATTTTACGACTGTTCTGCACCAAATTCACACACTTAAAGTGGACACTCTTTTAAAGTGGGTAGTGGTGTAGCACAAGGGAGCCACCTAGCGGCAATTATGTTCTTAATTTTTATTAATAATTACGCTGAAATTTTAAAATATATTCTCTATTACCTATACGGACGACATAAAATTCTACTCAATAATTAAGTCGCCACAAGATTGCACCAAACTGCAAAAATTTCTCGATCTTTTTTATGCTTGGTGCAGTTCAAGCAAACTTTCCTTAAATGTTGGAAAGTGTAAAATAATATCATACAGTCGTAAAAAACTCAATTAGTTTTAGCTATGTATTTGCAGGAGTTGAAATCACAAAAGTTAGCTTACTGGACTCAGAGCTCAATTTCAACGCCCACATTGATCAAAAAATAACTAGAGCTAATAGAATGTTAGGTTTTATAAAATGATTTGGTCGGGAATTCAAGGATCCTTAAAGTACTCTACTGCACTTACGTCCGATCACAGCTCGAGTATTGTGCCAATGTATGGTCGCCTTTTTATGCCAAACATAAGGATCGCATTGAAAAAATTCAAAAAAACTTCTCACGCTATGCAATTCGAACTTTAGAATGGCAAGATGTCTTTAGCCTAACAAATTATACACAAAGATGCTCCTTAATTGGACCTCTACAGCCATGGACAGACCTCTAGGGCATCTCTACACCTTCACAGGACCTCCATTGACATGAACAGACCTCAAGGTCACCTCTCTATTATGGTAACCCGACACTGCAAAAACGGAAGACTTGTTTGAAGGCTAATAGGACTTGAACCAAGCCTTAAGGCTCATCCCAAAGATAAGTTGGATTGTCAAAAGAATAAGTTGTCTTGTTACAAGTATAGTCTATTTTTGGATTTTTAGACTTTAATCAAGGCGAATAATCTTTGTACTGAGTCTTATAATCAGTGACGGAAAACGTTATTATAATGTTTTTCATAACGTTTTCGTTAAATAACAAAAATGTTATATTTAATGCTATTTGTTTTCGTTTAATAACTTTATAAAAAAGTTATCTGTTTTCGATTTTGTTATTTTCATAACGTTTTCATAACATTATCATAACGTTATCATACGTTTCATAACGTTTTTATAAGACCTCCAGAGCCATGGACAGACCTCAAGGTAATCTCTTTACCTTCACAGGTTCTCTAAAGCCATGAATAGACCTCAAGATCATCTCTTCACTTTCACAGGACCTCCAGAGCCATGGACAGACCTCAAGATCATCTCTTCACCTTCACAGGACCTCTAGAGCCATAGACAGACCTCAAGATCATCTCTTAACCTTCAAAGGACCTCTAGAGCCATGGACAGACCTCAAGGTCATATCTTAACCTTCAAAGGACCTCTAGAGCCATGGACAGACCTCAAGGTCATCTCTTCACCTTCACAGGACCTCGAGAGCCATGGATAGTCCTCAAAGTCATCTCTTCACCTTCACAGGACCTCTAGAGCCATGTACAGACCTCAAGGTCATATCTTAACCTTCAAAGGACCTCTAGAGCCATGGACAGACCTCAAGGTCATATCTTAACCTTCAAAGGACCTCTAGAGCCATGGACAGACCTCAAGGTCATCTCTTCACCTTCACAGGACCTCGAGAGCCATGGATAGTCCTCAAAGTCATCTCTTCACCTTCACAGGACCTCTAGAGCCATGGACAGACCTCAGGGTCATCTCTTCATCTTCACAGGACCTCCAGAGACATGGATAGTCCTCAAAGTCATCTCTTCACCTTCACAGGACCTCTAGAGCCATGTACAGACCTCAAGGTCATCTCTCAACCTTCAAAGGACCTCCAGAGCCATGGACAGACCTCAAGGTCATCTCTTCAGCTTAACAGGACCTCCAGAGTCATGAACAGACCTAAAGTTCATCTCTTCACCTTCACAGGACCTCAACAGCCATGGACAGAACTCAAGGTCATCTCAACACCTTCACAGGACCTCTAGAGCCATGTACAGACCTCAAGGTCATCTCTCAACCTTCAAAGGACCTCCAGAGCCATGGACAGACCTCAAGGTCATCTCTTCAGCTTAACAGGACCTCCAGAGTCATGAACAGACCTAAAGTTCATCTCTTCACCTTCACAGGACCTCAACAGCCATGGACAGAACTCAAGGTCATCTCAACACCTTCACAGGACCTTTAGAGCCATGGATAGACTTCCAGCTCATCTCTGTACCTTCGCAGGACCTCCAGTGCTATGAAAAAAACCTCTAGGTCATCTCTCTACCTTTACAGGACCTCATGAGCCATGAACAAGACCTCAAGGTCATCTCTCTACCTTTACAGGACCTCTAGAGCCATGTACAGACTTCCAGGTCATCTCTTTACCATCACAGGACCTCAAGTGCCATGGACAAAACCTCTAGGTCATCTCTCTACCATCACAGAACCCCTAAATCCTTGGACAAGACCTTAAGGTCATCTCCTTACCTTCACAAGACCTCAAGAGCCTTGAACAGACCTCTAGGTCATCTCTCTACCTTCACAGAACCTCTAAATCCTTGGACAAGACCTTTAGGTCATCTTCTTACCTTCACAAGACCTCAAGAGCCATGGACAGACCTCTAGGTCATCTCTTCACCTTCACAGGACCTCTAAGGTCATGGAGGGACCTCAAGGTCATCTCTTCACCTTCACAGGTACTCTAGAGCCATGGACATACCTCAAGGTCATCTCTACATCTTTACAGGAACTCCAGAGCAATGGACAGACCTCCAAGTCATCTCTGTACCTTCACAGAACCTCTAGAGCCATGGACAGACTTTAAGTCATCTGTGTACCTTCACAAGACCTCTAGAGCCATGGATAGACTACCAGGTCATCTCTCTACCTCCACAGGACCTCCAGAGCTATGGACAGACCTTCAAGTCATCTTCCTACTTTCAAAGGACCTCCAGAGCTATGGACAATACCTCAAGGTCATCTCTCTACCTTCACAATACCTCTGCAGCCATGGACAAGACCTCAAAGTCATCTCTCTACCTATAAGGACCTCTAGAGCCATGGACAAGACCTCAAGGTCATCTCCATACCTTCACAAGACCTCTAGAGCCATGGACAAGACCTCAAGGTCATCTCCTTACCTTCACAGGACCTCCAGAGCCATGAACAGACCTCAAGGTTCTTTCTTCACCTTCAAAGGACCTCCAGAGCCATGGACATACCTCAAGGTCATCTCTACAACTTTACAGAAACTCCAGAAACATGAACAGACCTCAAGGTCATCTTTTAACCGTCACAGGACCTCTAGAGCCATGGACAGACCCCTTGGTCATTTCACTACCTTCACAGAACCTCTAAATCCTTGGACAAGACCTTTAGGTCATCTTCTTACCTTCACAAGACCTCAAGAGCCATGGACAGACCTCTAGGTCATCTCTTCACCTTCACAGGACCTCTAAGGTCATGGAGGGACCTCAAGGTCATCTCTTCACCTTCACAGGTACTCTAGAGCCATGGACATACCTCAAGGTCATCTCTACATCTTTACAGGAACTCCAGAGCAATGGACAGACCTCCAAGTCATCTCTGTACCTTCACAGAACCTCTAGAGCCATGGACAGACTTTAAGTCATCTGTGTACCTTCACAAGACCTCTAGAGCCATGGATAGACTACCAGGTCATCTCTCTACCTCCACAGGACCTCCAGAGCTATGGACAGACCTTCAAGTCATCTTCCTACTTTCAAAGGACCTCCAGAGCTATGGACAATACCTCAAGGTCATCTCTCTACCTTCACAATACCTCTGCAGCCATGGACAAGACCTCAAAGTCATCTCTCTACCTATAAGGACCTCTAGAGCCATGGACAAGACCTCAAGGTCATCTCCATACCTTCACAAGACCTCTAGAGCCATGGACAAGACCTCAAGGTCATCTCCTTACCTTCACAGGACCTCCAGAGCCATGAACAGACCTCAAGGTTCTTTCTTCACCTTCAAAGGACCTCCAGAGCCATGGACATACCTCAAGGTCATCTCTACAACTTTACAGAAACTCCAGAAACATGAACAGACCTCAAGGTCATCTTTTAACCGTCACAGGACCTCCAGAGCTATGGACAGACCTTCAAGTCATCTTCCTACTTTCAAAGGACCTCCAGAGCTATGGACAATACCTCAAGGTCATCTCTCTACCTTCACAATACCTCTGCAGCCATGGACAAGACCTCAAAGTCATCTCTCTACCTATAAGGACCTCTAGAGCCATGGACAAGACCTCAAGGTCATCTCCATACCTTCACAAGACCTCTAGAGCCATGGACAAGACCTCAAGGTCATCTCCTTACCTTCACAGGACCTCCAGAGCCATGAACAGACCTCAAGGTTCTTTCTTCACCTTCAAAGGACCTCCAGAGCCATGGACATACCTCAAGGTCATCTCTACAACTTTACAGAAACTCCAGAAACATGAACAGACCTCAAGGTCATCTTTTAACCGTCACAGGACCTCAAGAGCCATGGACAGACCTCTAGGTCATCTCTTCACCTTCACAGGTACTCTAGAGCCATGGACATACCTCAAGGTCATCTCTACATCTTTACAGAAACTCCAGAGCCATGGACAGACCTCAAGGTCATCTCTTCACCTTCACAGGTACTCTAGAGCCATGGACAGACCTCAAGGTCATCTCTTCACCTCTTCATCTCTTCACATTTATAGGACCTCTAAACGCTGGACTCGAAAAGGAGTTAAAAATAGTCTCAATGTTCTAAAATGACGGGAACAATTTTTTTGGTACTGAAATATTTTTACACCTTGAATTTTTTCCTATTGCCGAATATGAACTAAAGACACCTTTTTCGTACCGTTATTGACTTGAAAAAGTGTCTTGCAATAGTCTCAATGTTCTAAAATGACGGGAAATGAAAAACAATTTTTTTGGTACTAAATTAATTTTACACTTTCTATTTTTTCCTATTGCCGAATATGAAATAAAGACACCTTTTTCGTATCGTTATTGACTTGAAAAAGCATCTTGCAATAGGCTCAATGTTCTAAAATGACGGGAAATGAAAAATAATTTTTTTGGTACTAAATTAATTTTACACTTTGAATTTTTTCCTCTTGCCGAATATGAAATAAAGACACCTTTTTCGTACCGTTTTTGACTTGAAAAAGTGTCTTGCAATAGTCTCAATGTTCTTAAATGACGGGAAATGAAAAATTATTTTTTTGGTACTAAATTAATTTTACACTTTCTATTTTTTCCTATTGCCGAATATGAAATAAAGACACCTTTTTCGTACCGTTATTGACTTGAAAAAGTGTCTTGCAATAGTCTCAATGTTCTAAAATGACGTATATGAAATAAAGACACCTTTTTCGTACCGTTATTGACTTGATAAAGTGTCTTGCAATAGTCTCAATGTTCTAAAATGACGGGAAATGAAAAACAATTTTTTTGGTACTAAATTATTTTTACACTTTGAATTTTTTCCTATTGCCGAATATGAAATAAAGACAACTTTTTCGTACCGTTATTGACTTTAAAAAGCATATTGCAATAGTCTCAATGTTCTAAAATGACGGGAAATGGAAAACAATTTTTTTTGTACTAAATTATTTTTACTTTTTGAATTTTTTCCTATTGCCGAATATGAAATAAAGACACCTTTTTCGTACCGTTATTGACTTGATAAAGTGTCTTGCAATAGTCTCAATGTTCTAAAATGACGGGAAATGAAAACAATTTTTTTGGTACTAAATTATTTTTACACTTTGAATTTTTTCCTATTGCCGAATATGAAATAAAGACACCTTTTTCGTACCGTTAGTGACTTGATAAAGTGTCTTGCAATAGTCTCAATGTTCTAAAATGACGGGAAATGAAAAACAATTTTTTTTGTACTAAATTATTTTTACTTTTTGAATTTTTTCCTATTGCCGAATATGAAATAAAGACACCTTTTTCGTACCGTTATTGACTTGAAAAAGTGTCTTGCAATAGTCTCAATGTTCTAAAATGACAGGAAATGAAAAACAATTTTTTTGGTACTAAATTATTTTTACACTTTGAATTTTTTCCTATTGCCGAATATGAAATAAAGACACCTTTTTCGTACCGTTTTTGACTTGAAAAAGTGTCTTGCAATAGTCTCAATGTTCTAAAATGACGGGAAATGAAAAACAATTTTTTTGGTACTAAATTAATTTTACACTTTGAATTTTTTCCTATTGCCGTATATGAAAAAAAGACACCTTTTTCGTACCGTTATTGACTTGAAAAAGTGTCTTGCAATAGGCTCAATGTTCTAAAATGACGGGAAATGAAAAATAATTTTTTTGGTACTAAATTAATTTTACACTTTGTTTTTTTTCCTATTGCCGTAAATGAAATAAAGACACCTTTTTCGTACCGTTATTGACTTGATAAAGTGTCTTGCAATAGTCTCAATGTTCTAAAATGACGGGAAATGAAAAACAATTTTTTTGGTACTAAATTATTTTTACACTTTGAATTTTTTCCTATTGCCGAATATGAAATAAAGACAACTTTTTCGTACCGTTATTGACTTTAAAAAGCATATTGCAATAGTCTCAATGTTCTAAAATGACGGGAAATGGAAAACAATTTTTTTTGTACTAAATTATTTTTACTTTTTGAATTTTTTCCTATTGCCGAATATGAAATAAAGACACCTTTTTCGTACCGTTATTTACTTGAAAAAGCATCTTGCAATAGTCTCAATGTTCTAAAATGACGGGAAATGAAAAACAATTTTTTTGGTACTAAATTAATTTTACACTTTGAATTTTTTCCTATTGCCGTATATGAAATAAAGACACCTTTTTCGTACCGTTATTGACTTGATGTTAAGACTTCTTAACATAAATCCGTTAATATACATTAAGACAATTTCATATATCATTTAAATGTTATTCAAATCTCACTTCATTGTAGTGCATTCAGCATTATACTACAATAGGAGAAATTACAGCAATTTGTCCAATAGGGGAAATTCTAGCACTTAAGTTACATTCTAAATTGTATAAAAGGCGCAAGCCAACAGTTATAATTTTCAGTTTTTTAGTTAGTTATTCAGTTATTAATAAAATTACAAAAGAATATTCCAAAATATCACAACGAAGTGTTCATCCTTTACTTGTCCAAACCCAAGTCGGATACCCAAGTCTTCGTTGCTCAAATGTTGTGAAAGTTTACCAATAAACCCCAACATTTAATGGTCCTTCGAGCCAATTTTTAACCAGTGAAAAACCTATGTGTTAATCCAGTGTAAAATCAGTTTTTTTTTTTTCTTAAAAACAATTTAAATAATTTCCACAAGTGAAATTAAACTAAATTAAACTTACAAAAGTTTAAATTAAAAGTAGTGGCCGCTACAAAATAGTAAATTACCGATAATTTACGAGTATTTGACAAAACCCAAGTTTGTCAAAATAGTGAATTCAATTGATTCATCAAATAATTTCTGAAGAAATTATTCCGATTCGAAACCACAATTCGTTTCAAGCCGTGTGTTCTAAAAATTCCCGGCAAATCTTACTAAAAAGACAAGTAAGAACGAGGAAATCGCAGTGAAATCTCCTCAAGTGATCACCCAGCCCAAAAAAGGACAGAAAAATTAAGTTCTGTTCACTAATTCATCTGAATTAGAATAACAAGTGAAACAATTCGCTAATCGTCATCCTGAAAAGAAGGAAGATATCCACAAATTCAGGCTAATAATCCGAATTTGGAGAGTTTTTACGCATCAAAAAGCCTAAAAAGTCAATTTACGAGATTCCTAAAGAAATCTTAAGTGAACTTATTAAAAATTTCGCTAAAAATCTAGACCGCCAAAAGTCTAGAATTACAATTGACGGTGAACAACAATTTAAGTGAAATTCTGCCGAATTAAAGTTGGTCCCACGGAAAACAAGTGTCGAGTTCAACACGTCGGCCCATCGTGACCGACAATTAAGCTCTGATTACAAGTCAAAGCTTGGAAGTACACTAACATAGTGTTAATTCTAATAAACAATTAACTATCCAGTTAGCAATTAGTGATTATAAATTAGTGAGCTATCAAACCAATCAAATAAGTGCGCGAAAATCCTACAAAAACTTATCTCTGAACAGGAGTAAGGGGATTAAGAATTTTCGAATAATTCTAACAATTAACAAACCAGTTATCAACTAGTAAGCTATTAAATAATCAAATAAGTGCGCGAAAATCCTACAAAAACTTATCTCTGAACAGGAGTAAGGGGATTAAGAATTTTCGAACAATTCTAACAATAAACTATCCAGTTATAAATTAGTAAGTTACTGAACAATCAGTTAAGTGCGCGAAAATCCTACAAAAACTTATCTCTGAACAGGAGTAAGGGGATTCAGAATTTTCGAACAATTCTAACAATAAAATATCCAACTAGCAGTGATAACAAGTATTTGAATCAACTCCAAGTTTAGCCATATAAAGCTACTCACTTGGAGAAAGTCACACATCCATCCAGTACACCAGAATCTTCAAATTTCCACCATAAGAAAATTCAGATTTCCACCAGCAATTGTTTGTTACCTAAAACACAAATTAGAAGCTTAAATCCAGAGAAATCATCATTATAATTAGCAAGGCGGAATTTACAACTCCAAGGTGTTAATAATTCATCAAACCACTCAAAAAGGAAGTATCTGGATTTCATCAAACTGTTTGCTTTATTATTGAATATAATTAAAAATTATTCATAATTCTACAAAACTTGCCATAGTGATATTATTAAAAACTAATAAATCACACATTCTCCGAGCAATCAAGCAAACATACGACGAAGAAAGCACAAAACAAAACATAATTGATTTTTTAGTGCACACATAACTCGATTCTGAGAGAAACATCAACACTTTCTTGGAGTTAGAAAGAACAAAACAAAACATAATTGATTGTTTTAAGAGCACACAGAATTCGCTTCTGCGAGACACATCAATACTTTCTTAAATCAGAAAGCGATTATAATTGTTTGCATACTAGTAAACATAATTAAGTAAACATGAGTGATGATGAAAGATTCGTTGCGCTGCTTGAGGAGCAGTTACAGTTGAAGGCAAAGTTAGATGAAATTTACAATAATTTCATGGCAATACTGCCCGAAAACTTAACTCAAGCAATTCAAAATAAAGCGCTTGACACACTTGCTACAACTTGGAATCAGTTCAAGGATCTGGACACCGAGATACAAAAATTGACATCCCTAGAACGGATCCATATTTTACGTTAGATGCTTTGAACAAACGACGATAAAAGATCCACACGAACTATGAAGCAATGGAAAGAATTCAAATACCGAGCGGCAAGGCTGACAAGACAACACAAGGTTCCATCGCTTCAGAAGCCCAGATTCGGGCTAATGACCAACGAGGACGATTCGAAAAATTGAACTTCGCATCAAATTACTGGAGGCTGAGTTAGTACAGACGAAACGCGTCTTGCAAGAATCTCAGCCTGGACCGTTGAAAATTCAATACTTGAAAGAAAACATTGCAAAACACACGGACATTATCGACACGATCCAAGCAGAAATCACTGCTAACGCCTTCAATTTCAGGAGCAATCCTTACTACTTACTTTCCCTTTATGGCAAAATTGAGGGTGTCACAAGTACCAGCCGTGCAATCATATGTGCTATGCTCGATCAACTGGATTTAGACCAGTCAACGGCCAAAGAAAAAGCATTATCAGATTCACAAGATGACGTCAAACTCGCTCCATTGGAAATCCCAAAATTCAACGGAGACGAGAAACAATGGCAATCATTCCACGACTTATTCACGAAAATGGTCCATGAAAATGATAAATACTCAGCTATCAAAAAATTCATGCGATTAAAGGGTCTGCTCGTCGGAGACGCTTCCAATATCTTCAGTCAATTGCCAGTAACTCAAGATAATTATGAAACAGCTTGGGGACTGCTGTTGGATCGTTACAATAACCCCAGAGCACAGCTCAACAGGCATTTGGAGGCAATAGTAGCCATTCAAAAGATTTCAAAATCAGACGAAAGTGTTCGCCAATTTACTGATAAAGTAAAAGAAAATATTCGTGCGATTAAAATTCTACAGCCTAGCTTCGAAATATGCTTCAACGCAGTAATGATAATGATCATTCGAGAGAAGTTGGACTACTCAACAGCTCTTGCCTTTGAACAATCATTGCAAGACGCTACGGCAACTCCTACAATGGATGAACTGGAAAGGTTTCTTAAGACTAGAGCACTAACCATGGATGGAATGAGAAATCCTACAACCATAAGTTCTTCACTGGACACGGTACCACACCGTAACGTTGATAAGTATAAAAAGCATACATGCAATGTAGCTACTCCCA
Organism: Parochlus steinenii; assembly: GCA_038502155.1. NCBI lineage: Eukaryota > Metazoa > Arthropoda > Insecta > Diptera > Chironomidae > Parochlus > Parochlus steinenii. Next base: position 55,431 of record JAXCIN010000011.1, on the reverse strand, counting down.
AGAGTCAACCTGCACGCCCAGTGAAACGTGCAACACAATCAAATTGTCCAAAATGTAACGGACAACATAATCTGAGCAAATGCCCAGATTTTCAGAAATTGACGGTTCCATTAAGATGGGATTTTGTCACGCAAACAGTTATGTCGCAACTGCATGTGCCACCACTACAAGGATAAATGTAGAAGCAAATTTACGTGCTTCACATGCAAGAAGACTCATCATTCAATGCTACACAAGGAGAGAGTCGAGAGCTTCCAGTCTACAACTGCAACTCAAGCCAAACCAGAGAACTCTACCCAAAAAGCTGGGCAAAGTACCGTCAACGTTTCACTATCCAGCGAGTTAGATAGTTCAGACTGGAATGTTATCATGGAACAAGAGAAAAATGAGTCATATGTTGCAGCTGATACGAGACAAGAAGTCTTGTTACCAACTGCTCTGGCACAAGTGTGTAACACTACTAGAGGTAACGGAATCATAAGAATCCTTATCGATTCTGGTTCTAAGCTGTGTTTAGTAACTCGAAATGCAGTTAAGATGCTAGGAGTTCCTGAATTTAAATCGTCTGTGCACATTAATGGTGTTGGAGGAACTTCTGCTGGCACGTCAAGGACTCAAGTCACGTTCATTATCAAATCACTGATGCCAACCGAGTATAAAATTGCTATAACTGCTCAAGTAATGAGCACCTTGACTGCGCTGCTGCCATCAATAAATATTCCGTTTGTCAACCGACCAAATATATCAAACTTGGTAGCCAATGGAGTCTATCTAGCTGATCCTACTTACCATCAAATGGGACCAGTGGACATGATTCTAGGTAGTGATTACCTACCTCAACTGTTGAGAACAGGTGTAATAAAGTTAAATTGTGGCCCTATTCTCCAAGAAACATACTTAGGCTGGATTATTTCTGGACCAATTCAAAAATATCCCAGTCCTCTGAATCAAATTGTAACATTGTGATTCACGAGAATTTGACAAATCAAATGGAACGATTCTTTGTGCAAGAAGAGATGCCAGTCATTCCACTCCAATCCTCATTGGATATAGAATGCGAACGAAGATATAATGAAACTACTGTACGAGATAAAGATGGGCGTTTTCAAGTAACTCTAATATTTGATCAATCGAAACCTGATTTGGGAGAATCTCGAAGACAAGCTCTAGCCAGATGGTTTCAAGTGGAAACTCGACTCACGAAGAATCCTTTGCTTCGAGAACATTACAACAAGTTTATGGCAGAATACTTGGTACTTGGACATATGGAACGAGCTCAAACGCCAGCTTCAAGTGATGTATATTACTTACCTCATCATGTGGTGATCAAAGAGGATAGCCTGACAACAAAATATAGAGTAGTTTTTGATGGTTCGGCAAAAACAACCAATGGTAAATCATTAAATGAACAACTACTCACAGGCCCGAGGCTACAAGATAACATTTTTGATATAATGGCCAGGTGGCGCATTCACAAGATTGCATTTACTGCGGACATAGAAAAAATGTACCGACAAATTAAAGTTAATCCTGAACAGTTAGATTACCAGCGAATTCTATTTCGATTCTCAGAAAAGGATCCAGTTCAAGAATACCGTCTAAAAACGGTAACATACGGGACATCTAGTGCTCCCTACCTTGCCATAAAAACTCTACAAACATTGGCTAGGGATGAAGCATACCGTTTCCCAGAAGCAGCAAAAGCAACTCTCGACGATTTTTATGTTGATGATTTATTCTCTGGAGACCAAACCGTGAAAGGAGCAGTCAACAAAATAAAACAAATTTCTGCTCTAACAAGAGCTGGAGGATTCACTTTAATGAAGTGGGCAAGTAACCACCCACAGGTTCTTGCCAAATTACCTACAGAAGCTAAATTAACATGCATCTACGATATTATCAAAAATCATGATGGAAATATCAAAACTCTTGGTCTTCAATGGAATCCATTAACGGACGAATTTACGTTTAAAGTTAACTACAAACAAGCAACAATAGCTACTCGTAGAACTGTTTTGTCCGGAGTGGCCAGCATTTATGATCCCATCGGATGGCTAAGTCCAGTAATCATAGAAGCTAAAATGATTATGCAAGAAGCTTGGACAGCATCTTCAAGCTGGGATGAAGAATTGCCAACCACAATTGTAACTAGATGGCGTATGTTCGAGCAAGAACTGAAGGCAATTTCGGAAATAAATATTCCACGATGGATTGGTGGAGATTCAGCCAAAATGGAGTTAATTGGATATTGCGACTCTTCAGAAAAAGCCTACGCGGCTGTCATTTATGCACGAATAAATGTTGCAGGAGTAATTAAGGTTACTCTACTATCCGCTAAAACGAGAGTAGCTCCTCTAAAAAATCCTCAAACGCTCCCAAGGCTTGAACTACTCGGAGCATCTTTGCTCGCTGATTTAGCCACGGCTACAAAGAAAGCATTAAGATTAAGCAATGATACCAAATTGACATTATTTACTGATTCAATGATTGTTTTAGGCTGGTTAAGAGGTGATCCAGCACGATGGAACATTTTGTACGTAACAAAATAAACAATATTACAAGCCAAGTAAATGCCGTCGACTTCGCTCATGTAAGATCCGAAGATAATCCAGCAGACTGTGCCAGCAGAGGAATATCTGCTACCAAGCTCAAGTCTTTCGAATTATGGTGGAAAGGTCCTCGAGCACTCCTAGAAGTTGACTGGCAACTCAGCGAGATGTCAGTTCCTTGCCCAACAATTGAAGTGCGTACAAAAGGACAATCTGTAAACATCGCCGTTGATGAGAATGAATTCTCAAATCAGTTCTCAACATTTCTCCGATTCCAGCGAGTAACAGGATATTGCCGAAGATGGTTATCCAAGGAAAAGGGAGAGCTAACACCACAAGAGCTGTTAGACGCTCATGATGCTATTATTCGAAAGATACAAATGAATGCATTCCCAGCTGGCATTAAAGAGGCTAGCATCGCTAACCTAAGCCCAATACGTGGACCTGATCAGCTGTTACGTGTGGGAGGCCGCCTGGAAAAGTCTGAACTATCAGATGCGGCTAAACATCCAATCATTTTGCCTAAAAATACACATCTAAATAAATTACTCATCATGGATGCTCACAAAAACTTACTTCATGGTGGAACTAGGGCAGTTGATGCGTATTTGAGAAGTCGGTACTGGATGATTGGTGGTACTGTTGCTATAAAGAGACAATTAAAACAGTGCATGACATGCCATAAGTATAAGGCAAAAGTAATGGAGCAATTGATGGGTCAATTACCTCAAGCCAGAACAAGGATCTCTCCGTGTTTTACAACACAATGGTTGATTTTTGCGGCCCAATCAACGTTCGAATGTCTCAAGGGCGAGGAACCAAACCATTCAAGAGATGTGTTGCTATCTTTGTCAGCCTCGGAACCAAAAGTATCCACTTGGTCAGCAGCCTCACCAGAGAAGCTTTTATGGCAAGTTTAAAGAGGTTCACGTCCCGACGATCCACATGTGGTCACATATGGTCAGATAATGGGACAAATTTTGTTGGAAGTAACAGACTTCTAGAAGAAGACGTAAAACTGCAATCGCACAAGCAACAAAATTTGCAGCAATTCAGTTAGCAAACCAAGGAATAACATGGCACTTTTCCCTAGGAGGTAGTCCTCACTTTCAGGGACTCGCAGAACGAGCAGTCCAGTCATTCAAGATTCATTTCTATCGAGTTACTGGCAATACAACCTTAACATTCAAAGAATTGTCAACTGTAACAGCACAAATCCAAGCAGACCTAACATCTAGGCCATTTTGCTCGATGACAGCTGACCTAGAAGATGCATCGGTGCTTACACCAGGTCATTTTCTCGTAGGCAGACCACTAGTGTTAACAATGGAACCAAGTTATGCTAATGAAAAAATTTCACTTATGAAACGGTGGAAATTAGATCAACAAATCGTAGAAGAGTTCTGGACCAAATAGTAAGAGCAATATTCATCTACACATCAGATAAGAAATAAGTGGAATACAGTCAACAAAAATGTTGCTGTAGGAGAACTGGTTCTATTGAAACATGAACGACAACCATCAGCAAGATGGTCTAAAGCCAGAGTGGTAGAAGTTCATCCAGGAAAGGATGGATTTGTTAGAGCTGCTACCATAAAACAGCTGAAATAACAGCAAACGGAGAAGTCAAAACTCATCTGTTCAAGCGCCCTATAGCAAAGCTGTGCAGGCTACCAATGCAGCAATGTGACGACCTGGACGAGCACACATTACCCGAAAGTGAAGTATTGTATTCAACTGCTAAAGCTGGAAACCCCCGTAAACCAAGGCGACCTCTAAACCAATGTAATTGGGTGTACTCAAAGAAGGTCTTCCTTCTAAATCCATTTGACTCGTCCACTACTCCATCCTCCTTTCAACTCTCTCCTAATGAAGCAAAGCGTCATTACCTAAAAAGAAAGACAACATGGACATTTATTCTCGAACAATTTTTATGCTCTGGTTAACAGTTAATGCAACAAAGGCACAAACTATAACACCATTTACAGCAATTGAGGAGTATTTATCGCACACGAGAGTAATGTATGGATTCAGAGAGGATGGGCAGAGTTACACATTAATACTTCAATGAACATGACGTCAGATTTGGAAATGTTGAACGATTATCAGAACAAATTTATAGAGACATGTGTGTCAACTTAACAATATTGTTCGGCGATTCACACTGCAATCACCGAATAAATCACACGCAAACTCAACTGGCTGGTTTACAAGCTGCCATGAAACTAAACATAAAAACACGACACCCAAGAAGTGTATTTAAAATTCTGAGGGAATTATTGTTTGGCGAAGATACAGAGCAAGCGATCGAGCGGCTAGATAACAGAATTGACAAAGCCGAGAAAACCACATGTAAACTACTAATAAATTATGCTCAAGCTCTGGGAGACGCAGAACATCGTACAGACAACAGGCTAAATAGACTCGGCAGTAAATTAAATTCGACCATCACTACAATGAATGACAATTCTCATCAACTGATTGGATACATGAATGATTTACAAACTCACCAACAGATCTCAGACACCTTTACATTATTTGAAGCCGTAATAGCAGAGCTGGTGACACAATATTCCACCTTGCAGTCTTCTAACATCCTAACTGAAGAAGAATGGAGTAATAAGACGTCAGTCTTAAAAACACAACTGCGGCCAGAAACTACAATAATGGATGGATTATATGGAAAATGTGAAAAGGAAATTTTACAAATAAATAATTCCTTGATCATTAGTATAAAAATTCCAATCGTATCTACTCACATGTATGAAGAGCTACTAGCCATTCCAATTCCTGAGCAGTCCGAGACAACGCCAAAAATATTAAATATTGCTCGCACGAATAAAATATGCATCAACATGGAAACAATGACTTATTTTTATGAACCAGAAAAAATATATAAAATAAACACCACCGCAAAAATTGCCACACAACCGATTGTGATGAATGCATTAAAAACATTAGATTGTTTAGCTGCAACATTGATGACAAAACATCAATACCATAATATATGCACATCAATCTCGCTACAAGAAGACTACGAAGAATTTTTTCTCTGCCTGGAAACGGAGACAATTATGCCTTTTACACGTCCAACAATTCGGAAGTAATAAAACGATGTGGCGACTCCAGAATGATGGTGCCCATAAAAATGGGTATTTTAAATCTCGAGGCAGGATGTTCAATAATGTCAAAGAAATATGTAATTTATGGAACATCAAATATATTCCTAGACAAAGGAAAAATATTGATGCGGCCAATGAACTTGTCCATTCTTGGAAAATTCTCAACAAACGAACACAAGTTCAATCTATCAACAGTGACTAACATCAACGCTACGATTGAAAAGGTATCTGATGATAGTGTATTACAAGATATCATTAACCAAGCTAAGGAACTACCAAATTCCACAACGACAGTCAACATTTGGTCATGGATTCATGCTATTATTACTGTATTCATAATAATAGGAATTTGTGCGATTTACATTTGGCACCATGCAACCAAAAATCCAGCGACAGCAGGTCAAGACGAACCTCCTCATCGGCCAGTATGGACAGAATAATCGCAATTCGGCCAAATCCATAACAAAACTAATATGTCATTTTTCATCAGGTTGCATTTAAAAATCAATCTATATTTTTCCGCCGGCAGAATGTTAAGACTTCTTAACATAAATCCGTTAATATACATTAAGACAATTTCATATATCATTTAAATGTTATTCAAATCTCACTTCATTGTAGTGCATTCAGCATTATACTACAATAGGAGAAATTACAGCAATTTGTCCAATAGGGGAAATTCTAGCACTTAAGTTACATTCTAAATTGTATAAAAGGCGCAAGCCAACAGTTATAATTTTCAGTTTTTAGTTAGTTATTCAGTTATTAATAAAATTACAAAAGAATATTCCAAAATATCACAACGAAGTGTTCATCCTTTACTTGTCCAAACCCAAGTCGGATACCCAAGTCTTCGTTGCTCAAGTGTTGTGAAAGTTTACCAATAAACCCCAACACTTGATAAAGTGTCTTGCAATAGTCTCAATGTTCTAAAATGACGGGAAATGAAAAACAATTTTTTTGGTACTAAATTAATTTTACACTTTGAATTTTTTCCTATTGCCGTATATGAAATAAAGACACCTTTTTCGTACCGTTATTGACTTGATAAAGTGTCTTGCAATAGTCTCAATGTTCTAAAATGACGGTAAATAAAAAATTATTTTTTTGGTACTAAATTAATTTTACACTTTGAATTTTTTCCTATTGCCGTATATGAAATAAAGACACCTTTTTCGTACCGTTATTGACTTGAAAAAGTGTCTTGCAATAGTCTCAATGTTCTAAAATGACGGGAAATGAAAAATAATTTTTTTGGTACTAAATTAATTTTACACTTTGAATTTTTTCCTATTGCCATATATGAAATAAAGACACCTTTTTCGTACCGTTATTGACTTGATAAAGTGTCTTGCAATAGTCTCAATGTTCTAAAATGACGGGAAATGAAAAACAATTTTTTTGGTACTAAATTAATTTTACACTTTGAATTTTTCCTATTGCCGAATATGAAATAAAGACACCTTTTTCGTACCGTTATTGACTTGAAAAAGCAACTTGCAATAGGCTCAATGTTCTAAAATGACGGGAAATGAAAAATAATTTTTTTGGTACTAAATTAATTTTACACTTTGAATTTTTTCCTCTTGCCGAATATGAAATAAAGACACCTTTTTCGTACCGTTATTGACTTGAAAACGTGTCTTGCAATAGTCTCAATGTTCTAAAATGACGGGAAATGAAAAATTATTTTTTTGGTACTAAATTAATTTTACACTTTGAATTTTTTCCTATTGGCGTATATGAAATAAAGACACCTTTTTCGTACCGTTATTTACTTGAAAAAGCATCTTGCAATAGTCTCAATGTTCTAAAATGACGTATATGAAATAAAGACACCTTTTTCGTACCGTTATTGACTTGATAAAGTGTCTTGCAATAGTCTCAATGTTCTAAAATGACGGGAAATGAAAAATTATTTTTTTGGTACTAAATTAATTTTACACTTTGAATTTTTTCCTATTGCCGAATATGAAATAAAGACACCTTTTTCGTACCGTTATTGACTTGAAAAAGCATCTTGCAATAGGCTCAATGTTCTAAAATGACGGGAAATGAAAAATGATTTTTTTGGTACTAAATTAATTTTACACTTTGAATTTTTTCCTATTGCCGAATATGAAATAAAGACACCTTTTTCGTACCGTTATTGACTTGAAAAAGTGTCTTGCAATAGTCTCAATATTCTAAAATGACGGGAAATAAAAAACTATTTTTTTGGTACTAAATTATTTTTACACTTTGAATTTTTTCCTATTGCCGTATATGAAATAAAGACACCTTTTTCGTACCGTTATTGACTTGAAAAAGTGTCTTGCAATAGTCTCAATGTTCTAAAATGACGGGAAATGAAAAACAATGTTTTTGGTACTAAATTAATTTTACACTTTGAATTTTTTCCTTTTGCCGAATATGAAATAAAGACACCTTTTTCGTACCGTTATTGACTTGAAGAAGCGTCTTGCAATAGTCTCAATGTTCTAAAATGAGGGGAAATGAAAAACAATATTTTTGGTACTAAATTAATTTTACACTTTGAATTTTTTCCTATTGCCGAATATGAAATAAAGACACCTTTTACGTACCGTTATTGACTTGAAAAAGTGTCTTGCAATAGTCTCAATGTTCTAAAATGACGGGAAATGAAAAATTATTTTTTTGGTACTAAATTAATTTTACACTTTGAATTTTTTCCTATTGCCGAATATGAAATAAAGACACCTTTTTCGTACCGTTATTGACTTGAAAAAGTGTCTTGCAATAGTCTCAATATTCTAAAATGACGGGAAATAAAAAACTATTTTTTTGGTACTAAATTATTTTTACACTTTGAATTTTTTCCTATTGCCGTATATGAAATAAAGACACCTTTTTCGTACCGTTATTGACTTGAAAAAGTGTCTTGCAATAGTCTCAATGTTCTAAAATGACGGGAAATGAAAAACAATTTTTTTGGTACTAAATTAATTTTACACTTTGAATTTTTTCCTATTGCCGTATATGAAATAAAGACACCTTTTTCGTACCGTTATTGACTTGAAAAAGTGTCTTGCAATAGTCTCAATGTTCTAAAATGACGGGAAATGAAAAACAATTTTTTTGGTACTAAATTAATTTTACACTTTGAATTTTTTCCTATTGCCGAATATGAAATAAAGACACCTTTTTCGTACCGTTATTGACTTGAAAAAGTGTCTTGCAATAGTCTCAATGTTCTAAAATGACGGGAAATGAAAAATAATTTTTTTGGTACTAAATTAATTTTACACCTTGAATTTTTTCCTATTGCCGTATATGAAAAAAAGACACCTTTTTTGTACCGTTATTGACTTGAAAAAGTGTCTTGCAATAGTCTCAATGTTCTAAAATGACGGGAAATGAAAAACAATTATTTTTGAACTAAATTATTTTTACACTTTGAATTTTTTCCTATTGACAAATATGAAATAAAGACACCTTTTTCGTACCGTTATTGACTTGAAAAAGTGTCTTGCAATAGTCTCAATGTTCTAAAATGACGGGAAATGAAAAACAATTTTTTTGGTACTAAATTAATTTTACACTTTGAATTTTTTCCTCTTGCCGAATATGAAATAAAGACACCTTTTTCGTACCGTTATTGACTTGAAAAAGTGTCTTGCAATAGTCTCAATGTTCTAAAATGACGGGAAATGAAAAACAATTATTTTTGAACTAAATTATTTTTACACTTTGAATTTTTTCCTATTGACAAATATGAAATAAAGACACCTTTTTCGTACCGTTATTGACTTGAAAAAGTGTCTTGCAATAGTCTCAATGTTCTAAAATGACGGGAAATGAAAAACAATTATTTTTGAACTAAATTATTTTTACACTTTGAATTTTTTCCTATTGACAAATATGAAATAAAGACACCTTTTTCGTACCGTTATTGACTTGAAAAAGTGTCTTGCAATAGTCTCAATGTTCTAAAATGACGGGAAATGAAAAACAATTATTTTTGAACTAAATTATTTTTACACTTTGAATTTTTTCCTATTGACAAATATGAAATAAAGACACCTTTTTCGTACCGTTATTGACTTGAAAAAGTGTCTTGCAATAGTCTCAATGTTCTAAAATGACGGGAAATGAAAAACAATTTTTTTGGTACTAAATTAGTTTTACACTTTGAATTTTTTCCTATTGCCGAATATGAAATAAATACACCTTTTTCGTACCGTTATTGACTTGAAAAAGTGTCTTGCAATAGTCTCAATGTTCTAAAATGACGGGAAATGAAAAATTATTTTATTGGTACTAAATTAATTTTACACTTTGAATTTTTTCCTTTTGCCGAATATGAAATAAAGACACCTTTTTCGTACCGTTATTGACTTGAAGAAGCGTCTTGCAATAGTCTCAATGTTCTAAAATGAGGGGAAATGAAAAACAATATTTTTGGTACTAAATTAATTTTACACTTTGAATTTTTTCCTATTGCCGAATATGAAATAAAGACACCTTTTACGTACCGTTATTGACTTGAAAAAGTGTCTTGCAATAGTCTCAATGTTCTAAAATGACGGGAAATGAAAAATTATTTTATTGGTACTAAATTAATTTTACACTTTGAATTTTTTCCTATTGCCGAATATGAAATAAAGACACCTTTTTCGTACCGTTATTGACTTGAAATAGTGTCTTGCAATAGTCTCAATATTCTAAAATGACGGGAAATAAAAAACTATTTTTTTGGTACTAAATTATTTTTACACTTTGAATTTTTTCCTATTGCCGTATATGAAATAAAGACACCTTTTTCGTACCGTTATTGACTTGAAAAAGTGTCTTGCAATAGTCTCAATGTTCTAAAATGACGGGAAATGAAAAATAATTTTTTTGGTACTAAATTAATTTTACACCTTGAAATTTTTCCTATTGCCGTATATGAAATAAAGACACCTTTTTCGTACCGTTATTGACTTGAAAAAGTGTCTTGCAATAGTCTCAATGTTCTAAAATGACGGGAAATGAAAAACAATTATTTTTGAACTAAATTATTTTTACACTTTGAATTTTTTCCTATTGACAAATATGAAATAAAGACAACTTTTTCGTACCGTTATTGACTTTAAAAAGCATATTGCAATAGTCTTAATGTTCTAAAATGACGGGAAATGGAAAACAATTTTTTTTGTACTAAATTATTTTTACTTTTTGAATTTTTTCCTATTGCCGAATATGAAATAAAGACACCTTTTTCGTACCGTTATTGACTTGAAAAAGTGTCTTGCAATAGTCTCAATGTTCTAAAATGACGGGAAATGAAAAACAATTTTTTTGGTACTCAATTATTTTTACACTTTGAATTTTTTCCTATTGCCGAATATGAAATAAATACACCTTTTTCGTACCGTTATTGACTTGAAAAAGTGTCTTGCAATAGTCTCAATATTCTAAAATGACGGAAATGAAAAATTATTTATTTGGTACTAAATTAATTTTACACTTTGAATTTTTTCCTTTTGCCGAGTATGAAATAAAGACACCTTTTTCGTACCGTTATTGACTTGAAAAAGTGTCTTGCAATAGTCTCAATGTTCTAAAATGACGGGAAATGAAAAATTATTTATTTGGTACTAAATTAATTTTACACTTTGAATTTTTTCCTTTTGCCGAATATGAAATAAAGACACCTTTTTCGTACCGTTATTGACTTGAAAAAGCGTCTTGCAATAGTCTCAATGTTCTAAAATGACGGGAAATGAAAAACAATATTTTTGGTACTAAATTAATTTTACACTTTGAATTTTTTCCTATTGCCGAATATGAAATAAAGACACCTTTTACGTACCGTTATTGACTTGAAAAAGTGTCTTGCAATAGTCTCAATGTTCTAAAATGACGGGAAATGAAAAACAATTTTTTTGGTACTAAATTATTTTTACACTTTGAATTTTTTCCTATTGCCGAATATGAAATAAAGACACCTTTTTCGTACCGTTATTGACTTGAAAAAGTGTCTTGCAATAGTCTCAATGTTCTAAAATGACGGGAAATGAAAAATTATTTATTTGGTACTAAATTAATTTTACACTTTGAATTTTTTCCTTTTGCCGAATATGAAATAAAGACACCTTTTTCGTACCGTTATTGACTTGAAAAAGTGTCTTGCAATAGTCTCAATGTTCTAAAATGACGGGAAATGAAAAATTATTTATTTGGTACTAAATTAATTTTACACTTTGAATTTTTTCCTTTTGCCGAATATGAAATAAAGACACCTTTTTCGTACCGTTATTGACTTGAAAAAGCGTCTTGCAATAGTCTCAATGTTCTAAAATGACGGGAAATGAAAAACAATATTTTTGGTACTAAATTAATTTTACACTTTGAATTTTTTCCTATTGCCGAATATGAAATAAAGACACCTTTTACGTACCGTTATTGACTTGAAAAAGTGTCTTGCAATAGTCTCAATGTTCTAAAATGACGGTAAATGAAAAATTATTTTTTTGGTACTAAATTAATTTTACACTTTGAATTTTTTCCTATTGCCGAATATGAAATAAAGACACCTTTTTCGTACCGTTATTGACTTGAAAAAGTGTCTTGCAATAGTCTCAATGTTCTAAAATGACGGGAAATGAAAAACAATTTTTTTGGTACTAAATTATTTTTACACTTTGAATTTTTTCCTATTGCCGAATATGAAATAAAGACACCTTTTTCGTACCGTTATTGACTTGAAAAAGTGTCTTGCAATAGTCTCAATGTTCTAAAATGACGGGAAATGAAAAACAATTTTTTTGGTACTAAATTATTTTTACACTTTGCATTTTTTCCTTTTGCCGAATATGAAATAAGAACACCTTTTTCGTACCGTTATTGACTTGAAAAAGCGTCTTGCAATAGTGTCAATGTTCTAAAATGACGGGAAATGAAAAATTATTTATTTGGTACTAAATTAATTTTACACTTTGCATTTTTTCCTTTTGCCGAATATGAAATAAGAACACCTTTTTCGTACCGTTATTGACTTGAAAAAGCGTCTTGCAATAGTGTCAATGTTCTAAAATGACGGGAACTGAAAAACAATTTTTTTGGTACTAAATTAATTTTACATTTTGAAAAAGTTTTTAGTCCAATGTTCTTGCCGAATGAAAAATTATTTTTTGAAATAAAGACACCTTTGAATTTTTTCGTACCGTTTTTGGTTGAAAAAAGTGTCTTGCAATAGTCTCAATGTTCTAAAATGACGGGAAATGAAAAATTATTTTTTTGGTACTAAATTAATTTTACACTTTGAATTTTTTCCTTTTGCCGAATATGAAATAAAGACACCTTTTTCGTACCGTTATTGACTTGAAAAAGTGTCTTGCAATAGTCTCAATGTTCTAAAATGACGGGAAATGAAAAACAATTTTTTTGGTACTAAATTAGTTTTACACTTTGAATTTTTTCCTATTGCCGAATATGAAATAAATACACTTATTTCGTACCGTTATTGACTTGAAAAAGTGTCTTGCAATAGTCTCAATGTTCTAAAATGAAGAGAAATGAAAAATTATTTATTTGGTACTAAATTAATTTTACACTTTGAATTTTTTTCGTACCGTTATTGCCGAATATGAAATAAAAAAATTATTTTTTGACACCTTTTTTTTTCCTATTGCGAATACCGTTATTGACTTGAAAAAGTGTCTTGCAATAGTCTCAATGTTCTAAAATGACGGGAAATGAAAAATTATTTATTTGGTACTAATTTAATTTTACACTTTGAATTTTTTCCTTTTGCCGAATATGAAATAAAGACACCTTTTTCGTACCGTTATTGACTTGAAAAAGTGTCTTGCAATAGTCTCAATGTTCTAAAATGACGGGAAATGAAAAACATTATTTTTTGGTACTAAATTTTAATTTTTTTTCACTTTGAATTTTTTCCTTTTGCCGAATATGAAATAAAGACACCTTTTTCGTACCGTTATTGACTTGAAAAAGTGTCTTGCAATAGTCTCAATGTTCTAAAATGACGGGAAATGAAAAACAATATTTTGGTACTAATTTAATTTTACACTTTGAATTTTTTCCTTTTGCCGAATATGAAATAAAGACACCTTTTACGTACCGTTATTGACTTGAAAAAGTGTCTTGCAATAGTCTCAATGTTCTAAAATGACGGGAAATGAAAAACAATATTTTGGTACTAATTTAATTTTACACTTTGAATTTTTTCCTTTTGCCGAATATGAAATAAAGACACCTTTTTCGTACCGTTATTGACTTGAAAAAGTGTCTTGCAATAGTCTCAATGTTCTAAAATGACGGGAAATGAAAAACAATATTTTTGGTACTAAATTAATTTTACACTTTGAATTTTTTCCTTTTGCCGAATATGAAATAAAGACACCTTTTACGTACCGTTATTGACTTGAAAAAGTGTCTTGCAATAGTCTCAATGTTCTAAAATGACGGGAAATGAAAAACAATTTTTTTGGTACTAAATTAGTTTTACACTTTGAATTTTTTCCTATTGCCGAATATGAAATAAAGACACCTTTTTCGTACCGTTATTGACTTGAAAAAGTGTCTTGCAATAGTCTCAATGTTCTAAAATGACGGGAAATGAAAAACAATATTTTTGGTACTAAATTAATTTTACACTTTGAATTTTTTCCTTTTGCCGAATATGAAATAAAGACACCTTTTACGTACCGTTATTGACTTGAAAAAGTGTCTTGCAATAGTCTCAATGTTCTAAAATGACGGGAAATGAAAAACAATATTTTGGTACTAATTTAATTTTACACTTTGAATTTTTTCCTTTTGCCGAATATGAAATAAAGACACCTTTTTCGTACCGTTATTGACTTGAAAAAGTGTCTTGCAATAGTCTCAATGTTCTAAAATGACGGGAAATGAAAAATTATTTATTTGGTACTAAATTAATTTTACACTTTGAATTTTTTCCTTTTGCCGAATATGAAATAAAGACACCTTTTTCGTACCGTTATTGACTTGAAAAAGTGTCTTGCAATAGTCTCAATGTTCTAAAATGACGGGAATGAAAAAATTTTTTGGTACTAAATTAATTTTACACTTTGAATTTTTTCCTTTGCCGAATAAAATACCGTTATTGACTTGAAAAAGTGTCTTGCAATAGTCTCAATGTTCTAAAATGACAAAATGAAAAACAATTTTTATTTGGTACTAAATTAATTTTACACTTTGAATTTTTTTCCTTTTGCCGAATATGAAATAAAGACACCTTTTTCGTACCGTTATTGACTTGAAAAAGTGTCTTGCAATAGTCTCAATGTTCTAAAATGACGGGAAATGAAAAACAATATTTTTTGGTACTAAATTAATTTTACACTTTGAATTTTTTTCCCGAATATGCCGAATATGAAATAAAGACACCTTTTTTACGTACCGTTATTGACTTGATAAAGTGTCTTGCAATAGTCTCAATGTTCTAAAATGACGGGAAATGAAAAACAATTTTTTTGGTACTAAATTAATTTTACACTTTGAATTTTTCCCTATTGCCGAATATGAAATAAAGACACCTTTTTACGTACCGTTATTGACTTGAAAAAGTGTCTTGCAATAGTCTCAATGTTCTAAAATGACGGGAAATGAAAAATTATTTATTTGGTACTAAATTAATTTTACACTTTGAATTTTTTCCTATTGCCGAATATGAAATAAAGACACCTTTTTCGTACCGTTATTGACTTGAAAAAGTGTCTTGCAATAGTCTCAATGTTCTAAAATGACGGTAAATGAAAAATTATTTTTTTGGTACTAAATTAATTTTACACTTTGAATTTTTTCTATTGCCGAAATATGAATAAAGACACCTTTTTCGTACCGTTATTGACTTGAAAAAGTGTCTTGCAATAGTCTCAATGTTCTAAAATGACGGGAAATGAAAAATTATTTTTTTGGTACTAAATTAATTTTACACTTTGAATTTTTTCCTATTGCCGAATATGAAATAAAGACACCTTTTTCGTACCGTTATTGACTTGAAAAAGCGTCTTGCAATAGTCTCAATGTTCTAAAATGACGGTAAATGAAAAATTATTTTTTTGGTACTAAATTAATTTTACACTTTGAATTTTTTCCTATTGCCGAATATGAAATAAAGACACCTTTTTCGTACCGTTATTGACTTGAAAAAGTGTCTTGCAATAGTCTCAATGTTCTAAAATGACGGTAAATGAAAAATTATTTTTTTGGTACTAAATTAATTTTACACTTTGAATTTTTTCCTATTGCCGAATATGAAATAAAGACACCTTTTTCGTACCGTTATTGACTTGAAAAAGTGTCTTGCAATAGTCTCAATGTTCTAAAATGACGGTAAATGAAAAATTATTTTTTTGGTACTAAATTAATTTTACACTTTGAATTTTTTCCTATTGCCGTATATGAAATAAAGACACCTTTTTCGTACCGTTATTGACTTGAAAAAGTGTCTTGCAATAGTCTCAATGTTCTAAAATGACGGGAAATGAAAAACAATATTTTTGGTACTAAATTAATTTTACACTTTGAATTTTTTCCTATTGCCGAATATGAAATAAAGACACCTTTTTCGTACCGTTATTGACTTGAAAAAGTGTCTTGCAATAGTCTCAATGTTCTAAAATGACGGGAAATGAAAAACAATATTTTTGGTACTAAATTAATTTTACACTTTGAATTTTTTCCTATTGCCGAATATGAAATAAAGACACCTTTTACGTACCGTTATTGACTTGAAAAAGTGTCTTGCAATAGTCTCAATGTTCTAAAATGACGGGAAATGAAAAATTATTTATTTGGTACTAGTTTAATTTTACACTTTGCATTTTTTCCTTTTGCCGAATATGAAATAAGGACACCTTTTTCGTACCGTTATTGACTTGAAAAAGCGTCTTGCAATAGTGTCAATGTTCTAAAATGACGGGAACTGAAAAACAATTTTTTTGGTACTAAATTAATTTTACATTTTGAATTTTTTCCTATTGCCGAATATGAAATAAAGACACCTTTTACGTACCGTTATTGGCTTGAAAAAGTGTCTTGCAATAGTCTCAATGTTCTAAAATGACGGGAAATGAAAAATTATTTATTTGGTACTAAATTAATTTTACACTTTGAATTTTTTCCTTTTGCCGAATATGAAATAAAGACACCTTTTTCGTACCGTTATTGACTTGAAAAAGTGTCTTGCAATAGTCTCAATGTTCTAAAATGACGGGAAATGAAAAACAATATTTTTGGTACTAAATTAATTTTACACTTTGAATTTTTTTCTATTGCCGAATATGAAATAAAGACACCTTTTACGTACCGTTATTGACTTGAAAAAGTGTCTTGCAATAGTCTCAATGTTCTAAAATGACGGTAAATGAAAAATTATTTTTTTGGTACTAAATTAATTTTACACTTTGAATTTTTTCCTTTTGCCGAATATGAAATAAAGACACCTTTTTCGTACCGTTATTGACTTGAAAAAGTGTCTTGCAATAGTCTCAATGTTCTAAAATGACGGGAAATGAAAAACAATATTTTGGTACTAATTTAATTTTACACTTTGAATTTTTTCCTTTTGCCGAATATGAAATAAAGACACCTTTTTCGTACCGTTATTGACTTGAAAAAGCGTCTTGCAATAGTCTCAATGTTCTAAAATGACGGGAAATGAAAAACAATATTTTTGGTACTAAATTAATTTTACACTTTGAATTTTTTCCTATTGCCGAATATGAAATAAAGACACCTTTTACGTACCGTTATTGACTTGAAAAAGTGTCTTGCAATAGTCTCAATGTTCTAAAATGAAGAGAAATGAAAAATTATTTATTTGGTACTAAATTAATTTTACACTTTGAATTTTTTCCTTTTGCCGAATATGAAATAAAGACACCTTTTTCGTACCGTTATTGACTTGAAAAAGTGTCTTGCAATAGTCTCAATGTTCTAAAATGACGGGAAATGAAAAACAATATTTTGGTACTAATTTAATTTTACACTTTGAATTTTTTCCTTTTGCCGAATATGAAATAAAGACACCTTTTTCGTACCGTTATTGACTTGAAAAAGTGTCTTGCAATAGTCTCAATGTTCTAAAATGACGGGAAATGAAAAACAATATTTTTGGTACTAAATTAATTTTACACTTTGAATTTTTTCCTATTGCCGAATATGAAATAAAGACACCTTTTACGTACCGTTATTGACTTGAAAAAGTGTCTTGCAATAGTCTCAATGTTCTAAAATGACGGGAAATGAAAAATTAATTTTTTTGGTACTAAATTAATTTTACACTTTGAATTTTTTCCTATTGCCGAATATGAAATAAAGACACCTTTTTCGTACCATTATTGACTTGAAAAAGTGTCTTGCAATAGTCTCAATGTTCTAAAATGACGGGAAATGAAAAATTATTTATTTGGTACTAAATTAATTTTACACTTTGAATTTTTTCCTTTTGCCGAATATGAAATAAAGACACCTTTTTCGTACCGTTATTGACTTGAAAAAGCGTCTTGCAATAGTCTCAATGTTCTAAAATGACGGGAAATGAAAAACAATATTTTTGGTACTAAATTAATTTTACACTTTGAATTTTTTCCTATTGCCGAATATGAAATAAAGACACCTTTTACGTACCGTTATTGACTTGAAAAAGTGTCTTGCAATAGTCTCAATGTTCTAAAATGACGGGAAATGAAAAATTAATTTTTTTGGTACTAAATTAATTTTACACTTTGAATTTTTTCCTATTGCCGAATATGAAATAAAGACACCTTTTTCGTACCGTTATTGACTTGAAAAAGTGTCTTGCAATAGTCTCAATGTTCTAAAATGACGGGAAATGAAAAATTATTTATTTGGTACTAAATTAATTTTACACTTTGAATTTTTTCCTTTTGCCGAATATGAAATAAAGACACCTTTTTCGTACCGTTATTGACTTGAAAAAGTGTCTTGCAATAGTCTCAATGTTCTAAAATGACGGGAAATGAAAAACAATTTTTTTGGTACTAAATTATTTTTACACTTTGAATTTTTTCCTATTGCCGAATATGAAATAAAGACACCTTTTTCGTACCGTTATTGACTTGAAAAAGTGTCTTGCAATAGTCTCAATGTTCTAAAATGACGGGAAATGAAAAACAATTTTTTTGGTACTAAATTATTTTTACACTTTGAATTTTTTCCTTTTGCCGAATATGAAATAAAGACACCTTTTTCGTACCGTTATTGACTTGAAAAAGTGTCTTGCAATAGTCTCAATGTTCTAAAATGACGGGAAATGAAAAACAATTTTTTTGGTACTAAATTATTTTTACACTTTGAATTTTTTCCTATTGCCGAATATGAAATAAAGACACCTTTTTCGTACCGTTATTGACTTGAAAAAGTGTCTTGCAATAGTCTCAATGTTCTAAAATGACGGGAAATGAAAAATTATTTATTTGGTACTAAATTAATTTTACACTTTGAATTTTTTCCTATTGCCGAATATGAAATAAAGACACCTTTTACGTACCGTTATTGACTTGAAAAAGTGTCTTGCAATAGTCTCAATGTTCTAAAATGACGGGAAATGAAAAACAATTTTTTTGGTACTAAATTATTTTTACACTTTGAATTTTTTCCTATTGCCGAATATGAAATAAAGACACCTTTTTCGTACCGTTATTGACTTGAAAAAGTGTCTTGCAATAGTCTCAATGTTCTAAAATGACGGGAAATGAAAAATTATTTATTTGGTACTAAATTAATTTTACACTTTGAATTTTTTCCTATTGCCGAATATGAAATAAAGACACCTTTTACGTACCGTTATTGACTTGAAAAAGTGTCTTGCAATAGCCTCAATGTTCTAAAATGACGGTAAATGAAAAATTATTTTTTTGGTACTAAATTAATTTTACACTTTGAATTTTTTCCTATTGCCGAATATGAAATAAAGACACCTTTTTCGTACCGTTATTGACTTGAAAAAGTGTCTTGCAATAGTCTCAATGTTCTAAAATGACGGGAAATGAAAAACAATTTTTTTGGTACTAAATTATTTTTACACTTTGAATTTTTTCCTTTTGCCGAATATGAAATAAAGACACCTTTTTCGTACCGTTATTGACTTGAAAAAACGTCTTGCAATAGTCTCAATGTTCTAAAATGACGGGAAATGAAAAACAATTTTTCTGGTACTAAATTATTTTTACACTTTGAATTTTTTCCTTTTGCCGAATATGAAATAAAGACACCTTTTTCGTACCGTTATTGACTTGAAAAAGCGTCTTGCAATAGTCTCAATGTTCTAAAATGGCGGGAAATAAAAAAATATTTTTTTGGTACTAAATTATTTTTACACTTTGAATTTTTTCCTATTGCCGAATATGAAATAAAGACACCTTTTTCGTACCGTTATTGACTTGAAAAAGTGTCTTGCAATAGTCTCAATGTTCTAAAATGACGGGAAATGAAAAACAATTTTTTTGGTACTAAATTATTTTTACACTTTGAATTTTTTCCTATTGCCGAATATGAAATAAAGACACCTTTTTCGTACCGTTATTGACTTTAAAAAGCATATTGCAATAGTCTTAATGTTCTAAAATGACGGGAAATGAATAAAAATACCTTCACAGGAGCTCTAGAACCATGGACAGACCTCAAGGTCATCTCTTCACCTTTACAGGACCTCTAGGGCCATGTACAGACCTCAAGGTCATCTCTTAACCTTCACAGGACCTCTAGAGCCATGGACAGACCTCAAGGTCATCTCTTCACCTTCATAGGACCTCTAGAGTCATGGACAGAACTCAAGGTCATATCTTAACCTTCACAGGACCTCCAGAGCCATGGACAGACCTTAAGGTCATCTCTTAACCTTCACAGGACCTCCAGAGCCATGGACAGACCTCAAGGTCATCTCTTCACCTTCAAAGGACCTCTAGAGCCATGGACAGACCTCAAGGTCATCTCTTCACCTTCACAGGACCTCCAGAGCCATGGACAGACCTCAAGGTCATCTCTTCACCTTCAAAGGACCTCTAGAGCCATGGACAGACCTCAAGGTCATATCTTAACCTTCACAGGACCTCCAGAGCCATGGACAGACCTCAAAGTCAATTCTTCACCTTCACAGGACCTCCAGAGCCATGGACATACCTCAAGGTCATCTTTTCACCTTCACAGGACCTCCAGAGCCATGGACAGACCTCAAGGTCATATCTTAACCTTCAAAGGACCTCCAGAGCCATGGACAGACCTCAAGGTCATATCTTAACCTTCACAGGACCTCCAGAGCCATGGACAGACCTCAAGGTCATATCTTAACCTTCACAGGACCTCCAGAGCCATGGACAGACCTCAAGGTCATCTCTTCACCTTCACAGGACCTCTAGAGCCATGGACAGACCTCAAGGTCATCTCTTCACCTTCACAGGACCTCTAGAGCCATGGACAGACCTCAAGGTCATCTCTTCACCTTCACAGGACCTCTAGAGCCATGAACAGACCTCAAGGTCATCTCTTCACCTTCACAGGACCTCTAGAGCCATGGACAGACCTCAAGGTCATCTCTTCACCTTCACAGGACCTCTAGAGCCATGGACAGACCTCAAGGTCATCTCTTCACCTTCACAGGACCTCTAGAGCCATGGACAGACCTCAAGGTCATCTCTTCACCTTCACAGGACCTCTAGAGCCATGGACAGACCTCAAGGTCATCTCTTCACCTTCACAGGACCTCACAGGACCTCTAGAGCCATGAACAGACCTCAAGGTCATCTCTTCACCTTCACAGGACCTCTAGAGCCATGGACAGACCTCAAGGTCATCTCTTCACCTTCACAGGACCTCTAGAGCCATGGACAGACCTCAAGGTCATCTCTTCACCTTCACAGGACCTCTAGAGCCATGGACAGACCTCAAGGTCATCTCTTTACCTTCACAGGACCTCTAAGGCCATGAACAGACCTCAAGGTCATCTCTTCACCTTCACAGGACCTCTAGAGCCATGGACAGACCTCAAGGTCATCTCTTCACCTTCACAGGACCTCTAGAGCCATGGACAGACCTCAAGGTCATCTCTTCACCTTCACAGGACCTCTAGAGCCATGGACAGACCTCAAGGTCATCTCTTCACCTTCACAGGACCTCTAGAGCCATGGACAGACCTCAAGGTCATCTCTTCACCTTCACAGGACCTCTAGAGCCATGGACAGACCTCAAGGTCATCTCTTCACCTTCACAGGACCTCTAGAGCCATGGACAGACCTCAAGGTCATCTCTTCACCTTCACAGGACCTCTAGAGCCATGGACAGACCTCAAGGTCATCTCTTAACCTTCACAGGACCTCCAGAGCCATGGACAGACCTCAAGGTCATCTCTTCACCTTCACAGGACCTCTAGAGCCATGGACAGACCTCAAGGTCATCTCTTCACCTTCACAGGACCTCTAGAGCCATGGACAGACCTCAAGGTCATCTCTTCACCTTCACAGGACCTCTAGAGCCATGGACAGACCTCAAGGTCATCTCTTCACCTTCACAGGACCTCTAGAGCCATGGACAGACCTCAAGGTCATCTCTTAACCTTCACAGGACCTCTAGAGCCATGGACAGACCTCAAGGTCATCTCTTCACCTTCACAGGACCTCTAGAGCCATGGACAGACCTCAAGGTCATCTCTTAACCTTCACAGGACCTCTAGAGCCATGGACAGACCTCAAGGTCATCTCTTCACCTTCAAAGGACCTCCAGAGCCATGGACAGACCTCAAGGTCATCTCTTAACCTTCAAAGGACCTCCAGAGCCATGGACAGACCTCAAGGTCATCTCTTAACCTTCACAGGACCTCCAGAGCCATGGACAGACCTCAAGGTCATCTCTTCACCTTCAAAGGACCTCCAGAGCCATGGACAGACCTCAAGGTCATCTCTTAACCTTCAAAGGACCTCCAGAGCCATGGACAGACCTCAAGGTCATCTCTTAACCTTCAAAGGACCTCCAGAGCCATGGACAGACCTCAAGGTCATCTCTTAACCTTCAAAGGACCTCCAGAGCCATGGACAGACCTCAAGGTCATCTCTTAACCTTCACAGGACCTCTAGAGCCATGGACAGACCTCAAGGTCATCTCTTCACCTTCAAAGGACCTCCAGAGCCATGGACAGACCTCAAGGTCATCTCTTAACCTTCAAAGGACCTCCAGAGCCATGGACAGACCTCAAGGTCATCTCTTAACCTTCACAGGACCTCCAGAGCCATGGACAGACCTCAAGGTCATCTCTTAACCTTCACAGGACCTCCAGAGCCATGGACAGACCTCAAGGTCATCTCTTAACCTTCACAGGACCTCCAGAGCCATGGACAGACCTCAAGGTCATCTCTTAACCTTCAAAGGACCTCCAGAGCCATGGACAGACCTCAAGGTCATCTCTTAACCTTCAAAGGACCTCCAGAGCCATGGACAGACCTCAAGGTCATCTCCTAACCTTCAAAGGACCTCTAGAGCCATGGACAGACCTCAAGGTCATCTCTTCACCTTCAAAGGACCTCCAGAGCCATGGACAGACCTCAAGGTCATCTCTTCACCTTCACAGGACCTCCAGAGCCATGGACAGACCTCAAGGTCATCTCTTCACCTTCAAAGGACCTCTAGAGCCATGGACAGACCTCAAGGTCATATCTTAACCTTCAAAGGACCTCCAGAGCCATGGACAGACCTCAAGGTCATCTCTTAACCTTCAAAGGACCTCCAGAGCCATGGACAGACCTCAAGGTCATCTCTTCACCTTCAAAGGACCTTCATGGACAGACCTCAGGGTCCCTTCAAAGGAGCCATGGGACAGACCTCAAGGTCATCTCTTAACCTTCAAAGGACCTCCAGAGCCATGGACAGACCTCAAGGTCATCTCTTAACCTTCAAAGGACCTCCAGAGCCATGGACAGACCTCAAGGTCATCTCTTAACCTTCAAAGGACCTCCAGAGCCATGGACAGACCTCAAGGTCATCTCTTAACCTTCAAAGGACCTCCAGAGCCATGGACAGACCTCAAGGTCATCTCTTAACCTTCAAGGACCTCCAGCGCCATGGACAGACCTCAGGGTCATCTTAACCTTCACAGGACCTCCAGAGCCATGGACAGACCTCAAGGTCATCTCTTAACCTTCACAGGACCTCCAGAGCCATGGACAGACCTCAAGGTCATCTCTTAACCTTCAAAGGACCTCCAGAGCCATGGACAGACCTCAAGGTCATCTCTTAACCTTCAAAGGACCTCCAGAGCCATGGACAGACCTCAAGGTCATCTCTTAACCTTCAAAGGACCTCTAGAGCCATGGACAGACCTCAAGGTCATCTCTTAACCTTCAAAGGACCTCCAGAGCCATGGACAGACCTCAAGGTCATCTCTTAACCTTCAAAGGACCTCCAGAGCCATGGACAGACCTCAAGGTCATCTCTTAACCTTCAAAGGACCTCCAGAGCCATGGACAGACCTCAAGGTCATCTCTTCACCTTCAAAGGACCTCCAGAGCCATGGACAGACCTCAAGGTCATCTCTTAACCTTCAAAGGACCTCCAGAGCCATGGACAGACCTCAAGGTCATCTCTTAACCTTCAAAGGACCTCCAGAGCCATGGACAGACCTCAAGGTCATGGCTTAACCTTCAGGGTACGTCCAGAGCCATGGACAGACCTCAAGGTCATCTCTTAACCTTCAAAGGACCTCCAGAGCCATGGACAGACCTCAAGGTCATCTCTTAACCTTCAAAGGACCTCCAGAGCCATGGACAGACCTCAAGGTCATCTCTTAACCTTCAAAGGACCTCTAGAGCCATGGACAGACCTCAAGGTCATCTCTTAACCTTCAAAGGACCTCCAGAGCCATGGACAGACCTCAAGGTCATCTCTTAACCTTCAAAGGACCTCCAGAGCCATGGACAGACCTCAAGGTCATCTCTTAACCTTCAAAGGACCTCTAGAGCCATGGACAGACCTCAAGGTCATCTCTTAACCTTCAAAGGACCTCTAGAGCCATGGACAGACCTCAAGGTCATCTCTTCACCTTCAAAGGACCTCCAGAGCCATGGACAGACCTCAAGGTCATCTCTTAACCTTTAAAGGATCTCCAGAGCCATGGACAGACATGGACAGAGCCATGGACAGACCTCAAGGTCATCTCTTAACCTTCAAAGGACCTCCAGAGCCATGGACAGACCTCAAGGTCATCTCTTCACCTTCACAGGACCTCCAGAGCCATGGACAGACCTCAAGGTCATCTCTTAACCTTCAAAGGACCTCCAGAGCCATGGACAGACCTCAAGGTCATCTCTTCACCTTCAAAGGACCTCCAGAGCCATGGACAGACCTCAAGGTCATCTCTTTACCTTCAAAGGACCTCCAGAGCCATGGACAGACCTCAAGGTCATCTCTTAACCTTCAAAGGACCTCCAGAGCCATGGACAGACCTCAAGGTCATCTCTTAACCTTCAAAGGACCTCCAGAGCCATGGACAGACCTCAAGGTCATCTCTTAACCTTCAAAGGACCTCCAGAGCCATGGACAGACCTCAAGGTCATCTCTTAACCTTCAAAGGACCTCCAGAGCCATGGACAGACCTCAAGGTCATCTCTTAACCTTCAAAGGACCTCCAGAGCCATGGACAGACCTCAAGGTCATCTCTTAACCTTCACAGGACCTCCAGAGCCATGGACAGACCTCAAGGTCATCTCTTAACCTTCAAAGGACCTCCAGAGCCATGGACAGACCTCAAGGTCATCTCTTAACCTTCAAAGGACCTCCAGAGCCATGGACAGACCTCAAGGTCATCTCTTAACCTTCAAAGGACCTCCAGAGCCATGGACAGACCTCAAGGTCATCTCTTAACCTTCAAAGGACCTCCAGAGCCATGGACAGACCTCAAGGTCATCTCTTAACCTTCAAAGGACCTCCAGAGCCATGGACAGACCTCAAGGTCATCTCTTAACCTTCAAAGGACCTCCAGAGCCATGGACAGACCTCAAGGTCATCTCTTAACCTTCAAAAGGACCTCCAGAGCCATGGACAGACCTCAAGGTCATCTCTTAACCTTCAAAGGACCTCCAGAGCCATGGACAGACCTCAAGGTCATCTCTTAACCTTCAAAGGACCTCCAGAGCCATGGACAGACCTCAAGGTCATCTCTTAACCTTCAAAGGACCTCCAGAGCCATGGACAGACCTCAAGGTCATCTCTTCACCTTCCCAGGACCTCAGGACCTCCTTCAGAGGACCTCCATGGACAGACCTCAAGGTCATCTCTTCACCTTCTTCAAAGTACCTCCAGAGCCATGGACAGACCTCAAGGTCATCTCTTAACCTTCAAAGGACCTCCAGAGCCATGGACAGACCTCAAGGTCATCTCTTAACCTTCAAAGGACCTCCAGAGCCATGGACAGACCTCAAGGTCATCTCTTCACCTTCACAGGACCTCCAGAGCCATGGACAGACCTCAAGGTCATCTCTTAACCTTCAAAGGACCTCCAGAGCCATGGACAGACCTCAAGGTCATCTCTTAACCTTCAAAGGACCTCCAGAGCCATGGACAGACCTCAAGGTCATCTCTTCACCTTCAAAGGACCTCCAGAGCCATGGACAGACCTCAAGGTCATCTCTTAACCTTCAAAGGACCTCCAGAGCCATGGACAGACCTCAAGGTCATCTCTTCACCTTCACAGGACAGACCTCAAGGGTCATCCAGAGCCATGGACAGACCTCAAGGTCATCTCTTTACCTTCACAGGACCTCCAGAGCCATGGACAGACCTCAAGGTCATCTCTTAACCTTCAAAGGACCTCCAGAGCCATGGACAGACCTCAAGGTCATCTCTTCACCTTCAAAGGACCTCCAGAGCCATGGACAGACCTCAAGGTCATCTCTTAACCTTCACAGGACCTCCAGAGCCATGGACAGACCTCAAGGTCATCTCTTAACCTTCAAAGGACCTCCAGAGCCATGGACAGACCTCAAGGTCATCTCTTAACCTTCAAAGGACCTCCAGAGCCATGGACAGACCTCAAGGTCATCTCTTAACCTTCAAAGGACCTCTAGAGCCATGGACAGACCTCAAGGTCATCTCTTCACCTTCAAAGGACCTCCAGAGCCATGGACAGACCTCAAGGTCATCTCTTAACCTTCAAAGGACCTCCAGAGCCATGGACAGACCTCAAGGTCATCTCTTAACCTTCAAAGGACCTCCAGAGCCATGGACAGACCTCAAGGTCATCTCTTAACCTTCAAAGGACCTCCAGAGCCATGGACAGACCTCAAGGTCATCTCTTAACCTTCAAATGACCTCCAGAGCCATGGACAGACCTCAAGGTCATCTCTTTACCTTCACAGGACCTCCAGAGCCATGGACAGACCTCAAGGTCATCTCTTAACCTTCAAAGGACCTCCAGAGCCATGGACAGACCTCAAGGTCATCTCTTAACCTTCAAAGGACCTCCAGAGCCATGGACAGACCTCAAGGTCATCTCTTCACCTTCAAAGGACCTCCAGAGCCATGGACAGACCTCAAGGTCATCTCTTAACCTTCAAAGGACCTCCAGAGCCATGGACAGACCTCAAGGTCATCTCTTAACCTTTAAAGGATCTCCAGAGCCATGGACAGACCTCAAGGTCATCTCTTGGACAGACCTCACCTTCACCTTCAAAGGACCTCCAGAGCCATGGACAGACCTCAAGGTCATCTCTTAACCTTCAAAGGACCTCCAGAGCCATGGACAGACCTCAAGGTCATCTCTTAACCTTTAAAGGATCTCCAGAGCCATGGACAGACCTCAAGGTCATCTCTTAACCTTTAAAGGATCTCCAGAGCCATGGACAGACCTCAAGGTCATCTCTTAACCTTCAAAGGACCTCCAGAGCCATGGACAGACCTCAAGGTCATCTCTTAACCTTCAAAGGACCTCCAGAGCCATGGACAGACCTCAAGGTCATCTCTTAACCTTCAAAGGACCTCCAGAGCCATGGACAGACCTCAAGGTCATCTCTTAACCTTCAAAGGACCTCCAGAGCCATGGACAGACCTCAAGGTCATCTCTTAACCTTCAAAGGACCTCCAGAGCCATGGACAGACCTCAAGGTCATCTCTTAACCTTCAAAGGACCTCCAGAGCCATGGACAGACCTCAAGGTCATATCTTAACCTTCAAAGGACCTCCAGAGCCATGGACAGACCTCAAGGTCATCTCTTAACCTTCAAAGGACCTCCAGAGCCATGGACAGACCTCAAGGTCATCTCTTAACCTTCAAAGGACCTCCAGAGCCATGGACAGACCTCAAGGTCATCTCTTTACCTTCAAAGGACCTCTAGAGCCATGGACAGACCTCAAGGTCATCTCTTCACCTTCAAAGGACCTCCAGAGCCATGGACAGACCTCAAGGTCATCTCTTAACCTTCAAAGGACCTCCAGAGCCATGGACAGACCTCAAGGTCATCTCTTTACCTTCACAGGACCTCCAGAGCCATGGACAGACCTCAAGGTCATCTCTTAACCTTCAAAGGACCTCCAGAGCCATGGACAGACCTCAAGGTCATATCTTAACCTTCAAAGGACCTCCAGAGCCATGGACAGACCTCAAGGTCATCTCTTAACCTTCAAAGGACCTCCAGAGCCATGGACAGACCTCAAGGTCATCTCTTAACCTTCAAAGGACCTCCAGAGCCATGGACAGACCTCAAGGTCATCTCTTCACCTTCAAAGGACCTCCAGAGCCATGGACAGACCTCAAGGTCATCTCTTCACCTTCACAGGACCTCTAGAGCCATGGACAGACCTCAAGGTCATCTCTTCACCTTCACAGGACCTCTAGAGCCATGGACAGACCTCAAGGTCATCTCTTAACCTTCAAAGGACCTCCAGAGCCATGGACAGACCTCAAGGTCATCTCTTAACCTTCAAAGGACCTCCAGAGCCATGGACAGACCTCAAGGTCATCTCTTCACCTTCAAAGGACCTCCAGAGCCATGGACAGACCTCAAGGTCATCTCTTCACCTTCAAAGGACCTCCAGAGCCATGGACAGACCTCAAGGTCATCTCTTCACCTTCAAAGGACCTCCAGAGCCATGGACAGACCTCAAGGTCATCTCTTCACCTTCAAAGGACCTCCAGAGCCATGGACAGACCTCAAGGTCATCTCTTAACCTTCAAAGGACCTCCAGAGCCATGGACAGACCTCAAGGTCATCTCTTAACCTTCAAAGGACCTCCAGAGCCATGGACAGACCTCAAGGTCATCTCTTCACCTTCAAAGGACCTCCAGAGCCATGGACAGACCTCAAGGTCATCTCTTCACCTTCACAGGACCTCCAGAGCCATGGACAGACCTCAAGGTCATCTCTTCACCTTCAAAGGACCTCCAGAGCCATGGACAGACCTCAAGGTCATCTCTTAACCTTCACAGGACCTCCAGAGCCATGGACAGACCTCAAGGTCATCTCTTAACCTTCAAAGGACCTCCAGAGCCATGGACAGACCTCAAGGTCATCTCTTAACCTTCAAAGGACCTCCAGAGCCATGGACAGACCTCAAGGTCATCTCTTAACCTTCAAAGGACCTCCAGAGCCATGGACAGACCTCAAGGTCATCTCTTAACCTTCAAAGGACCTCCAGAGCCATGGACAGACCTCAAGGTCATCTCTTAACCTTCAAAGGACCTCCAGAGCCATGGACAGACCTCAAGGTCATCTCTTAACCTTCAAAGGACCTCCAGAGCCATGGACAGACCTCAAGGTCATATCTTAACCTTCACAGGACTTCCAGAGCCATGGACAGACCTCAAGGTCATCTCTTAACCTTCAAAGGACCTCCAGAGCCATGGACAGACCTCAAGGTCATATCTTAACCTTCAAAGGACCTCCAGAGCCATGGACAGACCTCAAGGTCATCTCTTAACCTTCAAAGGACCTCCAGAGCCATGGACAGACCTCAAGGTCATCTCTTAACCTTCAAAGGACCTCCAGAGCCATGGACAGACCTCAAGGTCATCTCTTAACCTTCAAAGGACCTCCAGAGCCATGGACAGACCTCAAGGTCATATCTTAACCTTCAAAGGACCTCCAGAGCCATGGACAGACCTCAAGGTCATCTCTTAACCTTCAAAGGACCTCCAGAGCCATGGACAGACCTCAAGGTCATCTCTTAACCTTCAAAGGACCTCCAGAGCCATGGACAGACCTCAAGGTCATCTCTTAACCTTCAAAGGACCTCCAGAGCCATGGACAGACCTCAAGGTCATATCTTAACCTTCAAAGGACCTCCAGAGCCATGGACAGACCTCAAGGTCATCTCTCTTAACCTTCAAAGGACCTCCAGAGCCATGGACAGACCTCAAGGTCATATCTTAACCTTCAAAGGACCTCCAGAGCCATGGACAGACCTCAAGGTCATCTCTTAACCTTCAAAGGACCTCCAGAGCCATGGACAGACCTCAAGGTCATCTCTTAACCTTCAAAGGACCTCCAGAGCCATGGACAGACCTCAAGGTCATATCTTAACCTTCAAAGGACCTCCAGAGCCATGGACAGACCTCAAGGTCATCTCTTCACCTTCAAAGGACCTCTAGAGCCATGGACAGACCTCAAGGTCATCTCTTCACCTTCAAAGGACCTCCAGAGCCATGGACAGACCTCAAGGTCATCTCTTAACCTTCAAAGGACCTCTAGAGCCATGGACAGACCTCAAGGTCATATCTTAACCTTCAAAGGACCTCCAGAGCCATGGACAGACCTCAAGGTCATCTCTTAACCTTCAAAGGACCTCCAGAGCCATGGACAGACCTCAAGGTCATCTCTCAACCTTCAAAGGACCTCCAGAGCCATGGACAGACCTCAAGGTCATATCTTAACCTTCAAAGGACCTCCAGAGCCATGGACAGACCTCAAGGTCATCTCTTAACCTTCACAGGACCTCCAGAGCCATGGACAGACCTCAAGGTCATCTCTTAACCTTCAAAGGACCTCCAGAGCCATGGACAGACCTCAAGGTCATCTCTTAACCTTCAAAGGACCTCCAGAGCCATGGACAGACCTCAAGGTCATCTCTTAACCTTCACAGGACCTCCAGAGCCATGGACAGACCTCAAGGTCATCTCTTAACCTTCACAGGACCTCTAGAGCCATGGACAGACCTCAAGGTCATCTCTTAACCTTCAAAGGACCTCCAGAGCCATGGACAGACCTCAAGGTCATCTCTTAACCTTCAAAGGACCTCCAGAGCCATGGACAGACCTCAAGGTCATCTCTTAACCTTCAAAGGACCTCTAGAGCCATGGACAGACCTCAAGGTCATCTCTTAACCTTCAAAGGACCTCCAGAGCCATGGACAGACCTCAAGGTCATCTCTTAACCTTCAAAGGACCTCCAGAGCCATGGACAGACCTCAAGGTCATCTCTTAACCTTCACAGGACCTCCAGAGCCATGGACAGACCTCAAGGTCATATCTTAACCTTCAAAGGACCTCCAGAGCCATGGACAGACCTCAAGGTCATCTCTTCACCTTCACAGGACCTCCAGAGCCATGGACAGACCTCAAGGTCATCTCTTCACCTTCACAGGACCTCTAGAGCCATGGACAGACCTCAAGGTCATCTCTTAACCTTCAAAGGACCTCCAGAGCCATGGACAGACCTCAAGGTCATCTCTTAACCTTCAAAGGACCTCCAGAGCCATGGACAGACCTCAAGGTCATCTCTTAACCTTCACAGGACCTCTAGAGCCATGGACAGACCTCAAGGTCATCTCTTCACCTTCAAAGGACCTCCAGAGCCATGGACAGACCTCAAGGTCATCTCTTAACCTTCAAAGGACCTCCAGAGCCATGGACAGACCTCAAGGTCATCTCTTAACCTTCACAGGACCTCTAGAGCCATGGACAGACCTCAAGGTCATCTCTTAACCTTCAAAGGACCTCCAGAGCCATGGACAGACCTCAAGGTCATCTCTTAACCTTCAAAGGACCTCTAGAGCCATGGACAGACCTCAAGGTCATCTCTTAACCTTCAAAGGACCTCCAGAGCCATGGACAGACCTCAAGGTCATCTCTTCACCTTCACAGGACCTCTAGAGCCATGGACAGACCTCAAGGTCATCTCTTCACCTTCACAGGACCTCCAGAGCCATGGACAGACCTCAAGGTCATCTCTTAACCTTCAAAGGACCTCTAGAGCCATGGACAGACCTCAAGGTCATCTCCTAACCTTCAAAGGACCTCCAGAGCCATGGACAGACCTCAAGGTCATCTCTTAACCTTCAAAGGACCTCCAGAGCCATGGACAGACCTCAAGGTCATCTCTTAACCTTCAAAGGACCTCTAGAGCCATGGACAGACCTCAAGGTCATCTCTTAACCTTCAAAGGACCTCCAGAGCCATGGACAGACCTCAAGGTCATCTCTTAACCTTCAAAGGACCTCCAGAGCCATGGACAGACCTCAAGGTCATCTCTTAACCTTCACAGGACCTCTAGAGCCATGGACAGACCTCAAGGTCATCTCTTAACCTTCAAAGGACCTCCAGAGCCATGGACAGACCTCAAGGTCATCTCTTAACCTTCAAAGGACCTCTAGAGCCATGGACAGACCTCAAGGTCATCTCTTAACCTTCAAAGGACCTCCAGAGCCATGGACAGACCTCAAGGTCATCTCTTCACCTTCACAGGACCTCTAGAGCCATGGACAGACCTCAAGGTCATCTCTTCACCTTCACAGGACCTCCAGAGCCATGGACAGACCTCAAGGTCATCTCTTAACCTTCAAAGGACCTCCAGAGCCATGGACAGACCTCAAGGTCATCTCTTAACCTTCAAAGGACCTCCAGAGCCATGGACAGACCTCAAGGTCATCTCTTAACCTTCAAAGGACCTCCAGAGCCATGGACAGACCTCAAGGTCATCTCTTAACCTTCAAAGGACCTCCAGAGCCATGGACAGACCTCAAGGTCATCTCTTAACCTTCAAAGGACCTCCAGAGCCATGGACAGACCTCAAGGTCATCTCTTCACCTTCACAGGACCTCCAGAGCCATGGACAGACCTCAAGGTCATCTCTTAACCTTCAAAGGACCTCCAGAGCCATGGACAGACCTCAAGGTCATCTCTTAACCTTCAAAGGACCTCCAGAGCCATGGACAGACCTCAAGGTCATCTCTTAACCTTCACAGGACCTCCAGAGCCATGGACAGACCTCAAGGTCATCTCTTAACCTTCACAGGACCTCTAGAGCCATGGACAGACCTCAAGGTCATCTCTTAACCTTCAAAGGACCTCCAGAGCCATGGACAGACCTCAAGGTCATCTCTTAACCTTCAAAGGACCTCCAGAGCCATGGACAGACCTCAAGGTCATCTCTTAACCTTCAAAGGACCTCTAGAGCCATGGACAGACCTCAAGGTCATCTCTTAACCTTCAAAGGACCTCCAGAGCCATGGACAGACCTCAAGGTCATCTCTTAACCTTCAAAGGACCTCCAGAGCCATGGACAGACCTCAAGGTCATCTCTTAACCTTCACAGGACCTCCAGAGCCATGGACAGACCTCAAGGTCATCTCTTAACCTTCAAAGGACCTCCAGAGCCATGGACAGACCTCAAGGTCATCTCTTCACCTTCACAGGACCTCCAGAGCCATGGACAGACCTCAAGGTCATCTCTTAACCTTCACAGGACCTCTAGAGCCATGGACAGACCTCAAGGTCATCTCTTAACCTTCAAAGGACCTCCAGAGCCATGGACAGACCTCAAGGTCATCTCTTAACCTTCAAAGGACCTCCAGAGCCATGGACAGACCTCAAGGTCATCTCTTAACCTTCACAGGACCTCTAGAGCCATGGACAGACCTCAAGGTCATCTCTTCACCTTCAAAGGACCTCCAGAGCCATGGACAGACCTCAAGGTCATCTCTTAACCTTCAAAGGACCTCCAGAGCCATGGACAGACCTCAAGGTCATCTCTTAACCTTCACAGGACCTCTAGAGCCATGGACAGACCTCAAGGTCATCTCTTAACCTTCAAAGGACCTCCAGAGCCATGGACAGACCTCAAGGTCATCTCTTAACCTTCAAAGGACCTCCAGAGCCATGGACAGACCTCAAGGTCATCTCTTAACCTTCACAGGACCTCCAGAGCCATGGACAGACCTCAAGGTCATCTCTTCACCTTCAAAGGACCTCCAGAGCCATGGACAGACCTCAAGGTCATCTCTTAACCTTCAAAGGACCTCCAGAGCCATGGACAGACCTCAAGGTCATATCTTAACCTTCACAGGACCTCCAGAGCCATGGACAGACCTCAAGGTCATCTCTTAACCTTCACAGGACCTCCAGAGCCATGGACAGACCTCAAGGTCATCTCTTAACCTTCACAGGACCTCCAGAGCCATGGACAGACCTCAAGGTCATCTCTTCACCTTCACAGGACCTCCAGAGCCATGGACAGACCTCAAGGTCATCTCTTAACCTTCACAGGACCTCTAGAGCCATGGACAGACCTCAAGGTCATCTCTTCACCTTCAAAGGACCTCCAGAGCCATGGACAGACCTCAAGGTCATCTCTTCACCTTCAAAGGACCTCCAGAGCCATGGACAGACCTCAAGGTCATCTCTTAACCTTCACAGGACCTCTAGAGCCATGGACAGACCTCAAGGTCATCTCTTAACCTTCAAAGGACCTCCAGAGCCATGGACAGACCTCAAGGTCATCTCTTAACCTTCACAGGACCTCTAGAGCCATGGACAGACCTCAAGGTCATCTCTTAACCTTCAAAGGACCTCCAGAGCCATGGACAGACCTCAAGGTCATCTCTTAACCTTCACAGGACCTCCAGAGCCATGGACAGACCTCAAGGTCATCTCTTAACCTTCAAAGGACCTCCAGAGCCATGGACAGACCTCAAGGTCATCTCTTAACCTTCACAGGACCTCCAGAGCCATGGACAGACCTCAAGGTCATCTCTTAACCTTCAAAGGACCTCCAGAGCCATGGACAGACCTCAAGGTCATCTCTTAACCTTCAAAGGACCTCCAGAGCCATGGACAGACCTCAAGGTCATCTCTTAACCTTCACAGGACCTCTAGAGCCATGGACAGACCTCAAGGTCATCTCTTCACCTTCAAAGGACCTCCAGAGCCATGGACAGACCTCAAGGTCATCTCTTAACCTTCAAAGGACCTCCAGAGCCATGGACAGACCTCAAGGTCATCTCTTAACCTTCACAGGACCTCCAGAGCCATGGACAGACCTCAAGGTCATCTCTTAACCTTCACAGGACCTCCAGAGCCATGGACAGACCTCAAGGTCATCTCTTAACCTTCAAAGGACCTCCAGAGCCATGGACAGACCTCAAGGTCATCTCTTAACCTTCAAAGGACCTCCAGAGCCATGGACAGACCTCAAGGTCATCTCTTAACCTTCAAAGGACCTCTAGAGCCATGGACAGACCTCAAGGTCATCTCTTAACCTTCAAAGGACCTCCAGAGCCATGGACAGACCTCAAGGTCATCTCTTAACCTTCACAGGACCTCCAGAGCCATGGACAGACCTCAAGGTCATCTCTTAACCTTCAAAGGACCTCCAGAGCCATGGACAGACCTCAAGGTCATCTCTTAACCTTCAAAGGACCTCCAGAGCCATGGACAGACCTCAAGGTCATCTCTTAACCTTCAAAGGACCTCCAGAGCCATGGACAGACCTCAAGGTCATCTCTTAACCTTCAAAGGACCTCCAGAGCCATGGACAGACCTCAAGGTCATCTCTTAACCTTCAAAGGACCTCCAGAGCCATGGACAGACCTCAAGGTCATCTCTTAACCTTCACAGGACCTCCAGAGCCATGGACAGACCTCAAGGTCATCTCTTCACCTTCACAGGACCTCTAGAGCCATGGACAGACCTCAAGGTCATCTCTTCACCTTCAAAGGACCTCCAGAGCCATGGACAGACCTCAAGGTCATCTCTTAACCTTCAAAGGACCTCCAGAGCCATGGACAGACCTCAAGGTCATCTCTTAACCTTCAAAGGACCTCCAGAGCCATGGACAGACCTCAAGGTCATCTCTTTACCTTCACAGGACCTCTAGAGCCATGGACAGACCTCAAGGTCATCTCTTCACCTTCAAAGGACCTCCAGAGCCATGGACAGACCTCAAGGTCATCTCTTAACCTTCACAGGACCTCCAGAGCCATGGACAGACCTCAAGGTCATCTCTTAACCTTCAAAGGACCTCCAGAGCCATGGACAGACCTCAAGGTCATCTCTTAACCTTCAAAGGACCTCCAGAGCCATGGACAGACCTCAAGGTCATCTCTTAACCTTCAAAGGACCTCCAGAGCCATGGACAGACCTCAAGGTCATCTCTTCACCTTCAAAGGACCTCCAGAGCCATGGACAGACCTCAAGGTCATCTCTTAACCTTCAAAGGACCTCCAGAGCCATGGACAGACCTCAAGGTCATCTCTTAACCTTCAAAGGACCTCCAGAGCCATGGACAGACCTCAAGGTCATCTCTTCACCTTCAAAGGACCTCCAGAGCCATGGACAGACCTCAAGGTCATCTCTTCACCTTCAAAGGACCTCCAGAGCCATGGACAGACCTCAAGGTCATCTCTTCACCTTCAAAGGACCTCCAGAGCCATGGACAGACCTCAAGGTCATCTCTTAACCTTCAAAGGACCTCCAGAGCCATGGACAGACCTCAAGGTCATCTCTTAACCTTTAAAGGATCTCCAGAGCCATGGACAGACCTCAAGGTCATCTCTTAACCTTCACAGGACCTCCAGAGCCATGGACAGACCTCAAGGTCATCTCTTCACCTTCAAAGGACCTCCAGAGCCATGGACAGACCTCAAGGTCATCTCTTCACCTTCAAAGGACCTCCAGAGCCATGGACAGACCTCAAGGTCATCTCTTAACCTTCACAGGACCTCTAGAGCCATGGACAGACCTCAAGGTCATCTCTTCACCTTCAAAGGACCTCCAGAGCCATGGACAGACCTCAAGGTCATCTCTTCACCTTCAAAGGACCTCCAGACCTCAAGGTCATCCCTTCAGAGCCATGGACAGACCTCAAGGTCATCTCTTAACCTTCAAAGGACCTCCAGAGCCATGGACAGACCTCAAGGTCATCTCTTAACCTTCAAAGGACCTCCAGAGCCATGGACAGACCTCAAGGTCATCTCTTAACCTTCAAAGGACCTCCAGAGCCATGGACAGACCTCAAGGTCATCTCTTCACCTTCAAAGGACCTCCAGAGCCATGGACAGACCTCAAGGTCATCTCTTCACCTTCAAAGGACCTCCAGAGCCATGGACAGACCTCAAGGTCATCTCTTAACCTTCAAAGGACCTCCAGAGCCATGGACAGACCTCAAGGTCATCTCTTAACCTTCAAAGGACCTCCAGAGCCATGGACAGACCTCAAGGTCATCTCTTAACCTTCAAAGGACCTCCAGAGCCATGGACAGACCTCAAGGTCATCTCTTAACCTTCAAAGGACCTCCAGAGCCATGGACAGACCTCAAGGTCATCTCTTAACCTTCAAAGGACCTCCAGAGCCATGGACAGACCTCAAGGTCATCTCTTAACCTTCACAGGACCTCCAGAGCCATGGACAGACCTCAAGGTCATCTCTTAACCTTCAAAGGACCTCCAGAGCCATGGACAGACCTCAAGGTCATATCTTAACCTTCACAGGACCTCCAGAGCCATGGACAGACCTCAAGGTCATATCTTAACCTTCACAGGACCTCCAGAGCCATGGACAGACCTCAAGGTCATCTCTTAACCTTCAAAGGACCTCCAGAGCCATGGACAGACCTCAAGGTCATCTCTTAACCTTCACAGGACCTCTAGAGCCATGGACAGACCTCAAGGTCATCTCTTAACCTTCAAAGGACCTCCAGAGCCATGGACAGACCTCAAGGTCATCTCTTAACCTTCAAAGGACCTCCAGAGCCATGGACAGACCTCAAGGTCATCTCTTAACCTTCAAAGGACCTCCAGAGCCATGGACAGACCTCAAGGTCATATCTTAACCTTCACAGGACCTCCAGAGCCATGGACAGACCTCAAGGTCATCTCTTAACCTTCACAGGACCTCCAGAGCCATGGACAGACCTCAAGGTCATCTCTTCACCTTCACAGGACCTCTAGAGCCATGGACAGACCTCAAGGTCATCTCTTCACCTTCAAAGGACCTCCAGAGCCATGGACAGACCTCAAGGTCATCTCTTAACCTTCAAAGGACCTCCAGAGCCATGGACAGACCTCAAGGTCATCTCTTAACCTTCACAGGACCTCCAGAGCCATGGACAGACCTCAAGGTCATCTCTTCACCTTCACAGGACCTCTAGAGCCATGGACAGACCTCAAGGTCATCTCTTAACCTTCACAGGACCTCCAGAGCCATGGACAGACCTCAAGGTCATCTCTTCACCTTCAAAGGACCTCCAGAGCCATGGACAGACCTCAAGGTCATCTCTTAACCTTCAAAGGACCTCCAGAGCCATGGACAGACCTCAAGGTCATCTCTTAACCTTCACAGGACCTCCAGAGCCATGGACAGACCTCAAGGTCATCTCTTCACCTTCACAGGACCTCCAGAGCCATGGACAGACCTCAAGGTCATCTCTTAACCTTCAAAGGACCTCCAGAGCCATGGACAGACCTCAAGGTCATCTCTTAACCTTCACAGGACCTCCAGAGCCATGGACAGACCTCAAGGTCATCTCTTAACCTTCACAGGACCTCCAGAGCCATGGACAGACCTCAAGGTCATCTCTTCACCTTCACAGGACCTCTAGAGCCATGGACAGACCTCAAGGTCATCTCTTAACCTTCAAAGGACCTCCAGAGCCATGGACAGACCTCAAGGTCATCTCTTAACCTTCACAGGACCTCCAGAGCCATGGACAGACCTCAAGGTCATCTCTTCACCTTCACAGGACCTCCAGAGCCATGGACAGACCTCAAGGTCATCTCTTAACCTTCACAGGACCTCCAGAGCCATGGACAGACCTCAAGGTCATCTCTTCACCTTCACAGGACCTCTAGAGCCATGGACAGACCTCAAGGTCATCTCTTAACCTTCACAGGACCTCCAGAGCCATGGACAGACCTCAAGGTCATCTCTTCACCTTCACAGGACCTCCAGAGCCATGGACAGACCTCAAGGTCATCTCTTCACCTTCACAGGACCTCTAGAGCCATGGACAGACCTCAAGGTCATCTCTTAACCTTCACAGGACCTCTAGAGCCATGGACAGACCTCAAGGTCATCTCTTCACCTTCACAGGACCTCCAGAGCCATGGACAGACCTCAAGGTCATCTCTTCACCTTCACAGGACCTCTAGAGCCATGGACAGACCTCAAGGTCATCTCTTAACCTTCACAGGACCTCCAGAGCCATGGACAGACCTCAAGGTCATCTCTTCACCTTCAAAGGACCTCCAGAGCCATGGACAGACCTCAAGGTCATCTCTTAACCTTCAAAGGACCTCCAGAGCCATGGACAGACCTCAAGGTCATCTCTTAACCTTCACAGGACCTCCAGAGCCATGGACAGACCTCAAGGTCATCTCTTAACCTTCAAAGGACCTCCAGAGCCATGGACAGACCTCAAGGTCATCTCTTAACCTTCAAAGGACCTCCAGAGCCATGGACAGACCTCAAGGTCATCTCTTAACCTTCAAAGGACCTCCAGAGCCATGGACAGACCTCAAGGTCATCTCTTCACCTTCACAGGACCTCCAGAGCCATGGACAGACCTCAAGGTCATCTCTTCACCTTCAAAGGACCTCCAGAGCCATGGACAGACCTCAAGGTCATCTCTTCACCTTCACAGGACCTCTAGAGCCATGGACAGACCTCAAGGTCATCTCTTCACCTTCACAGGACCTCCAGAGCCATGGACAGACCTCAAGGTCATCTCTTCACCTTCAAAGGACCTCCAGAGCCATGGACAGACCTCAAGGTCATCTCCTAACCTTCAAAGGACCTCCAGAGCCATGGACAGACCTCAAGGTCATCTCTTAACCTTCAAAGGACCTCCAGAGCCATGGACAGACCTCAAGGTCATCTCTTAACCTTCACAGGAACTCCAGAGCCATGGACAGACCTCAAGATCATCTCTCCACCTTCACAGGACCTATAGAGCCATGGACAGACCTCAAGGTCATCTCTTAACCTTCAAAGGACCTCCAGAGCCATGGACAGACCTCAAGGTCATCTCTTAACCTTCAAAGGACCTCCAGAGCCATGGACAGACCTCAAGGTCATATCTTAACCTTCACAGGACCTCCAGAGCCATGGACAGACCTCAAGGTCATCTCTTAACCTTCACAGGACCTCTAGAGCCATGGACAGACCTCAAGATCATCTCTTAACCTTCACAGGACCTCCAGAGCCATGGACAGACCTCAAGGTCATATCTTAACCTTCACAGGACTTCCAGAGCCATGGACAGACCTCAAGGTCATCTCTTCACCTTCACAGGACCTCCAGAGCCATGGACAGACCTCAAGGTCATATCTTAACCTTCACAGGACCTCCAGAGCCATGGACAGACCTCAAGGTCATCTCTTCACCTTCACAGGACCTCTAGAGCCATGGACAGACCTCAAGATCATCTCTCCATCTTCACAGGACCTATAGAGCCATGGACAGACCTCAAGGTCATCTTTTCACCTTCACAGGACCTCCAGAGCCATGGACAGACCTCAAGGTCATCTCTTCACCTTCACAGGACCTCTAGAGCCATGGACAGACCTCAAGATCATCTCTCCATCTTCACAGGACCTATAGAGCCATGGACAGACCTCAAGGTCATCTCTTCACCTTCACAGGACCTCCAGAGCCATGGACAGACCTCAAGGTCATCTCTTCACCTTCACAGGACCTCTAGAGCCATGGACAGACCTCAAGATCATCTCTCCATCTTCACAGGACCTATAGAGCCATGGACAGACCTCAAGGTCATCTTTTCACCTTCACAGGACCTCCAGAGCCATGGACAGACCTCAAGGTCATATCCTAACCTTCAAAGGACCTCCAGAGCCATGGACAGACCTCAAGGTCATATCTTAACCTTCACAGGACCTCCAGAGCCATGGACAGACCTCAAGGTCATCTCTTAACCTTCAAAGGACTTCCAGAGCCATGGACAGACCTCAAGGTCATCTCTTAACCTTCAAAGGACCTCCAGAGCCATGGACAGACCTCAAGGTCATCTCTTAACCTTCAAAGGACTTCCAGAGCCATGGACAGACCTCAAGATCATCTCTCCATCTTCACAGGACCTATAGAGCCATGGACAGACCTCA
Source organism: Parochlus steinenii (assembly GCA_038502155.1). NCBI lineage: Eukaryota > Metazoa > Arthropoda > Insecta > Diptera > Chironomidae > Parochlus > Parochlus steinenii. The sequence continues at coordinate 14,432 of JAXCIN010000011.1, read as the reverse complement.
AGGTCATCTTTTCACCTTCCCAGGACCTCCAGAGCCATGGACAGACCTCAAGGTCATCTCTTCACCTTCACAGGACCTCTAGAGCCATGGACAGACCTCAAGATCATCTCTCCATCTTCACAGGACCTATAGAGCCATGGACAGACCTCAAGGTCATCTTTTCACCTTCACAGGACCTCCAGAGCCATGGACAGACCTCAAGGTCATATCCTAACCTTCAAAGGACCTCCAGAGCCATGGACAGACCTCAAGGTCAACTCTTAACCTTCAAAGGACCTCCAGAGCCATGGACAGACCTCAAGGTCATCTCTTCACCTTCACAGGACCTCCAGAGCCATGGACAGACCTCAAGGTCATCTCTTAACCTTCACAGGACCTCCAGAGCCATGGACAGACCTCAAGGTCATCTCTTCACCTTCACAGGACCTCCAGAGCCATGGACAGACCTCAAGGTCATATCTTAACCTTCACAGGACCTCTAGAGCCATGGACAGACCTCAAGGTCATATCCTAACCTTCAAAGGACCTCCAGAGCCATGGACAGACCTCAAGGTCATCTCTTCACCTTCACAGGACCTCTAGAGCCATGGACAGACCTCAAGATCATCTCTCCATCTTCACAGGACCTATAGAGCCATGGACAGACCTCAAGGTCATCTTTTCACCTTCACAGGACCTCCAGAGCCATGGACAGACCTCAAGGTCATCTCTTCACCTTCACAGGACCTCTAGAGCCATGGACAGACCTCAAGGTCATCTCTTCACCTTCAAAGGACCTCCAGAGCCATGGACAGACCTCAAGGTCATCTCTTCACCTTCACAGGACCTCCAGAGCCATGGACAGACCTCAAGGTCATCTCTTAACCTTCAAAGGACCTCCAGAGCCATGGACAGACCTCAAGGTCATCTCTTAACCTTCACAGGACCTCCAGAGCCATGGACAGACCTCAAGGTCATATCTTAACCTTCAAAGGACCTCCAGAGCCATGGACAGACCTCAAGGTCATCTCTTCACCTTCACAGGACCTCCAGAGCCATGGACAGACCTCAAGGTCATCTCTTCACCTTCACAGGACCTCCAGAGCCATGGACAGACCTCAAGGTCATCTCTTAACCTTCAAAGGACTTCCAGAGCCATGGACAGACCTCAAGGTCATCTCTTAACCTTCAAAGGACCTCCAGAGCCATGGACAGACCTCAAGGTCATATCTTAACCTTCAAAGGACCTCCAGAGCCATGGACAGACCTCAAGGTCATCTCTTAACCTTCAAAGGACCTCCAGAGCCATGGACAGACCTCAAGGTCATCTCTTAACCTTCAAAGGACCTCCAGAGCCATGGACAGACCTCAAGGTCAACTCTTAACCTTCAAAGGACCTCCAGAGCCATGGACAGACCTCAAGGTCATCTCTTCACCTTCAAAGGACCTCCAGAGCCATGGACAGACCTCAAGGTCATATCTTAACCTTCAAAGGACCTCCAGAGCCATGGACAGACCTCAAGGTCATCTCTTAACCTTCAAAGGACCTCCAGAGCCATGGACAGACCTCAAGGTCATCTCTTAACCTTCAAAGGACTTCCAGAGCCATGGACAGACCTCAAGGTCATCTCTTAACCTTCAAAGGACCTCCAGAGCCATGGACAGACCTCAAGGTCATATCTTAACCTTCAAAGGACCTCCAGAGCCATGGACAGACCTCAAGGTCATCTCTTAACCTTCAAAGGACCTCTAGAGCCATGGACAGACCTCAAGGTCATCTCTTCACCTTCACAGGACCTCCAGAGCCATGGACAGACCTCAAGGTCATCTCTTCACCTTCAAAGGACCTCCAGAGCCATGGACAGACCTCAAGGTCATATCTTAACCTTCAAAGGACTTCCAGAGCCATGGACAGACCTCAAGGTCATCTCTTAACCTTCAAAGGACCTCCAGAGCCATGGACAGACCTCAAGGTCATCTCTTAACCTTCAAAGGACTTCCAGAGCCATGGACAGACCTCAAGGTCATCTCTTCACCTTCACAGGACCTCCAGAGCCATGGACAGACCTCAAGGTCATATCTTAACCTTCAAAGGACTTCCAGAGCCATGGACAGACCTCAAGGTCATCTCTTAACCTTCAAAGGACCTCCAGAGCCATGGACAGACCTCAAGGTCATATCTTAACCTTCAAAGGACCTCCAGAGCCATGGACAGATCTCAAGGTCATCTCTTAACCTTCAAAGGACCTCTAGAGCCATGGACAGACCTCAAGGTCATATCTTAACCTTCAAAGGACCTCTAGAGCCATGGACAGACCTCAAGGTCATCTCTTAACCTTCAAAGGACTTCCAGAGCCATGGACAGACCTCAAGGTCATATCTTAACCTTCAAAGGACCTCCAGAGCCATGGACAGACCTCAAGGTCATCTCTTAACCTTCAAAGGACCTCCAGAGCCATGGACAGACCTCAAGGTCATCTCTTAACCTTCAAAGGACCTCCAGAGCCATGGACAGACCTCAAGGTCATCTCTTAACCTTCAAAGGACTTCCAGAGCCATGGACAGACCTCAAGGTCATCTCTTAACCTTCAAAGGACCTCCAGAGCCATGGACAGACCTCAAGGTCATATCTTAACCTTCACAGGACCTCCAGAGCCATGGACAGACCTCAAGGTCATATCTTAACCTTCAAAGGACTTCCAGAGCCATGGACAGACCTCAAGGTCATCTCTTAACCTTCAAAGGACCTCCAGAGCCATGGACAGACCTCAAGGTCATCTCTTAACCTTCAAAGGACTTCCAGAGCCATGGACAGACCTCAAGGTCATCTCTTAACCTTCAAAGGACCTCCAGAGCCATGGACAGACCTCAAGGTCATATCTTAACCTTCAAAGGACCTCCAGAGCCATGGACAGACCTCAAGGTCATCTCTTAACCTTCAAAGGACCTCCAGAGCCATGGACAGACCTCAAGGTCATATCTTAACCTTCAAAGGACCTCCAGAGCCATGGACAGACCTCAAGGTCATCTCTTCACCTTCACAGGACCTCCAGAGCCATGGACAGACCTCAAGGTCATCTCTTAACCTTCAAAGGACCTCCAGAGCCATGGACAGACCTCAAGGTCATCTCTTCACCTTCACAGGACCTCCAGAGCCATGGACAGACCTCAAGGTCATATCTTAACCTTCACAGGACCTCTAGAGCCATGGACAGACCTCAAGGTCATATCCTAACCTTCAAAGGACCTCCAGAGCCATGGACAGACCTCAAGGTCATCTCTTCACCTTCACAGGACCTCTAGAGCCATGGACAGACCTCAAGATCATCTCTCCATCTTCACAGGACCTCCAGAGCCATGGACAGACCTCAAGGTCATCTTTTCACCTTCACAGGACCTCCAGAGCCATGGACAGACCTCAAGGTCATCTCTTCACCTTCACAGGACCTCTAGAGCCATGGACAGACCTCAAGGTCATCTCTTCACCTTCAAAGGACCTCCAGAGCCATGGACAGACCTCAAGGTCATCTCTTCACCTTCAAAGGACCTCCAGAGCCATGGACAGACCTCAAGGTCATATCTTAACCTTCAAAGGACTTCCAGAGCCATGGACAGACCTCAAGGTCATCTCTTAACCTTCAAAGGACCTCCAGAGCCATGGACAGACCTCAAGGTCATCTCTTAACCTTCAAAGGACTTCCAGAGCCATGGACAGACCTCAAGGTCATCTCTTCACCTTCACAGGACCTCCAGAGCCATGGACAGACCTCAAGGTCATCTCTTCACCTTCACAGGACCTCCAGAGCCATGGACAGACCTCAAGGTCATATCTTAACCTTCAAAGGACTTCCAGAGCCATGGACAGACCTCAAGGTCATCTCTTCACCTTCAAAGGACCTCCAGAGCCATGGACAGACCTCAAGGTCATCTCTTAACCTTCAAAGGACCTCCAGAGCCATGGACAGACCTCAAGGTCATCTCTTCACCTTCACAGGACCTCCAGAGCCATGGACAGACCTCAAGGTCATATCTTAACCTTCAAAGGACCTCCAGAGCCATGGACAGACCTCAAGGTCATCTCTTAACCTTCAAAGGACCTCCAGAGCCATGGACAGACCTCAAGGTCATCTCTTAACCTTCAAAGGACTTCCAGAGCCATGGACAGACCTCAAGGTCATCTCTTCACCTTCACAGGACCTCCAGAGCCATGGACAGACCTCAAGGTCATATCTTAACCTTCAAAGGACTTCCAGAGCCATGGACAGACCTCAAGGTCATCTCTTAACCTTCAAAGGACCTCCAGAGCCATGGACAGACCTCAAGGTCATATCTTAACCTTCAAAGGACCTCCAGAGCCATGGACAGATCTCAAGGTCATCTCTTAACCTTCAAAGGACCTCTAGAGCCATGGACAGACCTCAAGGTCATATCTTAACCTTCAAAGGACCTCTAGAGCCATGGACAGACCTCAAGGTCATCTCTTAACCTTCAAAGGACTTCCAGAGCCATGGACAGACCTCAAGGTCATATCTTAACCTTCAAAGGACCTCCAGAGCCATGGACAGATCTCAAGGTCATCTCTTAACCTTCAAAGGACCTCTAGAGCCATAGACAGACCTCAAGGTCATCTCCTAACCTTCAAAGGACCTCCAGAGCCATAGACAGACCTCAAGGTCATCTCTTCACCTTCAAAGGACCTCTAGAGCCATAGACAGACCTCAAGGTCATATCTTAACCTTCAAAGGACTTCCAGAGCCATGGACAGACCTCAAGGTCATCTCTTCACCTTCAAAGGACCTCCAGAGCCATGGACAGACCTCAAGGTCATCTCTTAACCTTCAAAGGACCTCCAGAGCCATGGACAGACCTCAAGGTCATATCTTAACCTTCAAAGGACCTCCAGAGCCATGGACAGACCTCAAGGTCATATCTTAACCTTCAAAGGACCTCCAGAGCCATGGACAGATCTCAAGGTCATATCTTAACCTTCAAAGGACCTCCAGAGCCATGGACAGACCTCAAGGTCATATCTTAACCTTCAAAGGACCTCCAGAGCCATAGACAGACCTCAAGGTCATATCTTAACCTTCAAAGGACCTCTAGAGCCATAGACAGACCTCAAGGTCATATCTTAACCTTCAAAGGACTTCCAGAGCCATGGACAGACCTCAAGGTCATATCTTAACCTTCAAAGGACCTCCAGAGCCATGGACAGACCTCAAGGTCATCTCTTAACCTTCAAAGGACCTCCAGAGCCATGGACAGACCTCAAGGTCATCTCCTAACCTTCAAAGGACCTCTAGAGCCATAGACAGACCTCAAGGTCATATCTTAACCTTCAAAGGACTTCCAGAGCCATGGACAGACCTCAAGGTCATCTCTTCACCTTCAAAGGACCTCCAGAGCCATGGACAGACCTCAAGGTCATCTCTTAACCTTCAAAGGACCTCCAGAGCCATGGACAGACCTCAAGGTCATATCTTAACCTTCAAAGGACCTCCAGAGCCATGGACAGACCTCAAGGTCATATCTTAACCTTCAAAGGACCTCCAGAGCCATGGACAGACCTCAAGGTCATCTCTTAACCTTCAAAGGACCTCCAGAGCCATGGACAGACCTCAAGGTCATCTCTTAACCTTCAAAGGACCTCCAGAGCCATGGACAGACCTCAAGGTCATCTCTTAACCTTCAAAGGACCTCCAGAGCCATGGACAGACCTCAAGGTCATCTCTTAACCTTCAAAGGACCTCCAGAGCCATGGACAGACCTCAAGGTCATCTCTTAACCTTCAAAGGACCTCCAGAGCCATGGACAGACCTCAAGGTCATCTCTTAACCTTCAAAGGACCTCCAGAGCCATGGACCTCCAGAGCCTGGACAGACCTCAAGGTCATCTCTTAACCTTCAAAGGACCTCCAGAGCCATGGACAGACCTCAAGGTCATATCTTAACCTTCAAAGGACCTCCAGAGCCATGGACAGACCTCAAGGTCATCTCTTAACCTTCAAAGGACCTCCAGAGCCATGGACAGACCTCAAGGTCATATCTTAACCTTCAAAGGACCTCCAGAGCCATGGACAGATCTCAAGGTCATCTCTTAACCTTCAAAGGACCTCTAGAGCCATGGACAGACCTCAAGGTCATATCTTAACCTTCAAAGGACCTCTAGAGCCATGGACAGACCTCAAGGTCATCTCTTAACCTTCAAAGGACCTCCAGAGCCATGGACAGACCTCAAGGTCATATCTTAACCTTCAAAGGACCTCCAGAGCCATGGACAGACCTCAAGGTCATCTCTTAACCTTCAAAGGACCTCTAGAGCCATGGACAGACCTCAAGGTCATCTCTTAACCTTCAAAGGACCTCCAGAGCCATGGACAGACCTCAAGGTCATCTCTTCACCTTCAAAGGACCTCTAGAGCCATGGACAGACCTCAAGGTCATATCTTAACCTTCAAAGGACCTCCAGAGCCATGGACAGACCTCAAGGTCATCTCTTCACCTTCACAGGACCTCCAGAGCCATGGACAGACCTCAAGGTCATCTCTTAACCTTCAAAGGACCTCCAGAGCCATGGACAGACCTCAAGGTCATATCTTAACCTTCAAAGGACCTCCAGAGCCATGGACAGACCTCAAGGTCATATCTTAACCTTCAAAGGACCTCCAGAGCCATGGACAGACCTCAAGGTCATATCTTAACCTTCAAAGGACCTCCAGAGCCATGGACAGACCTCAAGGTCATATCTTAACCTTCAAAGGACCTCCAGAGCCATGGACAGACCTCAAGGTCATATCTTAACCTTCAAAGGACCTCTAGAGCCATGGACAGACCTCAAGGTCATATCTTAACCTTCAAAGGACCTCCAGAGCCATGGACAGACCTCAAGGTCATATCTTAACCTTCAAAGGACCTCCAGAGCCATGGACAGACCTCAAGGTCATCTCTTAACCTTCAAAGGACCTCCAGAGCCATGGACAGACCTCAAGGTCATCTCTTAACCTTCAAAGGACCTCTAGAGCCATGGACAGACCTCAAGGTCATATCTTAACCTTCAAAGGACCTCCAGAGCCATGGACAGACCTCAAGGTCATCTCTTCACCTTCAAAGGACCTCCAGAGCCATGGACAGACCTCAAGGTCATCTCTTAACCTTCAAAGGACCTCCAGAGCCATGGACAGACCTCAAGGTCATATCTTAACCTTCAAAGGACCTCCAGAGCCATGGACAGACCTCAAGGTCATATCTTAACCTTCAAAGGACCTCCAGAGCCATGGACAGATCTCAAGGTCATCTCTTAACCTTCAAAGGACCTCCAGAGCCATGGACAGACCTCAAGGTCATCTCCTAACCTTCAAAGGACCTCTAGAGCCATGGACAGACCTCAAGGTCATCTCTTCACCTTCACAGGACCTCCAGAGCCATGGACAGACCTCAAGGTCATCTCTTAACCTTCAAAGGACCTCCAGAGCCATGGACAGACCTCAAGGTCATATCTTAACCTTCAAAGGACCTCCAGAGCCATGGACAGATCTCAAGGTCATCTCTTAACCTTCAAAGGACCTCTAGAGCCATGGACAGATCTCAAGGTCATCTCTTCACCTTCACAGGACCTCCAGAGCCATGGACAGACCTCAAGGTCATCTCTTAACCTTCAAAGGACCTCCAGAGCCATGGACAGACCTCAAGGTCATATCTTAACCTTCAAAGGACCTCCAGAGCCATGGACAGACCTCAAGGTCATATCTTAACCTTCAAAGGACCTCCAGAGCCATGGACAGACCTCAAGGTCATCTCTTAACCTTCAAAGGACCTCCAGAGCCATAGACAGACCTCAAGGTCATCTCCTAACCTTCAAAGGACCTCTAGAGCCATGGACAGACCTCAAGGTCATCTCTTAACCTTCAAAGGACCTCCAGAGCCATGGACAGACCTCAAGGTCATATCTTAACCTTCAAAGGACCTCCAGAGCCATGGACAGACCTCAAGGTCATCTCTTAACCTTCAAAGGACCTCCAGAGCCATGGACAGACCTCAAGGTCATCTCTTAACCTTCAAAGGACCTCTAGAGCCATGGACAGACCTCAAGGTCATCTCCTAACCTTCAAAGGACCTCCAGAGCCATGGACAGACCTCAAGGTCATCTCCTAACCTTCAAAGGACCTCTAGAGCCATGGACAGACCTCAAGGTCATCTCTTCACCTTCACAGGACCTCTAGAGCCATGGACAGACCTCAAGGTCATCTCTTCACCTTCAAAGGACCTCTAGAGCCATGGACAGACCTCAAGGTCATCTCTTCACCTTCACAGGACCTCCAGAGCCATGGACAGACCTCAAGGTCATATCTTAACCTTCACAGGACCTCCAGAGCCATGGACAGACCTCAAGGTCATCTCTTCACCTTCACAGGACCTCCAGAGCCATGGACAGACCTCAAGGTCATCTCTTCACCTTCACAGGACCTCTAGAGCCATGGACAGACCTCAAGGTCATATCTTAACCTTCACAGGACCTCTAGAGCCATGGACAGACCTCAAGGTCATCTCTTCACCTTCAAAGGACCTCCAGAGCCATGGACAGACCTCAAGGTCATCTCTTAACCTTCAAAGGACCTCTAGAGCCATGGACAGACCTCAAGGTCATCTCCTAACCTTCAAAGGACCTCCAGAGCCATGGACAGACCTCAAGGTCATCTCTTCACCTTCACAGGACCTCCAGAGCCATGGACAGACCTCAAGGTCATCTCTTAACCTTCAAAGGACCTCCAGAGCCATGGACAGACCTCAAGGTCATCTCTTAACCTTCAAAGGACCTCCAGAGCCATGGACAGACCTCAAGGTCATCTCTTAACCTTCAAAGGACCTCTAGAGCCATGGACAGACCTCAAGGTCATCTCTTAACCTTCAAAGGACCTCCAGAGCCATGGACAGACCTCAAGGTCATCTCCTAACCTTCAAAGGACCTCCAGAGCCATGGACAGACCTCAAGGTCATCTCTTAACCTTCAAAGGACCTCCAGAGCCATGGACAGACCTCAAGGTCATATCTTAACCTTCAAAGGACCTCCAGAGCCATGGACAGACCTCAAGGTCATCTCTTAACCTTCAAAGGACCTCCAGAGCCATGGACAGACCTCAAGGTCATCTCTTAACCTTCAAAGGACCTCCAGAGCCATGGACAGACCTCAAGGTCATCTCTTAACCTTCAAAGGACCTCCAGAGCCATGGACAGACCTCAAGGTCATCTCTTAACCTTCAAAGGACCTCCAGAGCCATGGACAGACCTCAAGGTCATCTCTTAACCTTCAAAGGACCTCCAGAGCCATGGACAGACCTCAAGGTCATCTCTTAACCTTCAAAGGACCTCCAGAGCCATGGACAGACCTCAAGGTCATCTCTTAACCTTCAAAGGACCTCCAGAGCCATGGACAGACCTCAAGGTCATCTCTTAACCTTCAAAGGACCTCCAGAGCCATGGACAGACCTCAAGGTCATCTCTTAACCTTCAAAGGACCTCTAGAGCCATGGACAGACCTCAAGGTCATCTCTTCACCTTCACAGGACCTCTAGAGCCATGGACAGACCTCAAGGTCATCTCTTAACCTTCACAGGACCTCCAGAGCCATGGACAGACCTCAAGGTCATCTCTTAACCTTCAAAGGACCTCCAGAGCCATGGACAGACCTCAAGGTCATCTCTTCACCTTCAAAGGACCTCCAGAGCCATGGACAGACCTCAAGGTCATCTCTTCACCTTCACAGGACCTCTAGAGCCATGGACAGACCTCAAGGTCATCTCTTCACCTTCACAGGACCTCTAGAGCCATGGACAGACCTCAAGGTCATCTCTTAACCTTCAAAGGACCTCCAGAGCCATGGACAGACCTCAAGGTCATCTCTTCACCTTCACAGGACCTCCAGAGCCATGGACAGACCTCAAGGTCATCTCTTAACCTTCACAGGACCTCCAGAGCCATGGACAGACCTCAAGGTCATCTCTTCACCTTCACAGGACCTCCAGAGCCATGGACAGACCTCAAGGTCATCTCTTCACCTTCACAGGACCTCTAGAGCCATGGACAGACCTCAAGGTCATCTCTTCACCTTCACAGGACCTCCAGAGCCATGGACAGACCTCAAGGTCATCTCTTCACCTTCACAGGACCTCTAGAGCCATGGACAGACCTCAAGGTCATCTCTTAACCTTCACAGGACCTCCAGAGCCATGGACAGACCTCAAGGTCATCTCTTCACCTTCACAGGACCTCCAGAGCCATGGACAGACCTCAAGGTCATCTCTTCACCTTCAAAGGACCTCCAGAGCCATGGACAGACCTCAAGGTCATCTCTTCACCTTCAAAGGACCTCCAGAGCCATGGACAGACCTCAAGGTCATCTCTTAACCTTCACAGGACCTCCAGAGCCATGGACAGACCTCAAGGTCATCTCTTAACCTTCAAAGGACCTCCAGAGCCATGGACAGACCTCAAGGTCATCTCTTAACCTTCAAAGGACCTCCAGAGCCATGGACAGACCTCAAGGTCATCTCTTAACCTTCAAAGGACCTCCAGAGCCATGGACAGACCTCAAGGTCATCTCTTAACCTTCAAAGGACCTCCAGAGCCATGGACAGACCTCAAGGTCATATCTTAACCTTCAAAGGACCTCCAGAGCCATGGACAGACCTCAAGGTCATCTCTTAACCTTCAAAGGACCTCCAGAGCCATGGACAGACCTCAAGGTCATCTCTTAACCTTCAAAGGACCTCCAGAGCCATGGACAGACCTCAAGGTCATCTCTTCACCTTCACAGGACCTCCAGAGCCATGGACAGACCTCAAGGTCATCTCTTCACCTTCACAGGACCTCTAGAGCCATGGACAGACCTCAAGGTCATATCTTAACCTTCAAAGGACCTCCAGAGCCATGGACAGACCTCAAGGTCATCTCTTCACCTTCACAGGACCTCCAGAGCCATGGACAGACCTCAAGGTCATCTCTTCACCTTCACAGGACCTCCAGAGCCATGGACAGACCTCAAGGTCATCTCTTCACCTTCACAGGACCTCCAGAGCCATGGACAGACCTCAAGGTCATCTCTTCACCTTCACAGGACCTCTAGAGCCATGGACAGACCTCAAGGTCATCTCTTCACCTTCACAGGACCTCCAGAGCCATGGACAGACCTCAAGGTCATCTCTTCACCTTCACAGGACCTCCAGAGCCATGGACAGACCTCAAGGTCATCTCTTCACCTTCACAGGACCTCCAGAGCCATGGACAGACCTCAAGGTCATCTCTTAACCTTCAAAGGACCTCCAGAGCCATGGACAGACCTCAAGGTCATCTCTTCACCTTCACAGGACCTCCAGAGCCATGGACAGACCTCAAGGTCATCTCTTCACCTTCACAGGACCTCCAGAGCCATGGACAGACCTCAAGGTCATCTCTTCACCTTCAAAGGACCTCCAGAGCCATGGACAGACCTCAAGGTCATCTCTTAACCTTCAAAGGACCTCCAGAGCCATGGACAGACCTCAAGGTCATCTCTTAACCTTCAAAGGACCTCCAGAGCCATGGACAGACCTCAAGGTCATCTCTTAACCTTCAAAGGACCTCCAGAGCCATGGACAGACCTCAAGGTCATCTCTTAACCTTCAAAGGACCTCCAGAGCCATGGACAGACCTCAAGGTCATCTCTTAACCTTCAAAGGACCTCCCAGAGCCATGGACAGACCTCAAGGTCATATCTTAACCTTCAAAGGACCTCCAGAGCCATGGACAGACCCCAAGGTCATCTCTTTCACCTTCACAGGACCTTCAGAGCCATGGACAGACCTCAAGGTCATCTCTTCACCTTCAAAGGACCTCCAGAGCCATGGACAGACCTCCAAGGTCATCTCTTAACCTTCAAAGGACCTCCAGAGCCATGGACAGACCTCAAGGTCATCTCTTCACCTTCACAGGACCTCCAGAGCCATGGACAGACCTCAAGGTCATCTCTTAACCTTCAAAGGACCTCCAGAGCCATGGACAGACCTCAAGGTCATATCTTAACCTTCAAAGGACCTCCAGAGCCATAGACAGACCTCCAAGGTCATCTCTTCAACCTTCACAGGACCTCCAGAGCCATGGACAGACCTCAAGGTCATCTCTTAACCTTCAAAGGACCTCCAGAGCCATGGACAGACCTCAAGGTCATCTCTTAACCTTCAAAGGACCTCCAGAGCCATGGACAGACCTCAAGGTCATCTCTTCACCTTCAAAGGACCTCCAGAGCCATGGACAGACCTCAAGGTCATCTCTTAACCTTCAAAGGACCTCTAGAGCCATGGACAGACCTCAAGGTCATATCTTAACCTTCAAAGGACCTCCAGAGCCATGGACAGATCTCAAGGTCATCTCTTAACCTTCAAAGGACCTCCAGAGCCATGGACAGACCTCAAGGTCATCTCTTCACCTTCAAAGGACCTCCAGAGCCATGGACAGACCTCAAGGTCATCTCTTCACCTTCACAGGACCTCCAGAGCCATGGACAGACCTCAAGGTCATCTCTTAACCTTCAAAGGACCTCCAGAGCCATGGACAGACCTCAAGGTCATATCTTAACCTTCAAAGGACTTCCAGAGCCATGGACAGACCTCAAGGTCATCTCTTCACCTTCAAAGGACTTCCAGAGCCATGGACAGACCTCAAGGTCATCTCTTAACCTTCAAAGGACCTCCAGAGCCATGGACAGACCTCAAGGTCATCTCTTAACCTTCAAAGGACCTCCAGAGCCATGGACAGACCTCAAGGTCATCTCTTAACCTTCAAAGGACCTCCAGAGCCATGGACAGACCTCAAGGTCATCTCTTCACCTTCACAGGACCTCTAGAGCCATGGACAGACCTCAAGGTCATATCTTAACCTTCAAAGGACCTCCAGAGCCATGGACAGACCTCAAGGTCATCTCTTAACCTTCAAAGGACCTCCAGAGCCATGGACAGACCTCAAGGTCATATCTTTCAAGGTCATCTCTAACCTTCAAGGTTCCCTTCAAAAGAGCCATGGACAGACCTCAAGGTCATATCTTAACCTTCAAAGGACCTCCAGAGCCATGGACAGACCTCAAGGTCATCTCTTAACCTTCACAGGACCTCTAGAGCCATTGACAGACCTCAAGGTCATATCTTAACCTTCAAAGGACCTAAAGAGCCATGGACAGACCTCAAGGTCATCTCTTAACCTTCAAAGGACCTCCAGAGCCATGGACAGACCTCAAGGTCATCTCTTAACCTTCAAAGGACCTCCAGAGCCATGGACAGACCTCAAGGTCATCTCTTAACCTTCAAAGGACTTCCAGAGCCATGGACAGACCTCAAGGTCATATCTTAACCTTCACAGGACCTCCAGAGCCATGGACAGACCTCAAGGTCATATCTTAACCTTCAAAGGACCTCCAGAGCCATGGACAGACCTCAAGGTCATCTCTTAACCTTCAAAGGACCTCTAGAGCCATGGACAGACCTCAAGGTCATATCTTAACCTTCAAAGGACCTCTAGAGCCATGGACAGACCTCAAGGTCATCTCTTCACCTTCAAAGGACCTCCAGAGCCATGGACAGACCTCAAGGTCATCTCTTAACCTTCACAGGACCTCCAGAGCCATGGACAGACCTCAAGGTCATATCTTAACCTTCAAAGGACCTCCAGAGCCATGGACAGACCTCAAGGTCATCTCTTCACCTTCACAGGACTTCCAGAGCCATGGACAGACCTCAAGGTCATCTCTTAACCTTCAAAGGACCTCCAGAGCCATGGACAGACCTCAAGGTCATCTCTTAACCTTCAAAGGACCTCCAGAGCCATGGACAGACCTCAAGGTCATATCTTAACCTTCAAAAGGACCTCCAGAGCCATGGACAGACCTCAAGGTCATCTCTTTCACCTTCAAAGGACCTCAGAGCCATGGACAGACCTCAAGGTCATCTCTTTCAACCTTCAAAGGACCTCCAGTACCATGGACAGACCTCAAGGTCATCTCTTAACCTTCACAGGACCTCCAGAGCCATGGACAGACCTCAAGGTCATCTCTTTAACCTTCAAAGGACCTCCAGAGCCATGGACAGACCTCAAGGTCATCTCTTAACCTTCACAGGACCTCCAGACAGAGCCATGGACAGACCCTCAAGGTCATCTCTTAACCTTCAAAGGGACCTCCAGAGCCATGGACAGACCTCAAGGTCATCTCTTACCTTCACAGGACCTCCAGAGCCATGGACGGACCTCAAGGTCATATCTTAACCTTCACAGGACCTCCCAGAGCCATGGACAGACCTCAAGGTCATCTCTTAACCTTCAAAGGACCTCCAGAGCCATGGACAGACCCAAGGTCATCTCTTAACCTTCAAAGGACCTCCAGAGCCATGGACAGACCTCAAGGTCATCTCTTTCACCTTCAAAGGACCTCTAGAG
>JAXCIN010000010.1:0-210177 GCA_038502155.1 Parochlus steinenii | reverse complement strand
AATTGAGATTCTCTATTATTATACATTATATGATATTTTAATATCTAGATGATGGTGCTTTAAAATAACATTCAGAAACAATTCAGTGACATCAAAATCAGCAGCCATTTCACAAAAAGGCATTGAATAAAATATCTACAGCAAAAAAAAGCAACCAAACCAAACGTTGGCTATAATATTGCGTACTAAAAAAAAGCAATCATCGTTTCATGCCAAAAACAGACATGCCACAAGGAGAAATGGCAATAGAATAAATTTTTTTGGGTGGTCGGAAGATTATCTGATTTAAAAAAGCTGCAACGCTGAATTCGTAATTGGGTAAAGTTTCATGACATTTACATACTTTTTGCAGCAACAAAAAAAAAATCCTTAAGGGAAAGTTTCGACTGGTTTTTTTTTTCCTTATAAAAGTGAAATTTTTTAATCTAGTACTTTTTTAAAATCTAGTACAGGCCAAATTTTTGCTAGAGCGTAAATTAAGTAATCTATGAAATTATACATGAAAACACCAAATTTAGCGTTTATATCTGTCAAAAAACAATTTAATTAAAATTGAAATGCTTTCAAAACAGGGCTTTTAAAATGGATCAAAACTTTTGTTCATTAATTAATTGTTTCAAACGGTTTCCCAACAAATTCAAGACAAATAACTTTTGAATAATTTTCCACTTTACAAAGTTGACCGCAAAGTGTCACAGTAATACTTATTTTGCGTTTCCACATTGCTCCACTGCTATTTAACTGAATGCGGTTGAATTAATGTCGGTTTTGTACAAAACGTAACTTCTGTTTCGGTTAACGAAATATTGTTTGGTGCCAAACGAATTGGAACATCGATTCATCGATACAATTAAGTGATAAATATGTTTATGTTGTTGAAGCTATGAAATTAATGGGTTTTATTTTAACTGTTGTGTCTTGACTGCCCTCCCAATTGTCCAGCTACAATATCTTTGAGTATCAATAATAAATATTCTAAATGTACACATTGAGCACATAAATTAAATGATTTAATAGGAAACACCACATGGATATGAATGGTGTACTGGTGTAGGCATTTAAAGTAAAAAAAACGCTTGATTGAACACCCTCTGGAACGTTTAATTTAGCCATAATTTAGCGTTGTGTGCAAATTCAGTAGCAAAACCAACTTTTGCCAAAATTATCCTTCAAAACAATTTAATCAAGTTTAAATCTTTACAAAGCACACTAGATCAATTTTAATCAGATTAGATTTTTCGAAATTTGTCAAAGATTTTAACCAAATTATTTTTCCTTGGATTTTAATTTTATCAGCAAGCTTTGGTTCATTTCCTCCTAATTACCTGCTCCACACTTGTTCAAGTGTTTGGCCATTTGAATCCAAAGACACATGTGCAAAATCCCATAATAATCAATATAATCTTCGTCCACAGCGCAATTGATATGTGCCGAGAAAAATTAACAAACATTCCCCTGCTAATATTATCGAGGAATTGACGTCAATTAAGTTACAGATGAGGGTCAATTCTCTAACATTGTCAAGTTTAAATAAGTGCTTTTGTTTGCCAACTCTTCTCAGCAGCTTTACATTATGTTGAAAGAGGCCAAAATCGATTTGAATGCAATAAAACGTTTTTAATGCGAATGAGATAACAAAAATTGGAAATTTTGCAGTAATTTAGAAGATTTTCTTGATTTGTCCCCGACCATTGGAAAGTTTACTCGAAATTTTAGAAATTTCGAATTTATGATGTTTGATGAGGAATTTTTATATGAGGGTAAATGATTGCAAACAGATAACTTTCCCATTTTAGGAAACGAGTCCCCAATGTCTTTTCTCGAGATTGTAACCGTTGGTATATAGCATATAGAATGTGTAATTTTTGAGACTGTAGTAATTTAAGTATATTACAAGTAATTTAGAATCATTTTGATTTTTTTTCTGAATTAAAATAATATTTTTTTGAAAAAAGAGTAAGAGATACCTCTTACTCTTTTTTCTTTAAATGATTTTTTTTTTGGATAATTTTTGAAAATAAACGAAAATCAGAGGATTATTTTGAGCATCTCGAAATTAAGGAGTTTTGAGTAATTTTAAGTAGTTTTGAGTAATCCTGAGTGAATAAAATCGGCTTGGAAACTTTTGAAAGGGCGGGGAGATGATATTGAGGAGGTTTTAGAGGATTTGAAGGAAATTTTATGATATCAGATTTTTGGGATTATCATATGGTCAAAGTATGCAAAGCATTTTCAAATTCAAATATTATCGAATAAACACACGATCAAAGTAAGTTATGAAATTTAGGAGAGTAACATGTGCTGACCGCTCGAAATAATTTCTGTTGAAAATTATAACTTTACAAATTTTGAAGTAACTACAACTATAAGTAGAAATGAAGCAGGTAATAAATGATTGGAAATTAATAATTGTGTCTACCCTTTAATTCAAAAGTTTTACTTTTACCTCGACTTTTACTTAAATAACTCAGAAATTACAAAAATTGGAAGGCTATGAGAAAAGATTATGTAAATTGTGAGAAATTTAAATTTATCATGGCACAGATGATCTTTAGAGATTTGAAAGTTTGACCAAAAACACTTTGTAGATAAAATTGCAAAGAGCACTCGATTATTTTTAATTAATTTATTTTGACAGAGAATTTATTATTATTTTTTTTTTGTTGATTTTATTGCTTTGCTTGCTCCTTATAAATTTTTTGTTAAATGGCGCCAAAATATCTTTCCTAGTGATCCTTCGATCAAAGACTTCAAACATTTCAAAACAAATGGTTGTAAATTATTTTTCAAGTCAATTTAAAAATTACTAGAGCTCATAAAAGATGTCATGCAATATTATTCAAAAATATTGATATAACTTTACAAATTGCTGATAGTTTAATGCATAATTCTTAATAATATTAAAGAATTTAAGTATTAAAGTATTTGAATGAAAATTCTCATTAATTTGTCTGTCATTGGACACATGGCTCCAAAAACGGTAGAACAAAGTTGAAACTTCTCATAACAAATGATCAACAAAACTTATAAGTAATAAAATCGATTAAAATGCTATCGAAACTGTTCCGCTTCTGTGAGTAAAATTATAAAAAAGGGTTAATAAGTCTTTCAACTAGATCTCTGATAACAATCTTTCAAACTTTAAATTGACATCTTTTAACAAACGGGTGTTTGACGTTAGAGAAGAAAACATCGAGCCAAATATAGTTTTCCCATTAATTTAGAAACAAACTGATGCATATAATTTAATCAGAAATTTATTGGAAATTGTTTGGTGTGAACACTTTTTTCAACAAACATCCGAAAATACTGGTCTTTTTGGACAAATATACAAAACACAGAAGTCAAAAGCAAAATTCGAATTTGATCGTAAAAATCTATAAAATATGTAAATTAGTAGTCAATGTAGTCAATGCAGTCAATGAACAACCCAAAAGTTGCATTTTAAATATATGATCACGTTTTATCTTTCTTGATGAAATTATAAATTAATGTTTCCGTATGGCTTAGTTTTTTAGGTTTTTTCGGCATATGTTCAAGAAGTCGCATAAATTGCACTTTTAACATTTTACTTGATATTGTTGTGTTAGAATTCAAGATAAATATTATTCTAATGAAGTTTTGAGTGCTTAAGAGCAAGTTGGATGGGATTGCCAGGCAAGTATTGATAATTATACGATTTGGAGAATAATCAAAATCGTCTAGATTATCTTTAGTTTTTAGACAAACGGACAAAAATAAATAAAATTTTCAAAGAAATAACAAAACTTCAAAAAAAAAACATACCAAAGTATGCTTTGATTTTTTAAACTGTCACGTCTGAGAACGTCCACGCTTGACAAACTAATTTTGTAAATATTCCGATAATCATTCTAATAAGAAACCGGAAAACACCAGAGAGCTGACCAAAGCGTGATTAAAATCTGCATCTACAATTTTTAAAATTCTACATACATCGGAGCAGCAGACAATTATTGTTTCACCCATCCCACTTGCAATTGTTAAATGTTCATGGCTGACTGCTTTGAAGTAAGTTTGAACCATCACAATTAACACTTGAAAACGTGCAGAATAAAATTATAATTTGATTACTACATATTGTCACACCTTAATCGCGGCCTCTATTACTTTTTGTGCCTTTTTTTACTTGTTTTTCTGCTCTTTTTGTACTTTTGCCGCTAATTTAAAATCATACAAAAAATATTTAAAAAAATGAATAAAACACAGTGGTTGTCTGGTTTGAATGAATGATCAATTTAAATCATCGCAGAGTTTTATAGAAACACTTCTAGGTTTTTGTTTGCATGTAAATTGCGTTAGCGAATTGTTATTAAGTTTGTACTTGTTTCAATTAAATTCTGTGAGTTTTATGGTTATGGACTTATAGGTTGAAGTTTGTGGGGTAATTTTGTTTAAAAGTGAGTCCGCCTACTAGAATGACGAGTTTTTTCAAAATTTTAGTTCATCATTGAAAATTCATCACTATTTTGACAGTTGATGAAGAAATTGTCAAGAATATGATGAAAACCCACAAAACTATTATTAAAATTCTCTGAGGTATCAAAAAGAGTGGACTCTGTTCAG
Source organism: Parochlus steinenii (assembly GCA_038502155.1). Classification (NCBI taxonomy): domain Eukaryota; kingdom Metazoa; phylum Arthropoda; class Insecta; order Diptera; family Chironomidae; genus Parochlus; species Parochlus steinenii. The sequence continues at coordinate 205,593 of JAXCIN010000010.1, read as the reverse complement.
GCGCGATACTTTCTGTGCGAGATGGTTTCGTTTCAGTGGACTGTATAATGGTTACCGGCGCTAAACAGGGATGAGCTAAGAATTAAAACACCGAGATTTGAGCAAAATGCGTCTTTACTTGTCGATGTTTCTTTTCCAACTGAATACAGAAGCAATTGTTATTACATTAGTGTGAGTTTACGAGGGGTAAATAATATAAAATGAAGTTAGTTATGGGTTAATTCAAATGATTGTCAGTTAACATTTTTGCTGACAATTAACAAATTGTAAAATTAATAAAGTGACAATCTGAGGCGTTAACATTCTCCCCGCGGTGAAAGTTGATTTAAAGGCTTTCAATATTAATCATTTGACTCTTGAAATCTTCCTCCGATTATCCAGCCAAGTTCAGTTATTTCCATCATTGGAAAGGGTGGTCCCAAAGCAAACTGTTTTTCAAGCAGAAGGTCCCAAAAGATATCTGCTCCCATCAATAGATCGATTCTTCCTGGTTGATTAAATGCTGGGTCAGCCAGCACAAAATGTTCGAAGTTGTTCCATGTTTTGATGTTATTTAGAAGATGTGGCAGCTCGTCAACGATTTTGGTTACAATCAAGCAGTTGAGGGTTGCATATTTCAAAGGTCGGGATTGATTGTCAACAGTGATTTGACCTTTGGCCTTAGTGCTAATGCCACAAATACAGGAAATATTTGATGATGTGTGCTTTCGCGACAAATTTGAATCACCCATTGTTTGTTTTTCTCAAATGAGTTTCAATGTCTCAATATTATTGTGATTTCAGAATGTTTTTCGGTTTCTGAACGTTTTGCGGTTTTGAATGTTCTGCAGTCTTGAATGATTTGCGGTTTTGAATGATTTGCGGTTTTGAATGATTTGCGGTTTTGGATGATTTGCGGTTTTGCGATTCTCACCAAGTTTTGCGATTAGGTGAGCTTTGCGAGCTTGCAGGTTTGCACTAAGTTTTGCGATTAAGTGCGCATTGCGGTTTGCTATTCTCACTAGTTTTTGCGGTTTGGTGTGCTGTGCGGTTTTGTCGTTTTGCGATTCTCGCTAGGTTTTGCGATGGAGTGCGCGTTGCGGTTTTGCGGGTTTGCGCTGATTAGTGCTGTTTGGTGCTCATTGCGGTTTGCTATTCTCACTAGGTTTTGCGATTAAGTGAGCTTTGCGGTTTTTGCGGTTTGCTATTCTCACTAGGTTTTGCGATTAAGTGAGCTTTGCGGTTTTTGCGGTTTGCTATTCTCACTAGGTTTTGCGATTAAGTGAGCTTTGCAAGCTTGCGGGTTTGCAAATAGGTTTTGCGATTAAGTGCTTTTTGCGGTTTTTGATTTTCAATGGCGGAGCGTGTTTTTTGTTTTTTCACTGATCTACGGCTCGTTTGGACCAAATGTTCAGGCGCGATACTTTCTGTGCGAGATGGTTTCGTTTCAGTGGACTGTATAATGGTTACCGGCGCTAAACAGGGATGAGCTAAGAATTAAAACACCGAGATTTGAGCAAAATGCGTCTTTACTTGTCGATGTTTCTTTTCCAACTGAATACAGAAGCAATTGTTATTACATTAGTGTGAGTTTACGAGGGGTAAATAATATAAAATGAAGTTAGTTATGGGTTAATTCAAATGATTGTCAGTTAACATTTTTGCTGACAATTAACAAATTGTAAAATTAATAAAGTGACAATCTGAGGCGTTAACAGACTCACATGTACAATGTTTTAATTATTTGGGAGCAACAAAATCCAACATATTATTATCCGTCCAACGCCTTTTAAAAAATAGCAACAATTTACAGAAATTACAGAATTTCCAGAATATACACATTTTACACAATTTCCACAATTTAAATCAAAACTCAACTTAAGGGGACAACAGATAGAATAATATTATGCCACAATAATATTATGCATTTTACACACTCACACTTTTGCATTTCTTCCGAAAGTGCAGGGAGAACGATTTTCTTGGAATTTTTAATTTTTTGCAAAATCTAACAAGTTTTGCTCCATGTTAATTAATTCATGTTTTTATAAAAAGTCAATGTTATTTTCTGTACCGATCGTCATCCCTGCAGTAAAAAATTACGAGACTCACACTAGCACAAAAAAAAGATTTTACACGCACATTTGTTTGCGCACATAATATTATGCGCTCACATTTGTTTGCCATAATAATATTATGCCCTCACATTTGTGTGATCAAACCAAGTAAATACACTAAGAATAATATTATTTGGCATAATATTATGCTATGTAATCTGGCCTTTAATGTGTTAAATTAAATAGCTATTGTTTCACTTGAAGCGTTGTGATTCGTTTTATAAAACTGATTAACATCTTAGAATTAATATTTTCAACTCATACAATAAATTATTTTTTTCCTGGTAAGTTCTTTCCTCTTTGGAATAACAAATAAGTAACAAACAAATTGGTGAAGTACAACTTGTTTTCATATTTTTAATTTTCAAAATTTAATTTTCACACTTTTGCTTGTATATATGTTTACTATAGTGTTAAAGAAACTTCTAATTAATTAACAAAACAATGAGATCAAGTATTTGAGTGATTTTTTGCAGACTTCTTAGATCGGTTCATAGACTTCCTCGCAATTACTGAACTTACATCAATCAATTATTTAAATTTCAGATCAAAGTAGTCCGGTAGATTTTTTAGTCTAGTGATCTTTGCAAATTTTTTTAATGAAGAAAAAAAAAATATTTCATGAGTAACTTGATCATTCTTTGAAAAATCTAAACTCGAGTATAAATAAAGTGATAACTGATTCAAAGGAAGCCAAAAATACATTTCCAATTGTAGTGTCTCGAAATTTTTAAATTGAGCAACAAAATGCCACGAAAATGTAAAGCCAAATATTTTCCACCAAAAAAAAAAGCGAGAGCCAAACGAAAAGGACATGTAAGGTGTCAAATATCTCTGAATTATTTATGGTGTGATTTAAAAAACACAATGCAAGCAAAAGGTGTTGAAAAGACTTCAAAAGAAATTCCTTTAAATTAAGTCTGGATTCTGTAGGATTTTCTGGTGGAATTGTTTGCACTAAATCAAGAAGATTTTGGCATCAATTTTGTATAATTCTCTGGGAATTTGCTGGCGATTCTCTGGCAAATGGAAAATAACATGATCATCCGGTATTTTAATTTTGTGCAGGCAAGTCTCGGTAACAATTTATGGTCTTAAAAGAGATAAATTGGTGCTCGCATTAAATATATTCAGTAGCAATATAGTAGATTTGTGCATCAACGTCAAATTATTGAATCAAATGCTTGCAGCTTTCTGGAAAAAGCATTAAAACAATCAAACCATAAAATTCCACAGAAATTACAAATAACTCAATTGTTGGCAAAATCAACGTGATCGCACAACATAAAATATAAACTACCTTAGAGTACTGCAGCCTGGAAAGTTTTGCCATCGATAACTTTATCTTTTATTCAGTCGCCTAAAAAATTCCATACATATCCAGTTTGAGCTGTTGTGTGTTTGTTTTTATTTTTGCGCAATTTAATTGTCAATCACTTTCAAAGAAAAACCAGAGCCAACAAAGCGAATAAGATATCAAACGGTTTGCGGTCTTACAAGCGATCGAGTTAATAAGCATTCGAAATTACTTCACACTAGAAATTACTATGCGAGATGAGTAGAAAACATCTCTATTGCTCTATTGTGGTTAAAGAGTATGTGGGTTAAACTACGATTTGTTTTTTAGAGAAATTCTGCGGTTTTGGTTTTTAATTAGACTTGTAGTTCAATTTTCTTATTTTTTTTACAGCCTACTTATCCTTTTAAATATTGACTCAAAGTTTTCGTAAATAAATTATAGTGAAGCTTTAGACTCAAGTTTAAAGGCTTCTACTTGTGGACTCAAGATGAATTTAGAAATTTTGGGTTTGGAATGCCTAAATCCTTTCAAATGATTTTTCTACTTTTGCACACTGTACAAAAGACTTTTCTCGTGAAATTTCATCAATTTAAAGAATTTTCCTCTTTTCAGCTCTATTTTGGGTAAAAATCACCGAATGGCAACTTGGATAACTTTCAATAAGCCAAAATACTTTCCCAGAATTCACAAAACTAATAAACAAGTAAGTAAAATCATCATTAACTCATAACGCCTGGCCACAAAATGTTTAATGTTCGATTAACCAAAACCAGAAGCTAAAGTTTTGAATCATTTATTCAAGTGACTACTATATTATTCGTGAGAATCAGGTTTCCTGGTCAAATTAACTTTATTTGAACATTTTTCTTATTACAATTTTTTACAGAGTTGGTGGAGTTGTTCGTTGGGGGGTAATTGAGATCATAAATACATTTATTGACGGATTAAATTAATTAACTTACCATAAAATCATAAAATCAAAAACTGTAGCAGAAATAATGGTTGATTAAGAGGAAATTACTTGGAAATCACTTTTTAAAGATTTTTTAACAATCGCAGTACTAGATTAAAAATTAAATTTTTCAATCGAGGAGGCTTTGAAATTTTTTTTGTTCAATTTTCGCAATTTTGCTAATGCAAATTAAAAACAAATCTTCATAAATATTAATTTAAAAGAAAATTTAGCGACTCTTCGTCCGATAAGTACAAAAAACGGAAAAAATCTTTTTTGTTGTCGCCGAAAGCCGAAACCCAAATAAAATAACTCTATTTCCATTTTATTCGGGCAAAAACGCAACTCATTATGTTGAAATGTTGAAATGAACAAACCGAAAAGGCTTAAATCGAGTACCATTCCTAGATGGTACACAAAAAATAGTCGTATGCGGGAAATTATTGTCTCAACTTAAAACAAAATAGAAAAACTTATGAAAAATGAATAAATAATAATCAAAATTATTATTTTTGAAAACGACAATTTTCTTTCTATTTTGTTTTTTTTTTGTGTAGTCGTTAAAATGGAAATGCAAGGATTCTATAGGGTGAAGGATGAACGAAAGTGATCATTTAGGGTAAAATCTATTTATTTTCCTGATATTGTCGCTAATTTGAGTAAATTTTAACAACAACAAAAAATCATCCTTGCAATTAACGAATCCTTGAGTGAAAAGAGGTTTATAATTTTATATCCAACAACAACCCCCATGAAGAAAACACGAAATTCTGTAATGCAAACAACACGACAACATTATTTCATTTCGCTCAAAATTAAAGGAAAACTCCCAGCACCTGAAGCTCACAGAACCAAATTATGTAAGCAATAAAAAGTCAATTTAACAATCAAAACAATCATCTAAATCATATTAAAGGGATATCAGTTGTAAACATTTGTCTGTGAAATATTTGTGCCAACTTTATGGAACCATTTTAGTTTATTTTATTCTGTTCACTATTAGTTCACCTTGATGTTGAAATAATAAGACACAATTTAAAGTTTTAAACTTTTTAATTTGTTTAAGTTAAATGTCATCTGACACGCAAATTTTGATTTTTAATTAATATTTCCGGGTATTGAAAGGAACTTTATAAATACCATAAATACATAAAAAGTAAGGATTCCAAGAAATTATGCGATAAAGCTTTTGTTTTAAAATGTGACCAAAGTTTGAGAAAGTTTTAATTAAAGACATATTTATTGTGAACTATAGATATGCTGAAAGTTTTTTTTTGAAAGGTTACTTTGATTTAAAACAATTTTAGATGAACTATCGACCACAATTTAGTATTTTAATTTAAAAATTCTGCTAAATATTAAATTTTTACTTAAATAATGAATAATTTTTTCAAATTCTTGGTTTATAAATTACTGAATTTTTTGCATTTTAAGTTTATCTAAAATTTATTTTCTTACATGCATAGAAAATAAATTCAACGGAATGTTCTTGTTGACTCTGTGAATGGAGAAGTTAATGAAAACAATTGTACAGCTCTGACTGCATGCAACAAAAAAAAAATGAAATTCTTAAGAAACTTTTTCATTTTACGGTTATTAAACATAATATCGGGCACTAATTGATTAATTGATTGATCGACAAATTGACCAAATGACTGGAATTATTGGTATAATATTTTTGACAAATTTTAATATCTTTTCTCAAAATAAAAATTTTTAATATGTTACCAATTTAAATAACTAAAAAGATTAATGAAAAAATAAAATAGTATGTGAAGTTCTACACGGATCAAAACACATTTCTGATGACAAACGATAAAAAACTAATAACTTCCAGTAATTGCTCTAAAAATCCATCAGAAGCTATTCAATAAAAAATACAAAACAATAGATAGTTTATATCATCAACTACAAAACTAACCAGCAAGCAAAAAAGCAGAAAACGCAGCTGTGAGTTCTTTTTGTCTCTCCATTGTGATTGTTGGAAACATTTCACTTTAATCTCGTCTGCTCCGCGGGCAGTTCTTGCAAATCAAAATCTCCTAAAACTGTCACAACAGTCAGGCCAACCGACAAAATTGAGCCTTTGGCGGTTTGTTGTTGTTCCCTTTCTCTCATAAGATGACGCAAATTCACTAGCCATAAATGAAAGAACATTGATGTGTACATTTTGCGACAGACTTTTCAATGTAAAATGTTTACAATATTTCCACAACATTGGAATTGATTCTGCACTGTCGACTTTATTAAGAATTTCATTAAGCAAGAAGGAATTTATAGTCAGCCATTGTATTATTACACAATCTACGCAAACAACGCCAATATATGAATGCAAATATGCAAATATGGTTAAAGAGGCGGAATGAAATCAATTCAGCAAATTTTTTGCAGCAATTTTTACACAAAAGTCAAACGTCGCGAAAAGCAATTTGCAAATGAAATGGCTTATTGTTTGTGATATTATACGTAGTACTCGGTACAGCTCAGCATAAGTAATTAAAAGAGTCGTTTCTTGAAAAACAACAGAGCCACAGAAAACAACGGAATAAAAATGGCGATTTTTTTGGAGAGTCCCGATGGAGGGAGTTTTTTAGTACAATTCTAGTACAATTCTAGTTTTGCGACATTATGGTAAAGATTTTGGCTGTAAACACGATGCTAGTTCAAATTTACATTTCAATGGAATTAAAAATTAAATATTCGACCCTCGCTTACCAACCAAAATCTCTAAAAAACTTATAAAATGTCGTAAAGTTTCAACCAACAGAACCCTCTCCATTTTTTCCTTTCAAATGCCTTTAATCCCTGTTTATAATACATTTAGATAATACAAAAGTCGTTACGTAAATTTTTACTTGCCTTATAATGCGTTCTATCTATACTCATATTTTTATATTTTTTTGCACAACAGCAAATAACACTGTAGACAGCTTTTAAAACTTCTAACATGCAAACATTCAAACATGGAGAATTAATGAAAAGAGGGAAATTGTCAACCAGTAAATTTCCATCTCGCAAATAAATCCACCATTCCGCACAGAGATGCACTATAGACGCTTTACAAAATGCTTTTTGTCAACCCTTATTTGCTCAGCAGTGGCTTAATGAAAGCATTCAAGTCTTTTCAAGCGCATGCATCTATTTTGTTTTATTTGAATAATAAATAAATTCTCTAACTGCAATTTGTGAATTACTTTATTGACAGGAGATCCTTCAACAAATATGGCTGACATTACGTCGAGATTTATGCATAATTAGTATTATTATGCAAATGTTTTGTACTACAAATCTTTTCAAAGATTCGTTGAATTATTCTTTGCATAAGGAAATTGTGAAGTGGATGGTGAAGTATCACTCGTTTAAGGATCTGATTTTTAACGGGCATTTCAATTAGCATTTGGTATGGCAAAGAAAGAGTGGAAGATTGCTGGAGAAAGTCAAGGAAAAAGATTTTGATAAAAGTATTAAATGTCTCGAATTTTGATATTTGTAGAGATTTGAGCGTGTAAACGAGTTTTTTTTTTATGTCAAAATTTGTAGATAGAACTTTGAAACTCCACAAAAATGGCAAAAAAATCACTTTTTAATATATAAGACAGCCAGACAAATTTCTCCCAGCAACAAACTAAACGAATAAAACCGCTGATACAACTGGTATCATCCTCTTTCCGCTTGCATAATTATCCAGGAGGAATGATGACAAACATACTTCAACTACTTTTATGTCGCATGAAGAGCAGATTTATGGTTGATTTTCTATCTTTTGCTTTCCATTATTATTTTGCCAACAAAAAATTTTTCAATAAAAAAAATATACAAATCATCATTCAAAAGTCTCATTATTTGATTTTGACGAGTTTGAAGCACACCAATATCATTTCAATGCAAAAATTCATTTTTTTCAACCAGCTTTTGTCAACCACTAGAAGAACATTTTCATTCAAACGGAAAGTTTTTCCTTTCCCTACTCGGATTTTTCGCAATGACGACAACAATTGTAAACTTCCATTTTACTTTTTTTCCAGCTTTTCACGGATTATACTCAAGAACAAAAATTTAATGCAAAAAGTTTCTAGTAATGATCCGCTTTCTGGATTTTTACTTGCATTTTAATCATTTGAATTCAATGAATGGATACTTTTTTTTTCGAAGATGAATTTTTTCGTGCTAAAAATATGTTAAATATTGAAAAGAATGTTAGATTCACTTATTAGAACGATAGTTTAAGATTCTCACTCTATTTTTGGAAATTTTCTTTGATTTTCCAGGATATTAAAAAAAATTACGATATTTTTCGAAAAAAAGACCTCTTACTCTTTTTTTCGAAGATGAAATTATTTTTTTGTTAAAAATATGTCAAATATTCAAAAGAATGTTAGAAACACTTTTTAGAACGAAAATTTCAGATTCTCACTCTATTTCTGTGAATTATCTTTCATTTTCCAGGAAATTAAAAAAATTTCGATTAATTTCGAAAAAAACAATTAAAATGTCAAACGGTATTTTAAACAAAATTAAACAAACTAGGCTAAAATTAAAATTTTGGTTGTGTTTTTCAACACAATTACCGAATATATGCCTTAAAATCTTCAAAACAGCTCTCCTCAGCTAATCATCCGTTATTCAATACGATTTCCAAACAGCAAAAATACAATACATAAATTCTAACAAAAAGAAACGACGCCTTAAGATATTCTCACTGATATTCTATAGAAAACTTCTAGAAAAATGTGTAGCCAGATCCTTTAAACTCCAGTTAAACAGTTAATTGTGCCAATCAACAAACTATAATTACGTATTATTTAGGTATAATGTTATCCGGCAACAAAGGAAGCAAGAAATCTACAATAAGCCTCAACAACTTAACATGTTTGTTAGTTTAGGTAACAATAATATTTAAGTTTTCTTTTGGATCCGATGAACTTCAAGTTCTTTTCTTAGATGATTGGATTTTTCACTCGAAAAAATTGTTTTTGGTTGTCTTATGAAAATTCTAGTACGCAAAAAATTTTGAAAATCAACGAAATAAAGTCTGCAAATGGATTTTAAATAATACACTTTTTGAGTAGAAATTTTATGAATTCAAAAACATAATTTCTCTCAGTGTAAAACGAAAATTTTGAAAAATTCAGAAATTCTGCAATCACAAACCGATTGAACAAAATGCATTGTTTGAGTCAATTTTTCACTGTACAATGAGTGAAATTTAGGATGAAAGGATCAAGATACTCAACAACGATCAACCAACTCAAGAGACATAATTTTTTTTGCGAATTATTGTAGGAGATCAATGTCGTTAAGCTTTGGATGCAACCGCAAGCAAAAGGGACTGCAACAATTTACTTGAAACAGTTTTTTAGAGTTTTTTTGGTTTTTTGGTCGAGTACCATTTCATTACCTATTCATTATTTGGGATCACATTTCATCATTTCAGTTTTGTCGGCATAATATCGCATTACTCAAACAAGGGCCAACAATAGCTCAGGAATGATAGCAATCAATCGGTGATTTATTGTTTGTAGTTTTTGAGTTTGTGAATAATAATATGGAATGGACTACTATGATCGAGAGATATATTCATTTCTCGTATTACATTTGGCTTCTCCACGAATGATGGACACTTGGAAATCCTTTTGTTTGCAATAATAAAACATGAAAACAAAAAAATCCTTTTTCCCTGCTATTGTCATTAAAATTTAAAATTGGTTTCAAATAAATTGGTTTCACTGAGGCTCCACATATTTCCATCATATTTGATTTCAAATAAATTTGCGGCGAAATTGAATTGAAGCTAATATCTGCTAATATTAAGTTTATGATTGAAGTATCCGCTGCTTTCATAAATAATAATGAGTTCTCGTAATAAATGTACTGTACATTTATTTTATTTGGCAGTGATACTCTTGGATCATGTTAAAAAATGTAAAAGAATTTTTCTTGTTGTAAAAAAAAAACTCAGATTAAAAAATATATCAGAAAAATCAAGTAACCTTCGGGATTTTTAAATATTGGGAGAAAAATATTACTCATGTTTTTGGTTTTAGTCAGAGCTTTAAAACGGACTAGATCTAAGTGGTCCACAAAACTTGTTTTCACACAGATTAAAAATAAATCTACTAATTAAACAACAAGCAACAAAAGGCTCAGACATCTTGAATGTATTATCGTAGCATCATAGAAAGAATATTTTACTCGTGTACTCAGTAACTAATTCAGTATCAAAACTTTTTATCTGGCTATAAGTTTGTATGTTTTTGATTTTTTTAGCGTATTTTCTTGCATTCGTTTGGCAAATAAAAGAGGATTTGCTATCCAAAGCCTTTTTTCAAGTTTCAACAATGCCTCGGTAGCATTACTTACTTAAGGACTGCAATAAAGTATCAACAAACAAAGCAAAAGAGAGATTTGCTTTGAAAGTATAGCGAAGAGGATTTTACATGTCCTTTTACCATCCTTAACTCTTTTTGCAATCCTTTGAGTTTCTTTTTCATTTCAATGAGAACAAATAAACTTTTGACTATTTTATTTGATTTAGATTTTTCATTAAGGTTTTATTTCAAATGCTGCATTTTATGGATTTTCGAAACGATTGTACAATATTAACAATAACATGAAGTTTACTCACAAAATATTTTATTTCAACAATTGGATGCTAAATTTTTGTTTCAGAGATACTGGTCTAAATAATTTTAAAAGCTAAGTCCATCTGGGATTTTCTTGTTTTTCTGGAATATTAATTAATTTCAATGCCTGTACGTACTTGAGTATTTACTAAGTTTTCGTATAAAGTGTTTCCAGAGGTATCGTAATCAAGCATCACAATTTAATTACGTTTTTCTGACTTCTTTAGAACTTGAGAATGAACCCTTAAAAGCTGAGAATTTGGGATCTACTAAATATTTCTTGGAAAAGTTTTCGTTTCCTTGGATTTTTCAGAGATATCTTGGAAAGTAGGCATTGCTTTTAATTAATTTAGAGTAATTTCTTTTAACAAATGTTTAAACTTTAAAGGTTCTCAAAGTAGGCTTTGCTTTTATAATTTGGTCTAGTTTTGTTTTTAAGTTTTTAAGGTTAAAAATCATATTATTGCTGATATTCAGGTAAGTACTGATAATTGAAAATTTATGTTTTAAAATAAATTAAAGCAAAATAAATAAAAAACCATTCGACACGTGAGTTTTCCCCATTTTCTCTTCAATTCCCTAGAAAATAAAAAAAAGTACATTGTTCATAAAATGAATAGATTTAACAATCTTCATCTAACTTTACGAATAAGGTACTCGGAACTGTAAAATCTGTGAAACTGTTTTGTCGGGAAACCAACCAATATTGTTTTTTCAATGCTGAAAAAAAACAAATATTTTTATCCAGCAAAAGATTTTAGATTACACAATGCAGAGCTTCCAGTTATTCTATTTCCACAATTTCAATCTCTACGTAAACACTGAAGTCTGCAGCAACACAGCCAAAACAGCACCCTCCGTAGCAGATGAGGATAAAAGTTAATAATTGAATAGAATGTGTTTTCATCATGAGAGAAGGGTCTTTAAGCATCGCAAATAAATCGTTGCTACCCAACAACGCCACTTTTCGTGTTGAAATGCGCCATATTTGTTATACCACCCTAAAACACATTTAAACACTACGGACAAGGGTGATGAAGTTGAAGGATGGACAATGACATTAATGAATTTAGTTCTTGGAAATATCTAGATTAATTTTTTCAAGTCTACAAATGAAATTTCAACAAATTTCAATTCTCATCTGAGTTGGTGCTTTTTAAGGTTTCCAGAAGGAAATCTTGAAATTTTACCCTTAAGTGTTGAACTTTCAAAATATTAGCACTTTCAAATAAAAAACTGAAAAATTTACGATTTTATCGAAAATTTAAAGTCTATACCTTCAAAATATGACAATCCTTGAAAAGCATAAACACATAAAGCTCGAGAAAAAAAACGTTGCAATTCATCTTACAGGGTGGTTCAATTATTAAGATCCTTATCATTTTGTTTTACTCCAATAGCATTGTGGCATCAATAACTGGAACTATTTCCCAATAAACAAACTAATAAAATGAATCATCTGAAGCACCCAGTAAGTTTTTTTGTGAGCAAATATGTGTTCATGAAATAATAGCACAACATTTTACACCAAAAGTTCTCGTTGCCGAGGCAACCCACCCTCATCTCTCTTGTGCCTTGGCTTCGCTTTTATATTGATTTTTTACATCTTTTTTTTCACGAGATGCCATCATTATAAATAATATAATAATAAATTGAATAGTATTTGACAAAATGTTTTGTTGGCAAAATGAAAAGATGAGAAAACTATCCCTTGGGCTGAAATATTGGAATATAATGAAGTGACATCAACATTTTGGATTTTAAATGGAAAACCAGTTTTCCGAAATCAGATTATTTTTTATGGTATTTCATGAATGGAAAGGCTCTGATTTGAAAGGTAATTAAGAATAAACGATGCTAATTGCGGACTATTTGGGTTCATTTTATGAATATTTGCGTATAAGCACACTTCTGCTGCTGCAAATGTACTTCTAGACACTCATAATTTGTGCCAAACTAAATGGCTTTTGAGATGATATCTTTGGATTTTCAATATTCTTGATAGTTAAGGAGGTATTCTTCATACCGTACCACAGTTTTTGCACGTTAATTCCGGACTAGTCAACCCTAAATGCGGACTATTTTTTCGTCAATTCCGGACTAATGTATCAGAGTAATCTCATCGGAAAAAATGCTTTTGACAAGCAAAATTATGTAAGAATTTATGCTCCAATTTATTTCTAAAATGCTTTGTTAGTACTACAATTGATTTTTTGAGCAGCACAAAAGTACCTTCAGCACCTTCAGCTGGTCGAAAAATCATATTTAATCACTAAAACTAAACTTTATGACCAGAAGTGGTTTGTTAAGAGCATAATAATTGTTCTAAAGCAAGTTACCAACTACCTTAAGGACTTGCTCATGGTGACTTTGAGGTGCTACTCATGCTCAAAAATCAAAAACATCAAATTCAAAGGGTAATTCATAGATAATATTGGTTCCATCAGAAGGTGGGTGAGGTACCATCACCACCTGCTAGTGGTGAAAAATTAATTTTGTCTACCTTGGTTTCCATGGAGTTATTGTCACTCTTAAGTGGAGCATTAGTATGTGGTCGAGGTATCATAAGCATCTACTTATGGTAAAATGTTTAATTTTTTTAAAGTCTTTTAAATAGTTTTTGAAAAAAAAATCACCAAGAGAAGCTACTCATGGTACCACGAGCACCTTCTCATACTCCACTCAAGAGTGACAATCAATCCTTGTAAAAAAATTAGACAAAAAAAATTTTTTCACCACAAGCAGCTAGTGATGGTACCTCGTCCACATTCTGATGGATCCAATATTTTCAATGAATTAAAATTTGAATTTGACAATTTTGATTTTTTGACCATGAGTAGCATCTCAAGGTCACGTTGAACAAGTCCTTATGGTCGTTATTTGACGTTAGAACAATTATTGAGCTCTCTGATAACCCAAAATTGAACGATTCTGGTTATAAAGATAGTTATAGTGAATAAGGAGGATTTTTCGACCAGCTGAAGGTGCTGTTGGTGTAAATGAGCTCAAAAAAATTATTTGATCCTTGACTTCATTATTGTGCGCCATTGTTCCCTTTATTTTATGCACAACTTAAACGTACATTTTGAATGAAAATTTTTGCTTGTGCAAAACGTCCGGAATTAACTTAAGAAATAGTCCGCAATTAACGTGCAAAACCTTATGGTACATTATCAAGCACTGAAGCTAAACAATTCCAATTTCATAAAAATTTTCCAAACATGATTGAAAATTGGACAGATTTGCAAGAACTTTGCATACTCAGAACCAAAAATTTTGAAACAGAATGTCTTCAGCATGTCTTTGAGATTTTAGGTCGGTTTGGAATAAATGACAAAAAATCATAAAAAATACTCGCTATTTGGTTAATGTAAGCTAGAAGCAATTCAGTAAGGTACCAACATAAAAGTTCTTCTAGAAATTATTGTCTTTTATGGTGCAAAGCCACTGCAAAAAGATTTTTGTAGAAAAGTCGTCCGAGCATGAAGCTGTAAAAAATCAAACTTTTATTGGAAAAATAGTCCGCAGTTGAAGTAGTCCGCAATTAACTGCTTCTATTCTTACTTGAGCAGAACTATTTTACGAATTTTTATAAGCTCCTCCGAAGTTTTAATAACATGTCTACGATTTATTTACTTTGAATCTAGCTGAAAATTCACGTCAAATACTCTTAAAACACATTTTAATTTACTTTGAAGTACTAGAAATGCTATTTTATAAAAATTTAGTATAAAGCAAAAATAATGTCAAAGGCAACTTTGATAAAAAATTTAGTTTTGATTTAAAAATAATTGCATCATAGGCAATTTTGATGATTTTTTTTGAGAATTAACTAGAACAGAAAATAATAAAATCAAAACAACCTTCATCACCTAGCACCTTTAATTTATTCTCTTTCACAATAACATGAAGCTCTAGTTTAATTCTGCCTCCAAAGTATTCTATGAATAACCCTCATGACAGCTCTAAAGCTAAAGTATAGTTTTCAATCAAAATCTCTGCTTAAATTAACTTGAACGAGGATGAATGTAGAATTGTAGAATTGAAGAGCCCTTTAAATATATTAGGTTTATGTGGCCATAAGCAGTTGCAAATACAAATAATAATAATAATAATAAGTGGAAAAGAATGTGTAATATCCGTAATATTGCAGCATATATTAATCCATAAGGATAATAGTCTGACTGCTGGGATTTGAAATTGATGCTAGTCGAAATTGCAGCTCAGAATTATGATGAATCTTTTATGGCGAATCAATTAATTTCCCTTTCATCGCAGATAAGCTGGCGCGTGATTGTAAATGAAATATAAGTGAAATATATATATGTATATATTGCAGTTAGGTTGTATTAAAGCATATTAAGGGATCTTGTGCTCAATTAATTTAGAAACTGTTTGAACTTTTTTAATTAAATTCTCTGCTATTACTTTGGCTCAAAAGTACTGTGCAAGAATATCCACCCTCGAAAACGATTTTCCCTCATTTTGTATTTTCGTTTCCACCCTTATCCTTTTGTCTGTTTTTGTCCTTTTGAGTTGACATTTTTTTCGCTACGACTGTATATGTGTGAGGATTTGGCATGGAGGATACGAAATTATGGCACTTAAGAAGTTTTTTAAACTTTTTTACTGTGGTATGTCGATTTAATGTTTGACAAATAGTTTAG
Organism: Parochlus steinenii; assembly: GCA_038502155.1. NCBI lineage: Eukaryota > Metazoa > Arthropoda > Insecta > Diptera > Chironomidae > Parochlus > Parochlus steinenii. Next base: position 189,955 of record JAXCIN010000010.1, on the reverse strand, counting down.
TCGGAATTTTTCAATATTAAAGAAAATTCACAGAAATACTGTGAGTATCTTAAATTATGGTTCTAATAAGTGTTACCAACATTCTTTTCAAAATTTAACATATTTTTAGCACAAAATAAAATTTCATCTTCGAAAAAAAGAGTAAGAGGTACCGCTTACTCTTTTTTCGGAAAAAATCGTAATTTTTTTAATATTCTGGAAAATACAAGAAAATTCACAGAAATAGAGTGAGAATTTTAAATTATGGTTCTAATAAGTGTTGCCAGCATTCTTTTCAATATTTAACATATTTTTAGCACAAAATAAAATTTCATCTTCGAAAAAAAGAGTAAGAGGTACCTCTTACTCTTTTTTCGGAAAAAATCGTAATTTTTTTTAATATTCTGGAAAATAAAAGAAAATTCACAGAAATAGAGTGAGAATCTTAAATTATGGTTCTAATAAGTGTTGCCAGCATTCTTTTCAATATTTAACATATTTTTAGCACAAAATAAAATTTCATCTTCGAAAAAAAGAGTAAGAGGTACCTCTTACTCTTTTTTCGGAAAAAATCGTAATTTTTTTTAATATTCTGGAAAATAAAAGAAAATTCACAGAAATAGAGTGAGAATCTTAAATTATGGTTCTAATAAGTGTTACCAACATTCTTTTCAATATTTAACATATTTTTAGCACAAAATAAAATTTCATCTTCGAAAATAAGAGTAATTTTTTGAAATATCCTTAAAAAAAAAATCTCAGAAATAGATTGGTAATCTAAAATTTTAGTAGTAATCAATATCTTATCGAATGAAAAACTCAGTAGACTTGTGCAACAATTGCAAAACATTCACCTGTAAACAAAGAACACAAAGGAAACACAACAACAAAATATTTTTTGAAATGCATAAATTTATTGTATCATTAATTGATTAATCAATAAGAACAATCATTTAAATTGAAATTAGGACAACTAAACGGCGCAAATTTGAATGCAATCTGAAAAAGCCATACAAGTGAAAAATTAACGGCTTATTGAAAGATTTAGTTGATTATTATAAAAAAATAAGTGATTTTTGGAGCTTAAAAGAATCCAATCAAATGATATATTGGTGTTTGTTTTGCCTAGCCAAGCTTATTTCTCTGCCAATGTGTAGCGAACATAAGGAACTTCCACATCTTCGCCCTGGTCATCGTTGCAACAAATCTCAAACACCAGCGCTTTTTCATACGGAGCAATTGGTCGCTTGGAGACTTTACGCACCACTTCTGTCAGCGGTAAGCCCATACGTTCCGCCAATTTGGCTTTCTGCGTAAAGAACGAGTACAGCATAGAGACGCCCTGCGACAGCATTGTTATCTCAAGACTGTGCTCTTTCTTAAAGTACTCAAGAAATTCGGCCAAAGTCATTTCACCTTTCACCTCAAAGCGATCCCACAAGGTCCACTGTTTGCCATAGTATTCGGCAGTTTTGGCCTTGGTCGGTTCAGAGAACGTGAACATTGGCAAAGCCAAATTAACAAAACCATTCTTGAATCGCTCCAGATCAGCAAATCTACAAAACATCAGGATTTATAATCTTTAGAAATAAAATAAAAAATTGAACTCACCCTTGAGCCAACTTATACAGCTCCAAAGCCACACAACCAGAAACCAACGAGGTGGTAGTGGCAATTGCAGGAATAATCTTTCCAGCAATCAACTTGGACTTGTATTTATCTGCTGGAGGAATTTTGTAGTTGGACGCACGCAAATTCGAAGCTGCCACTATAAAGTCCATGTGAAAGTTATTATCATCATCTTTCTCAAATTCCAGGGGTGTTACGTTGAATTGAGGCTTGCCCAGAGCCAACAATTCGCGCTCCAAGTACTTGACGCGATCTTGATCTAAACCACCGCCATTTGAGTCTTGCTGCTGTTGTTGCAAGGCAGCGTCATTTTCCGCAATGCGAATGCCGGTTTTTGGCTTGAAGACAGGCACCTAAAATTAATTATGTTATAAAAAAAATTGTCAGAGTTTTTCTGAAATTTTTTTTCAAGAAAAATTTTCAAAGCAAACCATAATATAATTTCTTGATGTTTTTCAAACATAAAAAAAAATCATCAAAAATTACACAACAAACAAAAAATCAATATTTACTGCCAATTCCATTAACTAAATGAAAATCAATAAAACTTACATCAATAGTCTGCACCAATTCCAAAACAACATTGCGGTCGCGCATCTGAGGCAAACCATAAATTTCTGCCTTCAAGTTGGCCGCAGCGAAAATATAGTCAACGTGCAGTGATTCATTAATATCAAAGTCGAGAGCAGTGGGGCATCGTTTAGGACCAGACCAGAACATTTGTCCAGTTTGAGTTTGCTGGCCGGGCGGGAAGTTGTACAGCAGCTGCTTAATTTGGCTAGCAAAGTTCTCCTCAAAGTGCAGACGAGCCCACTTGACACAGTCAGTGAAAGTTTGTGGCTTTTCGTCAATCAAGGCGCGCTTAACCGATTCCATAACCTCCAAAGGCTGCACACCAGGCAACTTGAGCACACGATCAATAAAACTGGGATCATTAATATACTGTGAAGCGTTTTCTGCCGACTGTTTAAATACACCCTCAAACATGTCACGAGCCCACTGCAAAGTGTGTTCAATAGCGTTGGGGAAGTTCTTGAGCGTGCAAATGGGAATACTCTTCTCTGGTGGATCCTGTGAGCTACTATACGACTCAGTTAAATGAGGCACAACCACTTGAATGTTGCCCATGGTACCAAGTGTGCCAGACTCAAGCAGTGGCTTGCGATAATACACACAACGTCGATCCATGTAATTACGTGCCTCCACGTTGTCCAAAGCATTTGCAACACCATCAAGGCGTCCAAAAAATTCGTCATTGTAAGTGGCCTCAGTTTCACCACCCACACGATTCTCATGGTAGGTGACATTCAACAAAGGATTCATTCTCTTGACAGCTGCAGCTGCAACACGAGATTTTGCTGATTGCACGTCATGAGGACGGAACAGGAACTGACGATTCAAATTAGACTTCTCAATCAAATCCATGTCTGTTACAATAAGTTCTCCATTCGGTCCACCACCAACTCCCATCATGCCAAAGTTCTTCAACAGTTCACATCCAATGGCTCCAGCGCCGACAATAAAGTAGCGCAAGTCACCCAATTTGGCTTGAAACTTGTTGCCAAAGACTGCCACCTGGGCATCGTAACGAGATCCAGTTGCCTGACATTCTTGCTCGTTCAGAGTGCTGAGATCTTTGGGCAAGCATTCGAGAGCATCAAAATTGAAGAATTGCATGATTGGCATGAATTTACCGGAGCAAGCTTTCATCACCTCTTGGGCGGTGATACCACCGATAACAGCGTTTATTGGGCACACGTCTCCATCGCAAATCTTGGCAAAAGTTGTCAGCAACTCTTCCTAAAAAAAATAAAAATAATAAAATTAATTTATTATTCAGTAAGCTTTTAAGCTGAATTCTAGTGAATTATTTAAATATTCATGTATCGATCGATCGTTCGATGTTTGAAGGTTTTTTTTTATCGTTTTTGTAAAATGATGGATACAGTATAAATTACAACTAGCCCCTTATTGCATATTAAGCTGAAATATTGTAAATTATATATAAATAAAATTATTTCATCATAACAAGCAATTCTATTTTTGTAATTGATGATCTTTGAAGATAAAAATGATTCATTGTAAGAAATTTCTAGATTATTTTTTTTGTTCAAGGCCAACGTGAACGTTGATAACATAATTTATAAAACAAAATAAGGAAAAAACTCTCACCTTAATTTCCTCAACATTAAATTCGGCAGCACGTTCACGACAAATGGCCAAGAACTCTTGGGCATCCTCAGCATTCCAGGGTTTTGGATTGCGCTGATGTTTATCGTTGAAACGCTGCAACGCTCGGAAGGCCAAGTGAATTTGTGGAGGATGATCAAACTTGGCAAAGTCAGAGTAAACAAACTCGGGTGCCAATTCAGCCTCTTCGAGAGCCTTGAAGGACACAGTTTTGGGCATCTTAACTTGAGTAGCGATTCCACCGCGTACATAGTCTCCAAACTCTAAGGTGTTACCAATGCTGAACGTATAAGGGCCAAGGACTTTGATCTTGATTGGCTCAGTTGAGTTATTCAGCTCAGTCATTCCTTGCACCTAGAAAATTATATTTTTGGTTAATAAAATAATTAAAATTCCCGAAATAAAAAAAAACTCACCTCAGTGAAAATAACACAATCTCCATCTTCAAAACCATGTCGATTGTCATCTAAGCAAGTGACCACACCATCTTTATCCTTGGAGATTCCAGCAACCATTGAGGATAACAAGCTAGCTCCATTTTGGTCGTAAACAACAAAAGAAGGTCCAAAATCGCAAAAGATCTGACCAAAGAGTCCACGTGTGTCGGCCACAATGAGAGCAACATTATGCTGACGAGCAATCTTTGAGATACGTTTTTGCTCTTGATCCGAAGTGTCGGTGAGCACAATGACGCTGAATTTCTTTAAGAAATCTTCGGTCAAGTCCTCAGTGTGTGCTGTTGTGGGCACATAACGGTTGAGCTCAGACAACTGATCACAACTGGCAATAGCACGGTTTGTACCCAGCAATGACTCATTCACATAAAATTGCGACGATAAATCTTTTGTAGTGCAATTTGCTTTGTCATGCAAAGTGACTGATTTTACGCCAGCCAAAATAACATTTTTAGCCACTTCCACTCCAAGTCCTCCTAGACCTGAGATGAGGACATCAGAGGCGGCCATGCGACGCATAGCATCATGCCCCAAAACGTACAATTGTCGCGAGTAAAGTCCCTCATCGATTTCTTGAGGTAAATCACCGTTCGCCATACTGCTACTATTTTGTTGTTGTGCTTGTTGTTGTTCGCTCTGCTGATTTTGTTGTTGTACGGGCAAATTGGTAGAATTTTTCGAATGAGAATTGCTAGACAAACGAGTGGCTTCGGCGTTGGCTCCCTGGTCTGAGGAGGACGAGTTTGCTGTATCGAGAGATCCTTTTTCAAGCTTCCTTCTTTTGGCCGCTGGGATTGTGTCGTGAACACTAGACATAGCCCAAATAGCCGAAAGCAGAGTGCGACTTTTTTTCCTTCGCACTTACAAGAATTTTAACTTCAAATTTCAAGATATTGCGAGTGTGCTACGTTAAGTTAAACGATTTTAAATCTAAGGAATATTGAGATAAGTTAGCTCTAGATTGCCAGAAAAACACTAAACGTTCAATTTTAGTCTATAAACCTTTTAAAATGCTCTGCTTTACTTATTACTCCTACCTCTCTATATATATTCAGGGATCCAAAACGGGCTGCACATATATATAAGAAAATCACAATGTCAAAGTGACATTTCCGGTCCTATTGTATTTCTACATTTTACGAATTTTCAAACTTAATTAATTCCACTAATTAAGAATAGTAAAGATGGCAAAATATTATGAGGATATATCAATTTTCAACTACCATTGGGATCAGGTAAGATAAAAAGATTGTAGCATTATTAAATACAGTATTATATATTATCGAATATTTTTTAGGTATTAATTGGATTTTGGCGGAGATATCCAAATCCTTTCAGTTCGCATGTCTTAAGCGAGGATACTATTAGGAGAGAAGTAATAGGTGGTAAACTATACTCTACAAGATTGCTGACAAAAACCAATAAAGTACCGAGATGGGGCGAATTTTTGTTTGTAAGTAATTTATTCGCTGTTTTACAATAAGAATTCATTGTGATTAATTCCAATAGGTCAAAGGTCATTTTGTTTGCATTGTCGAGGAATCTGTGGTTGACCCAAAAACAAAGACTCTGACTACATACACAAGAAACATTGGATTTAATCGTATTATGAGTGTTGTGGAAAAAGTAATATATCGAGCTTCTCATGAACATCCTGGCAAAACAGTAGCTTATAGAAGTGCCTGGATTGACTCACAAGTTACGGGATTCAAAACTGCTATCCGAGCTTTTGGCCATGATCGATTTAAGAAAAATTGCAAAAAGACTGTGAGTATCTACTAAATCATTTTTTAAATTTATTAATAGCTCATGAGTAAAATTTTGTTTTTAAGCTCGCCGGATTTAATTTCATAATGGAACATCTATTCCCAAAACCACTTGCCAGTCGAAATGAAATTGTCCATAATAAATTGAAAGACGCTGCTCTTGCTGCCAAAGACCACGTCCAAGAGCAAATTTACCAAGTTTATTCAGTTCAAAACTGAGTAGCTGTCCATTGATAAGATAAATATAATTATTAATTCGTTAGATTTTAATGAAACCTTTATTTTTAGAGTACAAACAATTTTGTCCGATTTCTCTAGAGATATTACTCAAAAAACACTTTTTTAGTATTTTCAAATCAAGTAGAGTCAAGTGAAAAAGTATAGCCAGATTAATTGTATTATAAATATTTTCAATATGGCTACTCTGAAAATTTCCAAGCGTTAATTAAAGTATAACATGACTTGATCGATAAGATAAGGAAGAGTTTTTAAAATAAGTGAAACTGGGTTTGGTACGATATTATGTGATTAATTGATTAATTATTATTATTAGATAGAAACTGGCGGGTTTTAAAATATATGCTCCAAAAACGTTTCCACTGCTTTCTAGATGAGAATAAAGTACAGAAATAGAATATTGATTATAAATTGATTAGAAATCTAAAATAAAATGTAAAGTTTATCCCGAATTCTTTCTCTTTCCTTTATTAGATTAGAAATTATTGCAACAAAAAAAATGTACAAATCCCTCAACTTTTTATCAAAAAGAAATCCTTTTTTGATTCATTCCAATTCCCAAGCCGAGAAAATAAATAAAAACTTAATGTTCTAACAAAATGTATGGTTTCCCATATTATTCATTCGTGTAATGTGTAAAACCCTAAAACCACAAGCAAATGTTGTAAATGTAGAGACTAGAGATGTACCTTTTCTTGATTCGATAAAAAATATCAAGAAATAATAAAATTGTCGTCTGAACATCATCTCATAGTCATTGAATGGGCACTAAATCACAATCTCTCAATAGTTTCCTTTATACTATACCCTCACGTATATGATCCAAATGTGTTTGATTTTCACTCGCATATATATCTGCTACTCAAGTACGTCTTATGAGATTGTATTTGGCAGATTTCATTCATTCCCAGTATTTGTATAAAGTTTGGCCAACCAGGTGGCGCCATGTGCTTGCAAAAATATTCCGCAAAAATACCCCCTAAATAAAAGCACATAATATGATGAGGCGCCCACGCAATTGTTGTATACATAATGAAACGTCAGAAAAACCCCGAAAAGGAACTCGATGATTTTTGTGGACTTTTTTGTTTAAAATGATGAGAAAATTGTCTTTTTGTCCGTTGAAGCAATTTTAAAATTTTTCGTATTTTTTGTATTTTTTTAATCGATCAATAATATTTTTTGTTAGTATTTTCTAATAAAGGATTTTCTCATGGACTACTTGATAAATTTCTCCAAGTATTCTCAATTTTGAGCAAAATACAATCTAGTACTCAATTTATGTGAAAAAAGATTTCATTTCCCAAAAAACTATTCCACTGCAATCTCAACCCAACTTGTTGCAGGCGCAAACTGTGTGGGGTGGAAAAGCTTTTGATGTTCAACAAATTTTGTTCTATTTCTTGGCCGGCCCCAAAAAAAGCTCTAGGTAGAATTTTGAACTTAATTTTTTTTTGAAAAACTTTTAATTGAAAAAGTTTTTCTACTGTTTGAGTTGATATGATGATAAGGGTAAAATTGAGATGTTTATCACTTATGAACTATAATGTATGTATTTTCTGGCATAGTAAATAAATATATACTATAGTTAAAATATTATTTTTTGGTGGGAAAATTTTTGTCAGTAATTAAAAGCGACTCTTGAGCCAAAATTGGAAATGCATCGAAGCATGTTGCATTATTAAACAAATACATATCATTATTCATTTTAAATCAGTTTAAATCAAATTAACGATTTCATGCTAGTTCAGTGATCGATTTGAATGTAAAAGTAAATTCATCTCCAATAAGATCCTTATCGTTTATCAGTTAAAATGTGAAATTCATCAACAAATTCTATTCAATTCTACAAGTTAGTGGCTAGTACTGTGTTTCTTAGTATATAATACATATCTGTCGAACAGCTCTGCTCTATGAATGAAATTTTTCGCGCATGTGTTTGCTATCATAATGGGACTTTAAATAAGGACACAATACATACACACAGCAGAGTTTGGAGCTTCATCAGCAAAAAATCCATCAATGAATTGCTTTGCGCGTATTTTTATTTGGGGAACTTTTTGCTACATTTATCCACGGACTTTAAAAGTCAAAGGCGCCTCAAAAGCATGGCGTGTGTTACAATGGTTGATATGTCCAATTTATGCCTAATATCCTGTTGAGATAATTAACTTTTTTCTCCAACTAATTGAATACGTGATGCTCCAACAAAACAGTACTTTTTACCCATTCAATGAATTTTTGCACATCACAAAAATCCCAACGAGAAGCCATCGCGCAAGTCGTCCGATATTATATTCTAAATAATCCTTGCTGTGAAAATGAAACTTTCGGTCCTAGCAGTCTACGAAGAAGAGTGCACCGAAGAGGATCAGTTGACAGTTTAGTGCTCATCTAGAAGGAAAAAAAGGCTAAAATTTTAAAAAGTGATTTTTATTCCAAAAAAATTTTGGCAAGTGGTCGCAGCTGTTGAATATCAAAAGTTTAAACAAAAGTTTACACAAAACGCTGTTAAATCGTGAGAAAGAAAATTGGATGCAATTTAATTTAAATAATCTACTGGCACTTGTAATTCTAAAATATAAACCACTATATAGCACTTCACTCATCATGCTTGAACGCTCCACTTGTGATTGATTGCGAGAGCTTTCCTCTACACTTTAAATCCTTGGCAAAAGTGTTTTAAAAATTGCACTTGAATAGACTACAGAATGAAATCAATTAGAACATTTTGTAGAAGAAACGCTTTCATCCCAACACTAGAGATAATAAGCCGCCATAATCCAATTTCCTAAAGCAGTGTTCCGTTAAGCACAAATAGAGCATTCTTTGCCTATAAAAAACGGATTAAAATGCTTTCTCGACACGAAAAGTTATACCCAGGCACTTTTCGCTTACAATATAAAATTTCATAAAATTCGCACTGTACATTCCTGCTGTGCTTATCGCCTTACATCTCGCTGCCTGTGAAGAAAAGTGAAAACTTTTTCATTGAGCAGATTAATTTAATTTTGCGTCAAACTTCCGACAAAGTCTCGGCAAACAATTTTGTAAAAGCTGAATAAGCGACCAGCAACAACTTAAATTATTATAGAGCAATGAAAAGCCATATAAATGTTTACTTTGACAATGATATAGTAGCTTTTTATGTTTAAATATATTTTACCTAAAATATCACAAAGTTTGCCTTCATTCATCTATCTATAATGAGCCAAACCACAATTTAATTAGCCAACAAAAGCAAACTCATTTTAAAACAATTTTTCCATCATGTACATTGGCTGTTTCCTTTTGCCAAGCAAGCAAGGAGGCAAAAGCAAAAATTTATGTAAATGACCATCATACATTTTATGTTTGGCACAGCAGGAAATTTATAATTACTCTATTTAAAAGAGCTGTCGTTTTAATGAATTCATTTATTGTTACGTTGATGCAAAAAAACGGAGGAATAGAAAAGAACAAAAAGCACTAAGTAGGCCGGGAATTTTCGTTAGAATGTGACGACAGCAAAGTTTTATCTATAGAAGACTTGTCAAGTATTCCGGGAAGCGTTATGCACAGTTTAATACAAATAATAATAATCAAACAATAAACCACAATCAAAGGAGTAGAAAGTGCAGATGAACTACTTCATGCAACAAAGATCCTTTTAGTTGACAAATCCCCGGAAATTTCATAACGCTCGACCGCCTTTACAGTTTCACACAATTCACATTCAGCTCATCAGCACAAGTTAAGAGAAAGGGATGATGATAATGGCGAGAAGAAAAATATTATTCTATACAATTTTCTAATTAAATTTTGTAGAAATGGTTCGAGTAATTAAAAAGGGGAATGAAAGATATATAATTATGTGATACCCTTGGCGGAATTTGCTACATAATTATTTTGCTGGGATCAATGGCAATGAAAAATATATATCATGTATATCATAGGAAAAGACAAAAAGCTCTCGCAAAATGTCGCAGCGGTTCGTTCAAGTCAGGTGAATTTTAAAACATTTATCAAACTGTTACCTCAATACTTTTTTGCCTTTTATTTTAATTGGTAAATACACTATAAGTATATTAAGGTAACAATTGTGGTAAATGTGCATATTCACCTGAAAGTTGAGCACACAATATGCACCAGCAAAGCACACATCAATTTGTTTCCATTCTAGAGCACAATTTGCACACTAAAATGACTTTTGTTCGCACAATCATCGGCAAATTTTAAAAAGCACTTACACCGACAAAAATCAATTTATATTTAACCAAGCAACGTTTTTGTCCTAATATCAACTTTAAAAATAAATCATGGTTCAGGTGAGTTCATTACTACGGCACTAATTGTTTTAATTTGATTATTTTTGAATGTCGACGCTGAGTGAACTCTTGAAAAAGTTGCTTGGCATTTAAAACACCAAATAATGGAGCTGCCATCTCTAAAGTTCACATTTAAAATTTTCTATACATATTTTCTTCATAAATTGTTAATTGTTAATTTTTAATTGTTCAAAACGCAAAGTTTTCACTGAACTGTGAAATACCAAGATGTCTTACTTAACACACAAAACTCTCACAAAAGGACTTCCAGCACATTAAACATTCAGTTTTTAACAGTTACTGTGTGTTTCTTGATTTTTGATGGCTCCCAACTTTGAAACGCTTAAATGGGGGGAAGGTTATATCACCTACATTGTCGCAGTGCCAAAGATCACTTGTTCTATTATGTGAGACATTATTGTATCCTATTTTTGAATTCAATTTAACAAGGCCAGGTTTTTTATGTGTACCTGTTGCCATATTATAACAATGAAACTCGAGAACTTTGCAATATGCATCGCATTGTTGTGCAAAAATCTCAAATAATGATCCAATAATTTGACTTTCAATTTCACTCAAAAGAATTTGAGAAGTCATAAATGTAACCTTTTTTTGTAAGTGATGAAACGAATTCCTCATAAATTGATAAAATTTCTCATTTTTGATGATTATGAAAACATTCAATTCTACAAATTTCTAGAGTTTTGAAGACCATAACGAAAAGCGTTTGTAAAAATTCGACACGTTTTGATAAATTCCTTGTAAAAACACAATTGCTTTGAATCAAATCGTAACTATACAACTAGGAATCAAGAAGAATTTCATAACAGATAATATATAATTTGTGAATCAAGGAAACTCATAGAAGGCTTCAATTACGAGAAAGATTACGAAAAACTTCCGCGAATTGCAATACTAGATTACATTTGGAAAAAAAAGTTTTTGTCAAGGTTGGAAAATCAAATATTTTTCAAGTGCAGAAGATTATTTTCTTATCATTTTAATTTTAATTTAACTTCATAGACATCAGACAAGCAATTTTTATCAAACGTAGGACTTTAGTTTCGTTCATTTTTTTTCTTATAAGAATTGAAAATCAGAAAAGACTTATGATTTTCAACGCAATAAGTCTTCATTCCTCAGTCATTCCACATATTCAATATTTTCTATCAATTCTTTACAAACGCAGTTGAATAACATTTCAAGCGTCAAAACTTTCACTTGCATTCAGTATTTAATTTTGGTATTAATGGCATTTCTAAAGATCTTCGAATTTCCGCGTTAAAATGATTTCAAATACTTTAGCCCAGGTTGAAAAAAAGCGCGATAAAGTTTTGGAAACTTTTTCGATGGCATCATAATTCGCTTAAAAGCACAAAACCCGTAGGACTTCTACAATAAGAATAAAGCAATTTCCTTCCTTTTCAAGGCAAAAAAATAAAAAATAAATAAAAATTATGTATAAAAAAAGTTCTTGTTTATAAAACATTCAAAGCTCCAAGCAGCAAGGAAAGCCCGGAATTTGATAATATAACCAGCATGAAATATCCCTTTTTACTGCATATACATACAGACATACAGAAGTGATTAATTTACCCTCGTTATAAGCTTTGGTTCTTTTTTTGTTGTTGTTGTTATTGCAATATTTCTCAGACACTGTTCTCGTCAGCGAGTAGGTGGTGGGAAATTGACGGATATCGTACTATCCTTGTTTATATATATTGGCAAAAACTTGAACCCAAATGATTTGTGTGCCTTTTTTCTTTATTCTGACCACGCACAATCTATTTCCCTTTTTGCTCAAGACTTTCTCACACACAACACTCAAATACTTGTTCAAATTTTAATTAGGATTGTATTTCATATACCAAACAGAATCTTAGAGTTGTAGCTGCGGGAAGCTTTTCACAACAAAACTTACATTTTGTTCATATTACTTGTGAGATTATGAGATGAAAAAGGTATTATTGTTTTGTGGTTTGAGTCAAATATTAAGATTACATTCACATGGTTTGGTTTGCTGAGTGCGTGCACAATAATTGACATTTAATGCTTTTTTTTACTTCTCTCACTCATTGTAGCAACATCTTAAGTAAATGTTTAGTAAATCTGGTCAAAGCGTTGCTGTCTGTGTGGTATTGAAAGCAGTAAGCTTTCAGACAGATTATGGATTTCATGTCTTCAGTGGCATAGAAAATGTGACACCAGTTGTGCTTAACGCTTTTTATGTGACAATCCTCGAATTACTTTCTGAATTTTTCATTTGAAAGCTCATTTCAGTGCTTAAGGAGCTTTGCAAATAAATCAAGCAGACTGTTTCTTTTCGCTTTTTTACAAACTCGGAAGATTCGTCCGCTTTTTCTTGGAAATTTTCAGTCAATGATGAGTTTTCACTGAAGAAAAGAGATTTATTTCCTGAATATTTATTCAAATTTTTTACATTTCTTCAAAACTTTTACATTTGGTGTGAATATTTGGAAAAAATAAAACTTGTGTATTCAAATAATATTTCAAAGCTTTTGAACATTATCAAAGGAAAAATTATTCATTTGCTAATTTGGGACGACCTTTATATTTTCCAATAAAATCGATAAAAATATAATAACATGATGGAGAAAATAGCATTTCAAGTAAAATTCAAAGAAATTCTCATCATTCTGGCTTCTATAGAGTTATGTATAAAATACCTGCGGGCCAACATTTCTCATAAACCATTCATTTGTATAAGCTTTGGGCAGATGCGGGTTGACTTTTGATATAACGATTTTGGTTTGTTGAAGACTTTCTATAATATACAAAACGTGATATATTATTCTTCATCCTTCAAGATTATTGTAATCAACCCCCTCTCTGGCAAATCCGAAAAGTGATGTGTTTACAAAAATTACTTCTAATTTCCTTCAAATCATTTTTGATGTTTTTGCTATAACAAGAGATGGCACTAGAAAAACTTGAGAAATTGGTAACCAAGACCGCAAAACGTATCAATTTATTTCAGTCATTTTAACAAAATATTTCCGAGAAATTTATCGAAGCAACAATTTATCATATTTTTATATTTTTCTGAAAACAAAGTAAGCCCACACTAGAAGCTGCCGAAAATCTAATGAATTTTTATATATTTTGACTTGACAACATATATCTTAAGTATTGACGAGTTTATTTATTTATGATATTTATTTTGAAGTAATCTATTGAGGATTTTTTCATCATCATCACTTGATGCTTTTCAAAAGAGATTAATGACCAAAGCTTTAAATAATACAGGATTGTTCAAGTCCTTAATTTGGTTTGAAGTTTATTATCAGCTCCTGTAGTCCAGTACGCTATTCAGAAATTGCAATAAAAGGCCCACGTAATTTTTTTAAGAATGAATGTTCGACATCATTTACGGACGTTAAACCTAACCACAAATTCTTTGCTGCATTATATATAAATTTTTTATTTTTTGGTATGTGCGGAAGTTTTCGCAAATCAAATTCAGGCAATATATTTAGACGTGGGTGTGGAGCTCTGTTTAGTATTGAGTATTGATTGCATTTTATTTACAGGGGTTGTTCGATAATTCTGTTTTCTTTTTTGCATGGTTTTCAATTGTGAAATTTCTGGAATTTTAATAAACGAGAACAATGATATTAATACTCCTACGTCACATTCACAAATTGTTTCATTTTATTTAAAAATAGGTCATTGTGACATTATTCTGAAATATCTCGAAATTCAATCTTCTAGTTAAATCTATAGGACTTAATAAAGAGATTGAATTCAACATTATTTTCGGACAATCCCTTGTACTTTATTGTGTGTGCAGAAATTGCTGGTTCACATGTATGCTATTTACAAAGTACTTCTCAATTCTCAATTACAGAACAAGAAGGCGGTCGATTTCAATTTCATATCCATTATATTTCTGATTCTATTGAACGATAAAACGTTGATAAATGGTCAGGGATCACGTAGCACACAGCCCGAGTACAATTCAGCGACAGCTAAAGCAACGGCGAGTGCGGGTGGTGGGGAAATTATCAATCCCAAGTCGCTGTCACTCAATGAGCCCAGCTGTGAAGAATTGCGTGCCATGTGGAGGTTTTCGAAGGTAAATTTTAAAACATTCTTTTCAAAAAGCAGAGGCGTTTCTAAAATTAGAAAGTCAATAAAAGACGCTGTGCTATAACTTCTATGTATTCATTTTACTGTAAGAAAAGAAGTAAGTTAAAGATAATAAAGAATAAAAATAAGATTATCCAAAATTGTACAGATGCTTGGAACTATATTTATAGCTTCATAAAGAACAAACTAAAAGTTTAAAAGTTGCTCCTCTGTAAAAAAAAAATAAAAACCGCAACATTACGTTTTGTCATGCAAAATTTAACTTTATCATTCTTTACAGCGACAATCACGTGCATCAGAAATCACAAACGAAATACCGACGTACACTGATCCATTCAACTATAACATTTATGAGCCCAGCTATTATGCTGGAGCGCGAAATTTGGGAGGGTGAGATGATTTACGATATGTCATTCTTTGATATTACAGATTTGGTTTTTATTTTAATATAAAAATTTTTTGTGGCAAATTTTTTACAGACGTAGAATGCCAAACTCAAGGTATCGAGGGGATCACTTCCCACGTCCCGTATACGGACGCGTGGTGCATAAACAACCAGTTCAACCACTTCAAGCAATGCCAGGCAGTGGACACTTTTTTGAACCTTCAGTAATAAGTCGTGGACCGACAGATGATATTCCACGTATTTATGCAACTGACAATCGTAATGCTGGTAAGCAACCACCTCAACCTCGAATGCGCCAACCCATGTTCCGTTTTGCTGGAGGCAACGTTGGAAATTCTGGCTCAAATGCTAACACTGATGCTATGAAAGCAGCCGCCATTTTTGGAGGTACAGGTATAAACGCTAATTTGTTGACACCACAACGTGGAAGCTTCCAACGATTAAAAGAGTTGGTGTGGACTGAACGTGCCAAGGAACTTCAACAGCAACGGAAAAATGAAGAAATGGTTGCCAGAGCAGCCAGACTAAAGGAGCTTACAAATGGACAACAGTAAGATTTATTTTAAATTACTAGATATGAAACGAATTATTAAATAAATAAATAAAATTCCAGCTACAAAGGAGGTAATAATAGACGTCAGCAACAACAACCCCAATCCAAGAGCGCCAACTCAAAGTTCAATGGTTTTAAAGAAGATTCGCAATTCTACTCTAATTTGAATGGCAATGAGAACGTGAAGCGATCTGATCCGTTGATGAATTTGGCGAACGAATATTTGGACGATTCAGATAAGGTACCGTACTTGGGCGATGATTCTAGCGAATACACCACTAATGAACTCTTCAACAAATTTAACAATGACAATATAAACGATTATTATTTCTACATAAATGAACTTTTATTCAATGCGGAAAATGAAAAAAATAATGACTGATTTTATAGAAATTTCCAATCGTCGGCCCCACACCTCACTCGCTAAAAGCTCTAGATCCCTATTTTAAACCACAGTTTTATTAATAATCGCAGCATTTCCCGCAGTGTAGTACAAAAAGTACAAAGGACAAAAAAAAATGATTTCAACAAAAAGAAAAATATATATCTATCATCTAATTAGGGATATATATTTAAAAAGTAGACATTTAATTGTTTATGGAATATATATATGAGATTAAATATATATACATGAAAAATATATATGAAAAAGAATCATATCAAAAAAAAACTAAAAAAATATCCTTTTGACTGTATTTAATCAATCTTAAAGTTTCAACTCTACACCTGCTTTATTCTCCAAAAAGTAAAAACTAAAAAAAACTTTTTTCATATCAAAGTACTTTACATATAAAACTTCTATAAAAACATAGAGCAGCTTTAAAAAACATAAATTAATTACCTGCCTTCATTTACAGTCAATTTACAGTGAGAAAAAGTTTTTCCGTTTGACAAATTGGCAAACAACGTACAGATTAAATAATAGTCTCTCTCCTTTTCTCTATTTTTAAATTTACAAATCTTTACAAATCACCAAGCTTTCACTTTACACCCAAAATATAACAGGCCATTCAATTATAGGCTGTATTTCAAAAATAAGTGGGAATTTATGATTTTTCTACTATTACTTTTATTAAATTATTAAATATAACGATTTTTTTTTTCAATGAAATGAAAGAAAATCACATTTTGATGACGAGAAAGGACAATAAACTAAAAATTATGATAATAATGAGAAAATACCAACTACACAACATATAAATTGATAAAAATATAACATATATATTTTAACGTTTATCACATTCTTTTTATCACATACATATAAATTATAAAGTGCTCATGCGGACAGCATTAACACAATTATAGATTAATTATGATTGAAGCATTTTAATTATATGCTCTACATTAAGTTGTTAAAAATATTAATTGGTTTTGTCTCCAATTTTTGTAGAGATTTAAAGGCATGTAGACAAGAGGGGCTTTTTTTGGCTTTTAACTTTTGACATTTAAATTATCAATCAAGCCTTCATTTTGTTTACATAAAATCTACATACGGAGTCCTAAGTAACTAAACCGGTAAAAACTAAATCAATTTAACTCCTTGGTATACAATCAATAAAGATACCATTTCTATATGAGCCATACTCAAAGGAAATGGCACCCTTGTACACACATCTCGTTCTGAAACTATGACAAACAATCCAAATCCTTGTTTGCGTCATTCTTTTAAAGCAATTTTTCACCCGCAAGGAAAAAACAAGCAAAAATCTGTGGAAAAATTGCTTTCAAGACAACAGAGGAGCCGAGTGAGTTTATAACCAATATTTGAAGCAACAGTAAATTGTATCTTGCATGTGGATTGAAACATAGCCCAAGAGAGGCTTGTAAAACATAATCAAACCATATCAATAAAATGATCATTTTTTGCCTGCTTCAATCTCATTTTGTGAATTTCATATTTTTATTAGAATCGCATTCCATGGATGGCACATTTAACCTTTTCCGTTTTTATTCACATACACGAACAACACGTGACGTGATCCCACTACACATAAAATATTGGCAAAAAGGCATCGTGATTCCTTTTTCAGACTTGAGTTTCCACCATAAATTTAGATTTTTATTTTTGGTTGAAAGGGAACCGCACGTCTATATCAATGATGGCATAATAAAGACAATGAGATATGTAATAAGTAACTTTTATCTCCAATTCCATATCTACCAGAAATATATCAGAATTCTTTTCTTTACAAATAAACAAAACAACAAAAATAAACTTTTAAATAGAAAAAAAACTAAAAAACTGATATTATAAACAGAAAGGTTGATATCAAAAAGGAAGCTTGTATCAGCTAGGACTCTGCGAATAGGCTGCTTTTATTTCGTATCAGTGTTCGCAGGGCCCTAGCACACATCCTACAAAACCTATAAAATTATACAAAACTAATCATAGCGAATATCAAATGAAACTTATTTTAACCATGACAAAAATGTATTAAATGTTTGTAAAACTGGAACTGCATGCAGTTTTTTTGACAATAATAAATATAATATTTAACCAAATATTTTATAAAAATGCTGATTGAAGCTTTAATTGAAAATCAGAAGGCTTTAATTAAATATAAACTTATATTCAGAGGCTTCACTTGTATGCGAGGTTAAGTAAAAATTAAGATGTCAATTGTATAGATAAGAAATATTTAAATAAAACAAATATGATTATTATTATTATTATATACTTATTATATAGACGGAAAGTTGAGAAAAGTTAGAATTTTTCCTGGACGTCATTTGTGAATGGTCCCTATTGTTCTCAAATAATAAATAATAATAAACTTTGTGAAATAAAGGCAGCTAAATTTGTGACGTACTTTATGAATAGCCACTAATGGACAATAAAAATGTATTTTTTAGTTTAATCGAGTGGAGGATAATGAATTTTGAGTCTTTGTTTTCATCTTACATTATCTACTTCTCGGGTTATATGCTTTAAAAAGTCAAATAAAGATTAAAATTTATTTTAAACGCAAACTAATTTTATTACTATTTTCTCCCATCTGTGCTTATTTTTATGTTGTGTGTTCACCTGACCATCAGACTAATTTTAATAAATTTAATAGAAATTACATAAATAATAGTCTAGATTCCGTAAAACTGTAAAAATACGCCATCTTTTGAAAAAATTCAAGAAATAATTTTGACGTTTAAAACTACGTATGCCGAGGGGCTAAAAAAAGAACTTTTATGAAGTGAACCGAGATCGACCTTAATAAATTTGTTCAAAAACCATTTCCGAACAAATAAAATAATAACGCATTTAAAATAAGTCTTCAAAACAAGAAGATCATTCCTTGTTATAAAAATGATAGTGGGTAACCGTAATAAAGTACTTATAAGTACGCCGAATGGCAAAAATTTAAACAATTATGATCAAAGTCCAGCCTCAAATTCGGATGATGGATCTGAAGAAGATTGTAAGTATCTAAAATGATAAAATTTATCACCAGAAAAATTATAATGATTTCAACATTCATCCTAACTTTATTAAATGCTCAGCTTCAAAGAAGAATGGATCCAAACCGAAAGGAAAAACTAGTGAATACGAAGGTAAGCCTCCCACTTTATTTAATTAGATTATTTTAACAGTTTGAAACAAACTCCTCCATAACGCTCATCTTACATTCAGCGCCAATCAGTTCGAATGATATATTTTCGCTTTATGACGTAGTCTAGTGAAATGAATCAATAGTTTTCCGAGTATATTATCAATATGTTTTATTGTGTTTCCAGAGAAAATTCGTGTGGGTAAAGACTTTCAAGCAGTGTGTCCTGAAATGGCATCAGAAAAGAGATTAGAGATGGTTGGAAACGACCGAGCCCTTTTAGTGTGGTCGCCCACAAAAGACATTCCAGACACCAAGCGTAAGTGAATGGCCGACCTTCAAATAAAGCTTTGTTCTTTTGCTCACATCAAGCATTTTTCCACCTTTTGCAGTTGAGGAGTACATATCGGTGGCCAAAGAAAAATATGGATATAATGGAGAGCAGGCTCTTGGAATGCTTTTTTGGCATAAACATGATTTAGAGCGAGCCGTTTTAGACTTAGCCAATTTTACGCCGTTTCCTGATGAGTGGACTGTTGAGGATAAGGTTTTGTTTGAGCAAGCTTTTCAATTTCATGGCAAAAGTTTTCATCGCATAAGGCAAATGGTACTGAAAAAGATGGAGTTAATGAATTATTTATTTAATAATTAAAAGTGATTTAACAATAAATTTATTAAAATTAAATGATTTTTTTTAGCTACCTGATAAAACAATAGCCAGCCTAGTAAAATACTACTATTCTTGGAAAAAGACGCGGAGTCGTACAAGTGTTATGGATAGGCACGAAAAAAAGAAAATTGAGGGTGGCAGTGAAAATGGTAGTGAAAATGGCAGCAATGAAAATGATTCGGAAAATGAAGAAAAGGTTAGTGGTACAATTAGTCAAGTATTTAAGCTTTTTCTGCAATTTTGATATCTGATTTTGTGTTGTCATCTGGAGAACCAATGATCCCTCAATTCTTGAAATTGTTACAAACAGAAATGCTGGCACAGAGGCATTCGACGTGCTAGTCGCTCCCCGAATAATAGTAAAAACTCGATTCCCAACATAACTAACTCAAATGATAACAGCAACACATCGTTCAAGCAAACAGTTCCCACGATTCCTAACCAGGTGGGTTGACTATCCAAGTCTCGACATATATTTTCAAAGTTCATTTTGAATTTTATTTCCGTTTATTTTTTGATAACCTTCAAAATTTTAATTATCATTTTCACACACACTTGCTTACATTTTTTTACACACTCTCCCTATTCGATCTTTTCTCTTTTTTTTTGGGCGGGTTGACTTTTCTTTAATCGCATTTATATGAAATGTTGTGAGGTTGACCTGGTTATTTTTTCGAATATCGCTTTGTAACAATTCTAATCATATTACTTGATATATTTATTATATAACTGGGGAAAATAAGGGGACGTACATATCAAAGTCATTCAAAATTATTTATAAACCTTTTTAGAAAATAAGATCTATGTACGTTTCCTAAATAATCTGGTAATATTAACCCTCTCCTAATTCTAGCTCATTCATTATTTAGAAATTATTGATTTTAAACATTTACTTAATTTTCGTGAGCAATTTTCTATGCAAAAAAAAACTAATTTTAGAAGGGACGCCAACCTCGAGCAAAACTATTCTTCTGTTTTTGCCGACATTTTGAGATATTTAGAAGAATCGAAAAGTTCTGATAAAACTTCTAGAAATGTTTTCAAAAAAGGTTGAATTTATAAAGGATTTTGTGGACAACTGGACAAATGGTTAAATTAAATTACGAAGCCTAATTGTTTAAATTAATTATTTTGCATGCAGATCAAGAAAAAAAACAAAGGAACAAAATTTTTCTTATGAAGATGATTACAAGAAGCTTGAGAAATTTTTGTCAAATATTTACTTGAAAAGAAAAATTGTCAAGAAAATTGTAAAGAAAATTGTCCCACGTCGATTCTGCTGTGAAATTTAAGAACCAAATTCATTATCAAGATAAAATTGAACGAGTTGGCAACCCTAATTTTACACTAAACACTTTATAATCATTATTTATAAGCATTGCAACACTTTCTGCTTATTTTCTTAAGTTGAAAAACAGTTAAAAATGGGATATGACATTTCTAATGACAAAACTTATTCTTTGAACCATTGCGTTTAAAGTCGCAAAAAAATGGAAATACTAGTTTGATTGCCAAGCAAGATGTGACGAAAGATGGACAGAACGAGAATAATAAAGACACTGGATATTCAAGCTCATCATCATCAACGAGTGGTCAACAGCCATCTGCCAACTGCACCAACTGCAATGTTCTTTGTAACGAATTAAAGGCGTCCACTGCCGGTAGTTTTTGCTTCAGCTGTCACCACCATTGGAGGTATGGCTGGCCATTCAGGAATGTCATTTGTGCAGAAGTTTACGTGGCTTGTCACATTTGTTTTATGTTCCTTCCGCTACTATCAAATCTTTAAAGTCTGCGTAAACTTTGTTCAAATAATTTCCAACTGGTTTTTTGTTTGTCTGTTTGTCGCTCCGCACACATTTTCAATAAAAAAAATTCTGTTCTCTCTCTTCCGGTAGACGCACTGGTGATTTGCGTCCGACATCTGGCCCCAACTTTCTTGGTAATAAAGCCAATAAGAGGCCACATTCTAAAACTGGGCAACTTTATTATTATCATGGCTACCATGACGGCAGTAGTAAGACCAAGTGTAAACCACCGCGAGGCATGTACATAAATCATGATGATGTGGTGCAGCTCGCCACTCAGTCTAAGCTACAGTGTAAGACTACTTTGCCCAGTTCTAACAACGAAAATCGTCCCAACGATCTTTTAGCCAGCATGGACCGGGAAATTGTATCCTTGTGGAGTCATGTAAGCTCAAATTGTGTGTGGCTGCCAGCAACAAAATTGTTTTAATGCAAATATTTTTCTCTTTCTCGTTTTATGTCGCGCGTGTAATTAAAAAACAAAAAAAAAACAAAAAAATTACGATCTAAAGATTCAGAAAAACAAACAAAAAATCAGTGGGTTGAAGAGAGAGAATATAGACCACGTTGAAGACAAGGAGGCTAAAGATCAGTACAATTTATATAATCGGATTAACACGCGCTGGGCCCCAGACGAGCTCCTGCTAGCCGTTAAGGGGGTGCGCAAGTATGGAAAAAATTGGCAGGTAAACTCTTAAGAAAGGGTGAAGCTTGAAAATCAGTATATGAATATATGTAATATTTTAGGCAATTGCAGAAATGCTTGGCACAAAAACCGACTCACAGGTGCGCCAGTATTTTGCCTCTTACCGTCGCCAGTACAATTTAGACAAGGTTCTTAAAGAGTACGAGGCGGAAACGGCGGATGACACTAATAAATCAGATATCAATATTGTGCTGAAGGTATGATCTTTTGGCTATGATCATTAGATCTTAAGTGAAATAATTATTAATAGAAATATTTGTTTATTTAAGACCATTGAATAATTTTATGCCACCATAATTTTTGTTTTCTGGGAAAACTAGATCAATTTTCATGCGTTATGACGGAAAATATTTTTCAAATCTGGTTTTCATAGAAAAAATTGTTTTTGCGTTTTGACAGAAATTTGGAAAATTATTATTGTGACATAAAGTTAGATCTGTGTTTTCAGTGATTTTATGTACAAAATATTGACTAAATAAATATCTATCCTCTATTTTAGATTGATTTAGAAGAAGAAACAAATGGAATGAATGGCACCGAAGATATTTCAAATATCGACGAGATAATTGGAGTGAGCAAAGGCCGGTCCACTCAATCTGGTCGCTCCAACTTAGATCGTTCGGTAATTTACGTGGATGATTTGGATGAGAATGAAAGTGCAGAGAAAATGGATGTGACTGAGGAGAGCGATGAGCCAACGTTGAAAAGGTATAGCATTACGGAACCAATACAAACTGAAGGGGCTCGGGTTGCAAGGGAAACTAAAGCGGGAAATGTTGGGAAATCAGCGGTTAGCGCAAAAGTGGCCATTACGGCAGTTAGCAAAGATGCTGTTGATGTGGAAATGGAAGAGGTTCCAATAAAAAAGGTAGAAGAGCCAAAGGCTGCCGAGGTAACGCCTGAAGTTACTACTTTGTCTTTGCCCTCCACTCCAGTCACTGCCACGACAGTACCGATCACTACATAAACAAATTCATCTTCAGTCTCATTATTGTGTTGAGTCAGGAAAAGTTTTATTTTCTTACTTATTTTAAATATCTGTTTAGAGTTTTTTACTACTAGGAAGTTTTTTTTTTGCTTTTTCAACAAAAAAAAAACTTAATATTTCTCGTGAAAATTATTTTACATTTTATTTTAATTTGGACTGATCGCAGTCTTTATTATTTTGTAACAAAATGGTGGTTTTATAACCTAGACATGTAGATTAAGGATATTTTCTAGATTAAGTTTACAGCTTCTTTTTTTTTAGAACACTGAAATATACAGCACAATTTTGCAAAATCATAAAAAATTTAACATATTATAAACTTTACAGGAATGAAGTAACATTTTGGAAATTATTGATAGGATCTTATGAAAATGATTCACTTTTTAGAATTGATCACAGCTCGTTGTCAATCAGTTAGTTTGTAATATTGTGCTAAAAGTTGGCACATTGTTAAAATTTATAAAATCTTGAGTTTGACCGCAAAACTTTTCATCAACAATTAAGTATTGATGCAAATTAAAATTTTTACTATTTTTAAATTTAAAAAATAATTCAACTGTAATAGAATTAGAGTATTTTACATTTTTTTTTTAATTGTATTTTTTTTTAACAAAAATTTTGATTTTGAAAATATCTAGAAATTACAGATTTAAGTTTTTTAATTATTTTAGAAAAAGAAAACTTAATGAAAAGTCTGGTGATGAAAACGTAAAGAAACAAAAATTATCTAAAAACTTGTAAAACTTGAAAAACTTAAAAAATCCGGCGGTATGAGTCCCTATGATGAAATAAAACACAATATCAGCAGTAATTCAAAAAGTGTTAGAAAATTCAAGAAAAGTTGAAACATCATATTAAAGGTGCGGTTCCATATTTGTAATTTCTAAGAAAAATTCAGAAAATGAATAAGTATTTATTTGATGCTTTGAAACTAAATTAGGTGTAAGCAATCTGTTAGTCTATTATGGAATGCCGAAAACATGAAACAGTAATATTATGAACGCTTAAGTATAAGTAAAGTAATGAAGAGAAGAAAAAAAAAGAAACTAGAATTTTGAAATAAAAATAAATTTACAATTAATAATTGAAAGCACAATTTGAGCTTACCGAATATTTGCGACCAAAAGTGGCGGAGTTGAAGAAATAATCATTTTCCCGCTTGATTTGTTTGAACTTATGATTATTTTAGTTTTTAAATACTCTAACAAGATGTTTGCTCTTCAATTGAACACCACTTTTAGGTCTTACCAAACAACACTTTAATCCGCATCTGATAATTATTAAGAACAAGATGTATTTCATGTGTAGCTCTTAAGATCATGTTACTCTTTCTTCAAATAAAAACGATTATAAATTTAAAAACTAAATCAGTTTTTTACTTAATAAATTTCTAAATTTTTTAAATTTTATTTTTTACTTTCCTCACCTTATGATTGAAAAAAATACAAAAACAAAAAAAACTAACAACCCTGCAATACCTGCGAGAAAAATCTCCAAAAATTGTTCACTTGTCAGTAAATTTTCTTTATTTCTGCATTAATTTATAGCTGAAGTTATTTACATTACAATAATTAGTTAAAAACGGCTTATTTATCAATAGGTCCATAACGTCCATAATGATGGCGGACACAGATTTTTCAAATGTTTACGGTAATTATAATAATGCAATTTAAAATGTTTACTTATTGCTATATCCTCTTACTTACATAAATCCCATAAAAATATTAGTGGTTTTTGACATTTGTGTGGTAAATTAGGACTAGTTTTGGATTAAATCTAATTTTTCACCAATGGAATTAGAAAACAGAATATTATTAAAATTTATAAGATTCTCACAAATATACCGAAATTATGAAGAACAATTTGTATACGGGTATGTTTTCTCTAAGACAAAACTCTTTATGGCATTATCCTCTCTATCGCGTAAAAATTTTTCAGTCCCAAAAATTTCCTTGCAAAAAGTTCTCCCTGTCGCAACATTCTCTTTATGGCGTCGAAACCTTTATGGCGTTTGGATTTTCCCTTACAAATAGTACTCTCTATCACAAAATCCCTTTTTTGACAAGATTGCTGCGATTTTTGCTTAGATTTTTCAAAGCAAAACTGAAGTTTCGAAATTTTCGAATTGTTAAAAGTTGATTGTCGAAATTCTGAATAGTGTCAGATTCGCATCAAGGTTGCTGAAAATAATTTTTGAAAATTCCATTTCACGTTGTTCTCTCTATCACAACATTTTTTTGCGGTCCCAACCATCAACGCCATAGAGAAAACATACCCGTATATAGTTTCAAGGTCTCCTGCATGATGACTATTGTTTCTCTTCCACCCTTAAAGTTTAGTTATGTCAACATACTTAAGTGGGGAGAGTACAATCTTCATCGTGTAAGAAATAGTTTGAATGCACTAGAAGGTCCATTTTAGCTATAAAATTTAAAATTCGTGAAAACTATTATGACAGTTGTACAGAAATGTCAAAAATGGCCGAGGTAAAATTCGAAATAGAAAGTCAACAAACTCAATAAATTTTTTTTAACTACGAGCATTATCATCAAGAATCAAAATTGATGGAAATTATTGAAAAAAGAATTAAAGGACCTTCTAATGCGAATCATAATATGTTGATTATGTCTGGTATTGCAACATCGGCGCTGGATGGTTTAAATTGCTGTTCATCCTAAGCGCGGACAAACTTTTGTTGTACCATTCGTCTTCCGGAGTCATGCCTGCAGAGGAGAAAAATGCCGACGCTATTAGAACAGTAAATAATTGAGCAGTTCGAATTGGAAAGGTTAATCATTTAAACTGGCGCAATTAACGAGATTTTCTTTGCTGAACCTTTTGCATAATTTATTAGGATCGCGTTGATGGAAAAATTTATGCAAATTATTTGGAGTTTAAACGAGGGAGGTCAAAGTACTTTAATTTAATTGTGGAATAATTTTTCTCAATTTAATATTAATCCAAAATGGAAGAATTGATCGTCAAATCAAACTTGATCAAATCAAAAAAAAAATATGCTACAAACATCCTTTAAAAGTCTTGAACTCCAAAACGGTCACAAAAATTCTTACGGCGGAAATAAGAAAATTTTCTTATCACTACGAGTATGTTAAGCGAATCGTATGCCGTAAGATGAATCCAATTTCCTGCCAAGATTATACAGTATTACATAGTATAGCACTTACTCATCGAGTCTTGTCGTACACCCACTGAGCTCATGTTGGAGCCATGCGACATGGAAAAGGGCTGAGGATACGAGCTGCCCATTTGAAACAGATCCTGCAAAAGAAGATTCTAATTTTGTTGAACATTAAAAAAACTTGAAACACAAGCACTTACTTGTGGATAACGGTTGATGCTGTTGGGGTGCGGATAAGGCTGGTAGCCTCGTGATACACTGTAACCTTGAATGTTTCGCATCATACCGTTACAAGATGGTATCACGGACGGCGCTAACGCTTTTTGCAGCTGCTTCTCTTGCTTACGATACTTGGCTCGTCTATTTTGGAACCAAACCTGCAATAGATTAGAAAGCCAGAAAGAAAACCTTTTAGACAATCACACTAACAAAATGGCAAAATCTAAAAATTCGGCAAATCATCAATTAGGTCTTAAAAGCTACTCCTAAATTTATAGCACAAAAAGCTCTTTAATCTTCTTTTTGTTTGGCAAAAATGGAGAATAACATGAAACACAGAATGCTGAAAGGTTTTTTTATTAACTTGGCTAAGAAGAAATTCATCTGCTGGTGGCATATAAGTGGAAAGTATTATAGAAGTTTACGATGATAGAATTTTTTTTTGTAACCTTTACTTTCTTTTTTGAATTTTGATTTTATTTTTTTACAATATCTCTATTCTTAAAGAAAATTCACAGGAATGTAATATTTTGATATTTTTTATGAAAAAAAAAAAAAAATTTGGGAAAAAAGAGTAAGAGGTACCTCTTATTTATTTTTTCGAATATGAAATTATTTTTGTGCTAAAAAGTTTTTTTTTTGAATTTTTTAATATCTGGATTATTAAAAAAATTTTACAAGAATACAGTAAAAATCTTAAATTCAATTTTGAATAGGCATTTATAAAATATTTATGAAATTTTTTAATGAAAATATGTGATTATTTTTGAACCTTTCTATTCATATAGTTTATATACTTGAAAACAACAAAATGTTCTTTCCATTCATCGATCTTCCTCTTTTAACTATTTATGTATATATTTTGAAGGATAACTCCATTTTTATTTTATTTTAGCTTTGACATTTCAATAGAATTAAGTCAGGGAGCTCTAAGAGCTGTTTATTTACAAGATTAAAGATTTTATATGATATCTGAAAGCATTTTAATGAACTACTTATCTAACTCTTAATAGAATCAGAGTAATTCCAAATAAATTTGATTATATCTTGCATTTTCCATTCATTTATATGACATTGCCTAAAATTGTTTTTCCTCAAAATCTATCTAACAAAAAAAAAAGAAAAAAAGATGGTAAAAGCATATCAAAATGAAGGAAGGTTTTTTCATTTTCTAATAGATGTATCTTAAAAAGTAATAAGAAGAGCGTCTTCTATATATCTTTTTAAATGTAGCAAACAACAACATCAAATGGAGCCCTAATTCAATTACTCCTCCTTTCTCTTTTTCGTGAAACACTGGGAAACAAACATTTTCTGCACATATTACAGGCAGGGGTGTGGAACTTAAAGGACTTGTAATGCGAACCCTATTTGAAGGCAAATCTGAACGTTTTGCGCCACTGCACTTTGATGGCACAAAAATAAATAAGAAAATATGAAGACGGCAAAATGGGGGATTGAAAATGGGAAAATACTTATATTATTATTATTAAATTAAATTTGAAATAAGTACTCAACATAAAATGTTATCAGCACTTGTACAGTTATCATTTTGCAATATGTATACTAAATAGTATTTGGAATGGATTCAATAATT
Source organism: Parochlus steinenii (assembly GCA_038502155.1). Taxonomy (NCBI): domain Eukaryota; kingdom Metazoa; phylum Arthropoda; class Insecta; order Diptera; family Chironomidae; genus Parochlus; species Parochlus steinenii. Next base: position 161,654 of record JAXCIN010000010.1, on the reverse strand, counting down.
ATATTTTATAAAACAATAATGTTTCAAAAAGAAACTCTAAGGTATTTTCAACAATTGATTTAACATTTTTTAAACAATCTGGAAAAATAATCCCGTATTTTTCTCTAGCACATTTGTATTTTTTGCAACTAGTAAGAATATGCTTAATCGTCACAGCTTCAGAGCATAATTCACAAAAAGGAGGAGGAGAACGATCCATAATGAATTCATGCGTTAACCTTGTGTGCCCAATTCTTAACCGATTTAAAACTATTGATTCTCTACAAGATCTTAAGGATGTATTCCATGAATGAATATCTTGTTTTATTTCACAAAGCTTATTTCTGTTTTGACTTTTCCAATCATTTTCCCATTTTAAGTTGACCTTTTTATTAACTAGTGTCTTCAAATCTTCCCTACTTATAAAAGAATTTAAAGGAATACACAGATCAGTAGCTTTCTTTGCTAACATATCCGCCTGCTCATTTCCAGGAATTCCTACGTGAGCTGGCACCCAACAAAAAATTACTTCAAAATTTAGTAAAGTAAGAGAATAAATTAAATTTTGAATGCTTTTAACTAAAGTACAGCAGTCTTGCCTTGATTCAATTGCTTTCAAAGAACTTAAAGAGTCAGTGAAGATAACAGATTTTTTAAATTGTAAAGTGCCAATTCTCTCCAGAATATACTTAAGAGCTTCCAATTCACAAGAAAAAACCGAAGAATTATCAGCAATTCTAACAGAGATTTCAAAGTTTTTTCAAAAACTCCAAATCCACACTTTTGATCACTTTTGATCCATCTGAGTAAAATAAAGTGAAATCAGGATACTCATGAACAAGACTAGAAAACAAAGAGTTATAAACTTGACTCGAACATTTAATTTATTGTCGATGTTTGCTAAATCATATCGAATATTAGGCCTAAAATGGAACCAAGGAGGAACTTTACTAAGACTATTAGATTTTATATTCCTAGGGTTCAAGCCAAACTCATTGAATAAAATACGAGCTCTTTGATATATTGGTTTAGAGCAAGTTAAAGAAAATCTTTTACTAAATCCGTTTTTTAATTTAGTACACAATAAATGATTTGATTTGGAAGCTACTTTAATTCCATAATTCAAAATTCTTTTCTCAAATAACAGGCTTAAAGGGAGAACTCCTGTTAAACTCTCTAAACTAGCCACTGGAGAAGATCTAAAAGCACCGGTAGCAAGACGAAGAGCATTGTTTTGAATGACATTTAACGAGTTAATAGCAGATTTCTTTGCTGAAGTGAAAATAGGAATACTATACTCTATTCGAGATAAGATAAGAGTTTTATATATATGAATCAAAATTTGAGAATTCCCGCAATAATTTTCTCCTCGAACTAATCTTAATAAATTCATTTTTGAATTACAAGTGGCCTTGAGCTGACTAATATGATACTGCCAATTCATTGTTTTATCCAAGAAAACTCCCAAAAGTTTAACATTAGGTTTGTAATGAATAAGAACTTGATTAAGAGATAAAACTGGATCTAAATGACCGTTTATAATATTTCTAGAAAAGTGAATTGCTACAGTTTTTTCTGCAGAAAAAGTAAATCCTTTAGAATTGGCCCAAAAACTCATTTTATTTATAGATTTTTGTATGTCATTTCCTAAACTCGCTATGTTTTTTGATCTTCCATATATCAAGACATCGTCTGCAAATGTAAGCATTTTTATTGAGGATAAAATGTGCAAATCAATTTTACTAAATGCCACTAAGAAGAGTGTGCAACTTAAAACAGAACCCTGACTTAAACCCTCTTCTTGAGTATAAGATGCTGATTGAATATCTCCGACTAGAACTTTAAATGAGCGATTTTTCAGAAAGTTTTCAATAAAAGCGTACATATTGCCGTTAACTCCAAAAGAAGCAATAGTTCTGAGGATATGATCGCGCCAAGTAGTATCGTAAGCTTTTTTAAGATCAAAAAGAACAGCGATTAAATGTTCTTTGTTTCTGAAAGCCTCCTGAACTTCAGATTCAAAAATAGCTAAGTTATCTGTAGTTGATCTTTCTTTTCTAAAGCCAAATTGAACTTCTGAAAAAAGATTATTTGACTCTAAAAACCATACAAGTCTTCTATTAACCATTTTTTCAAATAACTTACATAAACAACTTAATAAAGCAATTGGCCTATAATTTTCACAGTTTAATGAGTTCTTTCCTGGTTTCTTTATGGCAATAATAAGTGATGTTCTCCAAACATCTGGAAAAGAATTTTCGCTCCAAAGTTTATTTAAAAATTTCAAAATATAACTCTTATTAATTTCATTCATGTGAATAATCATTTGATAAGCTATCATATCAATTCCTGGAGAAGAATCATTGCAAGTAGATAAAGCAAAATTTAATTCATCAATCAAGAAAGGCAAATTGAACTCTTGATCAGACCGAGATAACCTAATAGACTGGAGTTCTAATAAATTTTTATTGGCTAAAAACTCTGCAGAATAGTTAGAAGAGCTAGAAACACTTTGAAAGTGAATCCCTAAAGAATTTGCTATTATTTTTGGATCTGAAACAATTCTATCATTAACCATTAACCGAGATGTAACTGAATTAGAGATACGACCATGCAAAGCCTCAATTTTTTATATATTTCAGAGATGGAAGTGTTCGACTCAACTGATTCAAGATAAGCAAGTAATGCTAGTTTTTTAGCACCTCTGAGCCCAGATCGAGCTTTACATTTTGCTAATTTAAATTTTATTAAATTTTCTGTGGTTGGATATTTATCAAATGTTCTATAGCACGCTTTTCGTTGCTCAATAAGATCTTTAATGTCCTCACTCCACCATGAAACAAGAACCCTATTTCGTTTAGTACTAGACTTTGAATTGACTCATTTGCTGCATTAATGATTTCATCATTAATTAACTTCAAACATAAATTAATCTCAGAATCAAGCCAATCTTCATGAAAACTGAGAAAATTATTATAACTTGACCAATCAACCAGTTTCCGTTTCCATGTTGCCCTTTTATTATGATTTAATTTAATATTTTTGAAATTTAAAGAAATTGGAAAGTGATCACTTGAATGAAGATCATCAGATACTTCCCAATCAATTAATGGAGAAAAAAGAGGAGATCCAAAAGATAAATCTAAAATACTAGTTGATCCGTAGCCTACAGAAAAATGAGTAGGCACATTAAGTTTATTGAAAATATTTAAATCATGATCGTCCAAAAGTTTATCTAATATTACGCCTTTTTGATTATTTCGTTCCGAACCCCATCGATCATGATAAGCATTTACATCTCCAACAAAAATGAATGGGAGACCAGAAACTTTCAATTGCAAAATTACATCATTAAGATCTTTGTAATCAAGAGTAGAAATAGGCGGTAAATAAATATTTACCAGAATATATTTGAAAGGGAAAGTCATCAAAACTGCAACTATTTGCAAGTTTGTAATTAAATTAAATTGTTCACATTGAGGATCCACACTTGAATCTACCATTGTGAGAACGCCTCCCCTTGCCCTTCCTGAATCTAGAACATTTTTTTCAAAAATACTATAACGAGTTTTTAGATTTTCCAAATTATCCGAATTATGTTTACCAAGATGAGTTTCTTGTAAGCAATATGCAAAATGTAGCCCTATCATTAATTCTAATTCTTTAAAGTTATTTTCAAATCCGTTTAGATTCCATTCCAAAATACTACTTAACATACTTACAGGAAATATTTGGAATTGAATTAGTTGTAGGGCATTGCAAGGATAATTTTGCTTGTGATCTTGTTAAAAGTGAACTGGTAAAGTTTTCTTTTCGTTTTAGATTGGATTGAGTCTCTTCGTGCAATTTCTTATTTTGAATCTTCCTAGGACTCTTTATCAACGTCCATGATTTATCTAATGATGAAATTTCAACAGCTGAAGCTGTACAAATAGAACTAGCAACTGGTTGCTTAGAAATAAAAGAAGATTTTGATTTTCTTGAAGAAATCGAAATACTTATACTTGGTGAAAATCCTCATACTTTGCAGCATTTAATTTGGCATTTTAGTGTTTCTCCTTCTCGACGCAATTTATGCCAAGTTCTTGGAAACGTTAGCATTTTTCCTCTTTTTCCGTTTCTCAACATCCCCTCGTTTATTAAAATAATATGTCATTCTGAAAATGAAATTTTCAAGCTTTGCTTTAAGAACTCGGAGAGCTTGAATATCAGTTGATTCTGAATGAGTACAAGTTTCCCCATTTTATCACATTTTATGTATTTTCATCATCATAATTTATGCAATGGAAGAAATATAAATTATGCTCGCATCAAGTTTGCCTTGAAATCGATTTTTATCATTTTTCCAGCTTCTTTGTTTGGTTTTATTAATGAGGTTAAGTTGCGCCTGCTTGGATGTATAAAAAAAGAAATGTTGCACTTTCAAATGGCAGAAATTTCAATGCTTGCTAAGTAGCTTTCGTTTGAGAGCTTTTATTTATAAAACTTTAATAGTTTGACTGAAAAATCATGGGTTTTTTTATAATGATACTATGATACTTTTGATGTCATCCTTTATTTCTAACGCAAATCCAAATATTCATCCCCAACAATATTCATTATTGATGCGTAACAATGAAAGCTCCCCATAGCCAATCAAAAATTCCTGCTGGATCCCACAAATTATGCAAAAGCCGCACTCAGTTGTTTGATCAAGCAATGAGTGTGTATATTATATGTGTGATGGCAAAAAGACAGTAAAATTTTCAAACCATCCCAAAAGCATCAGAGATGTGCAATAGAAATTGAAACCACATTATTCACGGAGTGCCAACAACAAAAAGTGCATTTTTATTCAAATATCAAACAATATTTATCAAACAAAATATACGTAGACGCATTCAAATTGAGTTTGTGACAACCGAAATGTGTGGATGCCACATCAGCTCAAATAAATTAAGTGTAGTTTCTCTATATGTGCAGCTTTCTGCTTGTCAGCATATTTAATCGTCGGCTGAGTGCATTTTTGGAATCTTTTTAGTTTTTTTTTGACTAAGCTAAAATAACACTTCAAAACTTTCTAGCGATTACTTTGATTTATTTTCTTCTGAGCAGTTCAAATGTAAACAAAGTTCACACAGTAAACAAAAGCACTAAAGTGTCGACATTTTTCGCATAAATTTGCTCTTGCTTTGCGTGCTATTTTTAAGCTTTTTGTGCATTAATTAAAGTTTGTCGAAATAATAATCAACAAACAGCTCGTGTGTATGCTAATCCAGAGAAACTTAATTTGCAGACAAATTTCTAAAAATCCTTTTGTTGTAGGCTTTTTTGTATTTTAGAAGCACATTCTCGTAGCAAACATGCAATACAGAGAGTTGGCATGCACTTCTGTTTGGAATAAACTGGCTTGGTTGATGAATTATAGAAAACACACACAGTAGTTGATCAAATTTCGTGAAGGAATTCTTTTAATGCGGAACAACAATTTTCCATTAAATTTTGGGCGAAAAGCATGAAATTCATGACATTGTGAAATGAAATTGTTTTTCACATTTGTTTTTTTTTTTTGATGAAAATAAAATAATTGGATATCGCAAAATGATCACAAATGGCATAAAACACTGACAAATTGATGACCAGCAGAGTTTTTTGTACGGATTAACGCTTCCAATACACCAGAAAATATATTTTGTATGTTTTTTGTTGTATCAGAGCAGAAAAACTTTTTTATTTATTTCCGGATTCAATTTTCAAATTTGATCAAAAAATCGTTTTTATTGTTATTCCATTTTTTTTTTGTCAGCGCACATTTCCTCTGTCAGCCATACAGACATGGATTTGCAAATAAAAGCTTTATGGGCCATAAATGGAAAATATCTGCCATTTTTGTTCATCATCGAAAATAAGAGCAGATATATATTCAAATGCAAAAACATTAAATTGTGTCGTTTGACTTTAAAAGGATGAGGAAATCTAAAAAAAATATTATAGCAAAACGAAGAAGTTTCACCATCGAAAAAAGAGTAAGAGTTACCTTTCACAGAAATAGAGTAATAATCTTAAATTGATGTTCTAATAAGTTTTACTAAGATTCTTTTCAATTTTTTAAATATTATTAGCAAAATAAAAAAATTCATTTTCGAAAAACTCTTCTTTTTTTTAAACTCGACATATTTTGGAAAATGGAAGAAAATTCACAAAAATAGAGTTAGAATCTTAAATTGATGTTCTAACAAGCATAACTAAGATTTTTTTCAATATTTTGAATATTTTTTGCAAAAAAAAAATAATTTTCGAAAAAAGAGTAAGAGGTACGTACCTCTTACTCATTTTTTAGAAAAAACTCGACATATTTTGGAAAATTGAAGAAAATCCACATAAATTGAGTTAGAATCTTAAATTGATGTTCTAACAAGCATAACTAAGATTTTTTCAATATTTTGAATAATTTTAGTACACAAACTATTTTTTTTTGGACTATAGATACTAAAGAAAATGTTAAGGAAAACTTTTTGCATTCTTTTTGATAAATATATTTGTTGTTTTTTTAATTTCTAACTTAAATAAATCAATTTTTATTAAAAACGCATTTACACACTTATATTTAAGTTTTTCCGCCGGCCAATTTCCTTTTCCTCCAAAATATAAAAGCGTATTAATGTCAAATAACAATCACCAAAAAATCATTTGATGAAGGCGCCTGGTGTGCTAAAGAACAATGACTCACTTATTTGCGGTAAATTGCCCTTCAATATGGGAAACTGTTAATAGTTTTTTAAATGCACATATTGTGATTAGCAGCTACACAACAAAAGAATAGCTTGAAGGATCAGTAAATTGAATTACAGACTTATCACAATTTGTGCATCTCCACTCTCAAGCTAAAATTGATTTCGGTCCCTCATTACTTTCCCATCTCGTCAATTTTCCATTTTCCTACGAATTGAGCTCAACTAGCACGAGGGTTGGTAATTTTTTGGACTTTTTCAAACATTTCGACTTTTTTTGCAATTCCAAGGACCAACTGTCAACTTTTTTGTTCAGTTCGACCTCCACTGGAGAAAAGACGTGAAAGCGAGGTGGGTGGTGGAAAAAGTCTTTTATTTTATTTGATGGGTAAATTGAGATGACAAATAATTTTTGGAAATTTTTGAGTAATTTATTGCCATAGCAAAAGCACACTAGATTAATTTTTCACATCATCACAACCAAATTAGCATTCTATGATCCAAAAATTCCCCTTAAACTTATTGAAAAATAACATAACAGTTCAAGACCTCACCTGAATCCTTGCTTCGTTCAGCTTGGTAGTGCGTGCTAATTCTTCTCTACAATAAATATCTGGATAGTGTGATTTAGCAAAAGCGGCTTCCAGTTCCGCCAGTTGCTCCTAAAAAGCCGGGAAAGGCGAAAGCTGTGTAAATTTTCAAGAGCTTAAAATAATCGATTCAAACAGTCAACACGGAGCCTCCATCACCTCGTACACAAAATCAATATGATCGACACCATGAAAAAATGCCTCACAACAGAATAATTAAATATTTATTATGGGATGTACGTGCATGGAATAACTTTACATAGAATTTGATGTGAAAACTTTTTTTTTATGTTTGCACTGACATAGCCAACAACAATAGCAAAATGTTATCCAACTTGATTTGGGATTCAGTTGGCATGCTGAGAGAATGAACGTGAAGGGAAAATGATGTTGGTGAATATGGAAATTCATTTTCCAATAAATATCCTTGAAGCCATTTTTGTATGTGCGAGGGATGACGGAATGTTAAAGAGCTGGGTATCGATTAAAGTTTGCCGACAAAATGGTGGTTCAGTATTTTGCTTACTTGTGTGAATGTGGTTCGATGCCTTCGTCGTGCAGGCGTGGGACAAGATGCTGGTGTGTGACCTGAATGACCGGTGTGTGGCAAGGTTGAGATGCCGCTTCCTGGCGATGAGATACTTCCGGAAACTGACGAGATGCCACTATTTGGTTCAGGCTTTAGTTTTTTGAAGGCTCCTTCCGCTTTTGGAAATGCATGAAATAAAAGGAACATACAAAATTCTATTAGATTAGCATATTTATAGGTTTATTTTATTTTAAGCTTTAAAATGAAATTTCGTCCATCGAATCTCTCGGACAACAATTTCTCAAATTTTAATGAATTCTAGACATCCAAGTTAAATTAAATTTTCAGTCTTGCGTTTTTTTTGAAATACTTTTGACTTTTTCAAAAACTTTCAAAAATACATTTTAAGATAACATATGTTTAGTTTTCTTTGAAAAGTAGATTCAAGAATAGAAATTCGTAAGAAAAATTATTTGTGCTTAGATAAAAAATTAAAAAATTTCGAAACTTTCTTTTTTACAAAAGTTTTCCAGAAAATCAATCCCAGAAAATTGGAAAATATTAATTGAAACTTGAAGTTTACAGTCAAGCACACATTTGAAAATTTTTCTTCATCCATTTGAATTGGACAAAAATTCATTGAGTTGGGGTGGAAATTTCAAAGCAGTTCAACATATGGCAACAAATCAATTTGCTATTCAGATTTTATCGCAAATTTAAATTTGTTTCACAAGTACACTTCCTGTTATCTAGAAATTCAAGTGGAACTTCAACTGTGTCACTTTTTTGGTGTTCTAAATATTTTGTAATATTCATTTATTACCAAGTGATTGCCTGGGGAATTATTTTATTCTGCAAGAAACTTATAGATTGTTATTTTTTTTAATGACATACGATATATAACAGGAAATTAAGAAATACAGATACTTTCATAAAAACAAAGTAACCTTTTTTATCCAAACATTTCCATAGAAAACTAGAAAGTTCAAAAAACATGCCATGGATTACTTTGATGAAATTTACTCACAAAAAAAAAACCAAGAAGAGTGCAAAAAAGCTCAATATTTTTATTATTTTGGAACTGATATCTATGTGTTACTCAAGTACTTTAATTTTCTAGTTGCATATAATAATCCTTTAAGTACCCTTCATAAGATTATAATCTCATATTATAACAATTGCCAGTAAATATCAATTTTTTGAGTCTCATTACTTGTTTATTTAAATCAAAGATCAGTCTAAATGATAAAATTTCCCCTCGAAGCTAAATTGTGATTTTTGAAATAATCACTTCATTTGTATGGTACGTTGGTGTACCATAAATTTGTTTGATCCTTTGAGCAAACAAAAAAACATAAAAGTCAATCGATTTGTTATTGTTATCTTTGGTCTATTTCACTTGATTGATCCATTCAATGAGCCTTCATAAAACAAACAAATAAGTTAATGGACTCTAGACCACAACAATCGCAACAACAACACAGCAAAAAAACTTCCAAAGGAAAATTACGGGAAACGACGAAACAAAATTTTTAATTTTTACCATGAAAAATCGAAAATGGCACACGGCGTTTAATGAAATCAAATAATTTTGTTATCGGTTCAATTGATTAATAGCGACCAGTTTTTTATTAGATTTGTGAAAAACTGATACAAAAATTTTATGTTTTGGAGAACATAATTAAATTTCACGTTTTTGGGTTTTAAATCAGTTTTCGGCCAAATAATAATTCGCTTTTCCAATCGAACGAGCAAAACAATTAAATGACGAGATTTATTTTCACGATTTCAGTTTGTCAGTTTTCCAGTTTTTGGGATTGATGTACGAGAGTTTTAGAGGTTTTCTAGAAAAGTTTTCTTTGCGTGACAGTCCGACTGTCCTTTTCGGGTCTGGTTGAGGAAATTTGTGGTTGGTTTAACGAGATAAAAGGTTAATTTCGATTAAAAGTGTAAGGCTAGGGAATTTTTTAAAGAGTTCTGAGTGATCTTGGAAGCTGGAGATGAAATGGTGGCTTCAGACCAATTTATTTCATTTGAAAGTATTAGTTTCCTTTGATTAGCTCACATTCTTTTAAAAATTTTAATTTTCCTAAATCCAAATGGATTCATTAAACTCAATTCCCGCTTTGCAATTTCCTAATTCATCGGGCAACTCAAAAAACTTCAATTAACATCACAAACTACATAAATGTACATGTTTGTCAACACTCACATAACTGAATAAATGCTTAATTTTCCACTATTCAGCATAATTTGGAATTTGTGCACAATTTAATAAATTTGGTGAAATTTATGCAAACAATTTCATGTCCTTAATTTAGAAAATGGTGAATTATGTATTTGCGAGTATTTTCGGTGTTTATGAAAGTTAAAATTTCATTTCTAAACCCAAAAATTGTCGCAAATGTTGAAAATTTGAAAATGTGTAAAGGTGAGGATCATAAAAGCAAACCTGAGGATGAACAGCCAACAAATTTGCATAATTAACGCAGAGATTTAATTAAAGTATTAAAATATTAGCCTGCTACGTGCTATTTTGGGTGACGACTCTTCAAGTGTGATAATCGTCAGCTTTTCCATCAAAAAAAAAGGACAAGGATCAGGTGGATTATTATTGTTGAACATTTGTGCAACATCCTCTTAAATTATTCAAAATCCTTTAATTAGCCACTCGAGTACTCAACACTCAATAAAAACCCTATTTACGACCTATTTGTCATATTTAGCAACCCCCTCCTTGTTTTTCGCCCTGCACGACTAGAACATGATGTCAAATAACTATTTATTACAATTGAATAGGAAATTTACTTGATTTACTTGTGAAGTTGTGAATTGCTTGCAACAATTACGAATTGAAAAATAATCACAGATGTTTGAATAGAATTAAATAATATTTTGGTCAGATCAAATTTCATAACACTCTGTTTGATTTCAATTTCAAGCTGGAATTGTCATTAAAATCATTGTTGGGCTTGTTTTTTAATGTAGGATAAGATTTTTGAATACATTTATGTTTTGAAAAATTCTTTGGATTAATTTGTTTTCAAGGATTTTAAGTTTTTTTTTGAGAATCTGTGGCAATTTTGATTAGAAATAGAAATCCAAAATTATTCGCTTATTATTGTTAATTCACGAGTAACTAAACAAAACCATCATCCCTTCTAGCATATACTTAATAAATAAAAGGACATATGTTTGATGTACCATTATCGGATAAATTAGTTGAAAATCCTCTTTGATCCCTCTTACTTCTTTGTTTGCAATTTTTTTGAGGTGCCAAAAAGGAATTTCATTGAGTGTTTGAATGTTTGACGATAAATAATCAATAATTTCACACTTTCAATCCTTTTGTGAGGTTGGAAAGAAATTTCAACACATTTAATCCTTTTGCTAAATTATTTGACCATTTAACGAGTTAATCCTTGGCGCGTGTCCATCCCGGAAATAATAAAATAATCCTTTGCTTTGTTTGCGTTCAACATCTGGTAAGTGTAGCCAGTTGAGTCTCTCACCTGAATTTTGATGGTCTGATAGTCGATTAGGTGGCGTATGGGCAGGAGTGTGATGATGATGAGAAGAGGTTTCGTTTATTGCAGACGTGAGGCCACCATAAAGTGCATTAAAATCTTCCGGAGTGCTACTACACTTTCGTTGATTTGAAATTTTACTATCCGTGCCATTACTGCCCACTGAATTATGCAAGTTCCCAAGTGTTGAGGAGGTAACATTTCTACCGTCCAAGCCCAGCAGACGGTTTTCATGTGAAAATCTATTGTCTTGAAGCGACATAAACTTGGATTCAGACGAATTATGCTGCAAATTGCCGTGATTTACTAAAGCGTGATCATCCAATAATCCTTGCTGAAGACCCAACAGGCCTCCCACTAGATTTGGTCTCAGTTCATCCATTAATTTCTGTTGGCCACACGCTGATCCCGCGGAAAAATTCAATTGGCGGCTAAAGATGGCCGGAAAAATGTTAAATTGTTGTGAATCGGGACTGGCAGGACTCAAGCCCAAATTAGAGGATGGGGCACCAGATGAAGCTCCTGAATTCCCATTCCCGGCACTACCCAGTGCCCCACAATTAGACTTGAAGTCCAATTTGCCGTTGCTGTGGTATCCCCCAACGGATGATTTATTCACCTGAAGGGTGAGGTCCGACGGCAGATACAGTTTGATCCACGTTTAATAATACAATTGCTCTAAAAATTCTCGTGCACCTTCACAAAGTGCAGCTTACAATTCACTTCACTAATTATTTCGTAAAAACTTATTCGGAATTTATGAATGGCTGGCCAACAAATCAAAAACTTTTTGCCAGAAAACTTCACGTCTCATCAACAAAGAATTCACCACAAAAATATCCAAACAATTCACACTTTAAAGTTACAAGGTCGAGCACCAATTGCACCAGCACCAGCACGTGAAGGATAATTGAGTTTATTTATGTTGTATTGAATAATTTATTTAATTCATTTTTAATAATTCCATTTATGAATGATCCTAATTCCATTTAGTTGGATGAATATCAGATGGCTATACTTGTATATATGCACACACTACACACTGTCTGGCACAAATTGTCGGCTCATTCGCGTCCCAGTCAAACTTGAAATGAAATGTATTCTGAATTGTGCGAAAAGTTGTCGGATGGCAAGGATGCTGGTGGCAAAAATAGTTGAGATCATTGTGGTAAAGTTTGTATGTCTGTTTGTCATGCAGCTGATGGTAGAAGGAACAGGATGAACAGAGATTGGATTGAAAAAAGTAGGATGAAACATAGATAGCGAAAAATTTCCCCGCACAATTTCTAGCTACTTGATGTATTGGCAAAGGAGCGTAGAGTGAAACAAAAATAAATGGAGGGGATTTTCAAAGCAAATAAAACTCCAAATGTGTCAACCAATCAGCTGGTCAGGAATGATAAAATATAAATATGTGCAAGGCAAGCAACAACATCAAAACGCGTACGCTTTTTTATTTTTCTGAGAGCTGGGGATGCCAAGAGGGTGGTTTTGATGCTATAGAGATAATTTATATTTGTAAAGCGAAACGCAAAAAGACGGACTTTTTTTCGGTTATCATTTTGATGCCAAATGAAAATGGTGGAGTAGCTTTAAGCGCTGAATATTTTGCAGCTCCACAAATATTTCTTTTTTAATTTCATAGATAAATATTAAATATGTAAATATGCAAGTTTTTGGCAGAAAATGAAACTGAATATTTATGCTAGCCAAATAGATTCTGAGCTGACGCAGCGTCAATGTGCAAATATAATTGATCATATCAAGGTTTTTTGTTCTTGTTTTTGTTGCTGCTCACTTTTGTGCAGTTATGCAGCTATGCACGCTCCACAAAAATCAAATTAAATAAATTTAAACGATACATTTTTCTGTGGAAAATAAATGGAATTTAAAACTGGAAACAGCGACAGTTGAAGCGGATTGAATTTAATGCAATATTTAATTTTCGGTATTGAATATGCGATTAGTGGAAATAAGTTAATTGATATTGGTTCGGTGAATTTGACAAAAATGTTTGCCTTTAAATTTGGGCCAATTTTTGGCGCAATTCTGGTGGATTGAGGCAAGGAGCTGAAACAAAACAAAAACTTTTTGGAAATATGATTGATATGGGAGTTTTTACATTTTATGGGAATTCACATTAAAAAGTTAGGATGAAGTTAGTTTTTTGTTGACGAATTTTCGTTCAATATCACAGAGCATCTTTTTCAAACGGAGGAATGGATTGGGAGATTACATTCCCGGGATATTTGTTTAGATTTTTGTGGGATTGATGGAATTTTAATGTCATTTGATTTTACCATATAAATTGAAGGAACAATCTTAGAACCAATTTGTTGAATATTCAAAATATATCAAAGTAGCTTCTGGATTAACATCAAAACAACACATTTTTTCAAATTAAAGTAATTTTTAAAGTTCAGCTTGGAACATCCATTGTTGAGTTGAATTGCACAGCTAAAAAATTGTGGAGCCAAAAATGTATCATCACAAACATGGATTAATAGATATATCTATATCTCTGTAGCTCTATCAAAACCCCAGCTTGAGCGTACATACACAGCATTCAAGTTATTGTTATTTCGCTCTCGTTGGCGGTTGTGCTAGCTTGATAATGATTTGCCATTTGCTGTGCTCGGGTATGAGCAGCAGCTAGCTACACAGTTTTTCCATCATCGTTTGCTATTTTATTTTTGATACACAGCAGCAAAAAAAAGTTTAGAAAAACTTTTCCAATTCGGCGTTGTTGTAAAAGCGAAACGACATACGAGGAACTGTTGTTGCTGCCAAAAAATAATTGCAAAGTTTTTAGATCATTTTTTTTTGTTGTGTCTTTTGTCAGGGCTGTTGAAGTAGAGTACAGAATAAAGGATCTTATGGGATTGTTTTGGATGTTAAAACATCTGCAAAGATGGTGGATACAAGAGTTTTTGTTTCACAAAGTTTTGGTTGATGGTTGTGCGCTTTTAATGTGGAGATGTTTAAAAATGTATGATTTGAATGAGACTATATTTCAGTTGACGTATTAGACATCAAGTTTGGTTGAAACATTTTAATTATTTAATGTATGGAAAATTTTTTAATTTTTTGATGACTTGGGAGTTGACCAGGTGGTTGGATTTGTGGTTCTTTCAAAGATCAACTGAAATTTGAGATTATTTTCAAGATCTTTTTTAATTTATTTGGCTTTTCTAGCATTTTTTTCTAATTTTAAACAAAGTACCTAAAAGTATGATTTTTTTTTAAATTATTAATATCAACAAATTGTTTAAAAGCCTACTAGGCACATAATCTTACTTAGAATAATTTAATGTAGGAAGTAGATACTCAAAAAGTTACCTTTTTTAATTAATCTCTCTATTTTATAAAACTCCGTTCAACTATCCCAACAAAAATCCTTCAAAAGTTCAAAAGTCAACATTTGAGTCACTTTAAAGTTGTTGATCCCAAAACACAATCTACATACAAAAAAAAGAGACTCAAATAAATGGCAAATTGTAGATGCTTTGAATGATGTACACAAAAAGCACGTGCCAATGATTTTTGTATCTCCGATTGAACGTTATGAATTCTTTTTTACATCGACGAGCACACTATAGGCGCATATAGGCAAATTGGAAGCACGTGGCCAGCAATTGATTTTTATTCTGCTCTCATTAAAAGTGTCACAATATTGTGGCTGCAATTGTTGCTGCTATTTATTAAATATATAATTAATTATTTACACTTACTATATATATGCAATAAATGATTTCATTCAACTCAATTAAATAATATATATTAAATGCATACTTTAGTATTTTATTGATGCATACTGTGAAATTAGGCTGTATAGTATTTATAGTTCTTTTGTGTATTTTAGAGGAGTTTTGTAGGAGTTGTGTGTAAGGTTTCGCGTGAGATTTTTTAGGATCCGAGGTAATTACATGCTGAACGGTTGCTATTGAAAATTATTTTGAAACATTTTTTGTTTGTTTGTGTGTTTGATTTCATTCTCATTGCGCCAATTTTTAAAATTTAGTAGTCTATGATTGAAAAAAAGTTAAAAACTGACGTTTTAAAATAAAACTGCGATTTTTCTAAATGATAAAAAATTCAAAGTTACCATTGGAGGCTTTAAAAAAAATTACGGAAACTACAATAAAGAAGTTTTATAGGCTAGACAAGGTAGATTCAATTTTTTTCAACAATATGCTTACAATAACAATATTAATTCGATACCTTTATTGTCAAATTTAAAAATCTAGTGATCATTTCCTATCAGGTCCTTCAACAAAAAATGAATTTTAAATTGAATGATAATAGATCTGTAATTACAGACAAATCCACTTGAATTAACTGAATAAATTAATGGATTGAATGGTATCCTCTCGAACGAAATTCAGATCGACATATGTGAGCCACCCGAGGCATAATTTATGCTGTTGTCGCTTTGGTTGTCGTCGCACATTAGGAGGGCGGGATCTTTATACTTTTTTCCTATTTTTATAGGATTTCGCCTCTACTCTATAATCAGCCAGCGAGAGCACCCCAAACTGCTATATGGCAATAATAGCGTCAGCTTATGTGCCAAAAATCAACTTGTCACATAATGCACGCCAACAGGACACTTATTTGCTTCAAATTACAATTGCAGTGGAGAGTAAGAATTATGTGGGCTTTAAAACCACCACCTGCTTCGCAAAATGGGTTAACACTTTTGGGATCTAGAAAAGACTCTTATTACGATATTTCAAGCTGAAATTTTTAAAGTAAAAGTAAATATACATTCAAGTAATTTGATTCTCAATATTCAATATCTACTACTGAAAAATAAAGCGATCAAAATAACTCTAATCCTCATCAATTTCTCAATCAAAAATTTCCGTTTTTCTGTAAACTATCATCAAAAATAGATTAAAGAGCAAATATCTACTTTTAATAAACCAGCAAAAACTTTTGTCAAGTGAAGCGCAAACTTTTTTAAGTTCGACAATTTAAAAAAAAATTGTAAAATGTTTCCACGAAAAGAAAAATGAGAAAAGAAAATTGTTCATGATACGGCGATGAGCAAAAAAGAAGCATCTACAAAATAAGAAAATTACAAAGCAACAACAAGCTTTCCAGTTTTCTTGTTAATGGAATCCTTCTGATGGGTTTTGCAGGGTTTCAGAGAATAATCCGGGAATCCAATTTGACCCTCTTTTACACTGATAAAAAACATACTTTAGATAAATCCGCTCACTTTGATCTTTGAAATAAAAACAAATCACAGGAATTATAACAATCTAGTTTTCCTTGGAAATATTCTACATAATTCAACAAAAATGTCTTTTATCAGTGTAGAAACTCTTCCATCCCGAAAACCAGGAACAAATTTGTAATGCAAAAATGTGAACAGCGCAATAATGAGTTTGGCCGCAGGTAGATATTCCAATTTTTCCGCTAGAAATTGCGTGAAATTTATTCAAATTAATTTGCCCAAAATTTTGCGTTCACGGTTGTAAAAATTACATGGCAAAATGTTTAAATTCCATTAAAGAGCGATTAACATATTTTAATTATAAAACATTGAGTTTTTGAGAATTTTGTAATTTTTGACGTGCGCACCTGATTGAAATTATTTTCGTCCTTTTTTTTTTGGTAGAATATTTCAATTTTGGTGTTGGTAGCGACATCTTGCAGGGAAATTGATGAATTTTATTTTTTTGAATTGCGCATGATCCTCCTCTAAGGACGAAATGTCAAAAGTGTTTTCGTGTGCTGATAAGAATGAAAAGTTGCCATATTGTAGTTATTTTATTGTTTTTAATTAAGTTTACACATTCTAAACGAGGTGAGTCTTTGACATTTATTTTTAAATGATTTGCAGGATCTTTATAATGTTTTAAAATGTAAAGGTCCCCACCATCCCCGAGGAGATTTTCAGATGACAAAAGACGAAGTTGCACAACATTTTAATCATGATAACGAGTAATAAAGCAAGTTAATACTCTTGTTACATTTTAATTAACTTAAAACTAATTTTAGGCAAATGCAAGAAGATCTCATAGGCCTTAACGTGAACCATATAGACTTTGCCGATATGAGTGACGAAGATAAAAGTTTCTACTACTTCAAAGTGCATGACACAGACAATAATGATCATTTAGATGGGCTAGAAATGCTGAATGCAGCCACACATCACGGTTCACATAATCATGACGAGCAAATAGAAGATCATATGGAAGAATTGAACCACATTGTTGATGTAATTGACTCGTTCCTTGACCTACATGACCTCAATAAAAATGGGCTTTTAAGCTACGCAGAATATCAATCAATGACGATGCAATCTCAAAAGGATGGAATTACTGATGTAGTAGATACTATGCAGGGAGCAATCAACTAAAACGCAGCGAATTGCCAAAAATTGAATATATATATTTTATTTGTAATTTTTTGTTACCAAAAACTGCTGGAACAACCTTTAGAGACAATAGATCCATGTGTACATTTGTATAAAATCTATAATAGTTGGTTTTTTTTTCTTCTATGCGTTGCAAGCATACATCATCTCACACGGAGCGTTTTCCATGCCCTCAACAATTGCTTGCTTCATGTTCATGAGTAATTCGTTGTAGCGTTTGTTGGTGGGCAGTGAGCTGGAATTACAACAAAGGCACAGTTAAATTTTTATTGCAAACATAATTTGAAAACAATGCAAAACGTTGGATTTCCTGGTTTACGAATACTTACGAGTCAAACATCCCAACTCCTTGTAGAAATGCTGTGGCAGCTTTTAAATATTCTGCGGATTGTTCTGGAGCATTGCAAGCAGCTCGGAATAAACAACTATCTTGGTTAGAACCTTCTGCAGCCAGAAAACCCAAGAAAAGTTGCATTTCACTATTGTCTATGATTTGATCTGTTGGTGGGTGTTTTAAGGTTAATAAACTACTTAATTAGAAGAATCAAAGAACTCACTGTCGTCTACACTTCTTCCTCTTCCATATTGACTCCAATTACCAGCTCCAACCATACCAGCCGCAAAAATTAAAGCCTTCAAAAGGACCAATATAAACAGGTTACTCACATTCAAAGATAACACTTGATTTCCACCAGCTGATCGATTGATGAACTCTTTGGCTAATAAAATATTTTTAATCAATATTTATTTACCAACAAGAAAATTTTAAGCTAACCCATTGTAACGGCCATTTGACCAGTTGGTGAGCTGACAAAATTTCTAGCAGTAGTCATCCAGCCACCACTTCCACTATTTCCAATTGAATTAGTTCCACCATTTCGTGGTTGGTCTAGAAAACTATTCAATGGATTCACTCCATTACGTGGCTGATCCAAGTAGTTATTTTGTCTTGCTGGTACCACTGAATTTGGCAATTGTCCATATCTTGAATTTGTAATATCATTCAATGAGTTTAGTGGATTCACTTCAGCACAATCACTAAATTGAAGTATCAACAAAGGTACGATGAATAGCACAAATCCAGAATTTCTTGGCCCCATTCTAATGAATTCGACTTTAAATTTAACTTTAGTTGCGAAATTTTGAAACAAACTGACAATATTTGGTCTTTGCGACTTGTATTTATAAAGTTTACTGCTTGTCTACCTGTTTACTACCAATGCCAGCAATACCAACGTCCCCTTCTTGAGTTTCCCTTAAAACATCTTCCATTTAGTTTAACAAGTTATTGCATTATTAGAGAGACAATAAAAACTATTTTTCTGGTGACTTGCTTTGAACAAAAGACGCACATACTTACACAATCAGTGCTGGGCTTCAAATAGCTCAAATGTCCAGAAGGTTTGAAAACATAAATGGATTTTTAGGAGATATTTTAGAGATTTTTTCTGGAGATAACGATTATCGTGCAATTCAATCTTTCCTAGAACTCTAGAACCGTATCTTCAATGTTTTTTGGCTCTATTCTGAAATCCACCTCTGTCTCATCAAATATTTCATGTTACGCCAAATTACCCTAAGAAATAAACAATCAGGCTTGCGTATTTGACTGTCACATGAAATCATAAACTGGCATTGTTTCCACTGTTCCATCATATGCTTGCCGTTCAATTATCTTTCAACTTGCAGAATTTGGCGAGCATTATCTGTTTTGGATGTTTTTCACTTTTTCTGTATGGAAAATTGCGAGCAAATTAACAAAATATCAAAATTCCTTGTAATAAAAATCGTATACAAAATTTAAAGTTAAGATCCAAGAAAATTATGATAATCGCTGCTTCAGCTATCTTAGTCATTATTAGTGACTTTGCATCACAATTTGTGGTTTTTGATCTATTTTTTGTGTCGTATATTTTTGTGTTTTTTGGTGATAATCTTCCGATAAAAAGTTGCATCATATTTAAATCTTTGTTATGAAATTGTTACGTCATTTCCAAGGTAGTAAGGTATATACTAGTGAGAATCTTAAATTATTGTTCTAATAACTTTTACTAAGATTCTTTTCAAAATATTAATACAAAAAAAAATTTCATCTTCGAAAAAAAAAGTAATTTATTTTAATATCCTAAAAATCAAAGAAAATTCACAGAAATAGATCGATAGAATATTTAAAATATTTTTAGCCTCAAAAAATAATTCAAATTAGGTTGCCTCAATTTCGTCAATTATGAATTGCCTGTATAAAACGTTTTAGTACTGCTGACAATTCTAATTAATGATACTTGTGATTTAAAAAAAGTGACAGTTCTTTTTTGGTGAGGTTTAAAATGATTATATTTATTTTCTCTTCTTTCTAATTTAATTGCAAAATGTACCAAAAACATTTTAAACTTTAATTATTTACAAGACGTGTTAAAAAACAATACTCCACTAAACATTTATCATCTTGCCAAAAAGCATCCCATAAAAGACTTTCATTTTCCAAAACTAAAATATTAAAATAATTCACAACACTAAATTAATTTTTTCAATTTTCTCCATATATTAGTTTTATTCTGCATTCATACAATTATTCATTAAATTAATCAAGTTTCTATCCATAAAAATAAATTAAAAGTAAAGTACTCAATATAGCGTCTTGGATTCCCACAAACATTGGAAATCACACAAATTTTGTTTGTCTAAATACTGTACAACAACAATTATATCAAATAAGATGTCCACTAGTTTTGATAGCAAATAAATCTGGAACAGTCGTAAATCCTAATCGCCTCTGTCACTTCCGATAGATGGCTTTCCAAGTTGTTCCTCAGTCCTGGATGCATCCTACAAAAATCAAAATTATCAGTTTTGATTGATGATAAAAAGCAATTAATTAACTTTAAGTAGAAAACTTCATTAATTAGCAAAAACTCGCTGATTTTTGATTAACATGTTCAGAAAATTTAAATCAAACATTTACTTTACAAAGTGCCGATTTTGGGTTTTTATTCATGAAAACTGAACAGATAAAGCGAAAACTTTCACCTGCTTGAGTTTATATCGACATTTTCTCGATTCCAGAAAAAATCTTTCAGCACAACAAGCAACTAGTAATAAACCAGCATAGCCAACAACCGAATCAATAATAAATGTTTTGAATTGCGAGTAATCACATTGCTTTTTTATGCTTTTATGATTTCTA
Organism: Parochlus steinenii; assembly: GCA_038502155.1. Lineage (NCBI taxonomy): Eukaryota > Metazoa > Arthropoda > Insecta > Diptera > Chironomidae > Parochlus > Parochlus steinenii. Next base: position 140,747 of record JAXCIN010000010.1, on the reverse strand, counting down.
TGCTGGCAAAAATTATGCTATGCTTAACTGCTACTGAACTAGAATATATACTTCAAGTGTCCAACCATATACACGTTTATCCAAGAAATATGTGAGGCAATTTCTTCTGTTATTCCACTTGCGCCGCTTATTCGTGTTGCTATCACATCTCTTTGACCTCTGCTTGTCTAGGTTATTATAACACTTTTTGCGAGGCGCACAACTTTCGCTTTAAACGAGAAGCGTGTGCATGAGAAGATTCAGCGATAGGTATTTTTCATGAGAAATTTGTTTCAAAAATATGTTGGCGCATTCCAAAGATTTGATGCTGCGCAGGAGAATGTTGTGCGAGTCTTACGGGTCAATGAACTTATATATATAATAAACAATATTTCATAACTTTATCTCGATTGTCAGGTATTTTTTACGTTCTGTATAATTAAATACTTACATTCTTAAAAGGGAATACATTTTCTTCTCCATTAACACGACCTCGTCTTGACTCTGGTGCGTCATGACTTCGCAGAAAACTTTCTTTGCGCAAGGTGTATTTGCCCAATTGGTGTTCTTAATTTGCTGCTCAAATCCTAACTTCCCTGACTTGGGAATATCTTGCTCAATGTCTTGCAAAAGAGAGCCCAAACTGTTCTCAGACTCTAAGGATCGTCGATTTCTCTTACTCCTTCTTTTATTGGCAGATTGACTAGCGACCATATCCAGGAAAGTATCAAAGTTGTGGGCTGGTGATGATGGTGAAGAATTTTCATAAAATTCAATTAAATTGTTGTCCAAATTTCTTCTTGATCTTTTGTTGTCTTCTCCTTTTTTATTTTCCACCAAGTACAGAGTGGTTGTTGGTGTCTGATGAATTGCATCAAAAGCTCTCTGTTGATCGTTTGCAATTTCTCCGTTTTGGGAGCGTTGCAAAAGAGAACTCACATCAAAGTACCGACCAACGGCTACTGCTCCAAGGCTCAGAGCAGCTCCACTAATTAATCCTAATGCTGGGAAGAAGATCGAACTGGCCATTGGAGTACCCACAGAAACAACTCCAACTTTTTCTTGTGCTTCCTGATTGTTTACTCTTAATTGTCCTTGATCTGGCCCACCTCTCACAAATCCTAAATTCTTTGATATTTTGTGTCCAGCTTCCATAATAGGATCAACGATTGGACTGGCCATATGCTGCACTTGAGTTACTCCATTTTGGAAGCTATCCCTAACTTGTTCGGTGATTTTCATCCAAAATGGTCGTTCTTGACGAACACGTCGTACATATCCATAATTGTAAGGATATGACCCTGGAAATCCTGGATTATAATATTCTCTCGTATTTAAGGAAGATGGCTCGATTTGGTAAATTGTAGATGGAGTTGGTGGCTTAGATTTTGAATAAAATTCCAACTTTGCCTTTTTAGGTTCAACGTTTTGTGATCCAACCTTAGCAACTTGAACACCATATTCTGGATGAGCATACTGCAGCACTGGCTCATCATTAGGCAAAGTATACCTGGAAGAAGATGGGAAGTTTTGATTGCCTGGTTGTGCGAGCATTCTACGTTGAATTTTTGGTTGAATTTTAAGTTCTTTGTTAGCTCGACCAGCAAAATAATCTTTGCGTAGTTCTTGGTCATTTATTCGTTTAATGTAATCAATAAGCTTTGAATTTGATGCTCTTGAATTATCAGATACGGTGAATGGTCCAATATTGCTATCTTGGGCTTGATTACTGCGAGCAGTGAATATATTATCTTGCACAGAAAATGGTCCAATGCTCTTCTTTTCATTCTCACTTTCTAAAAGTTCAGTGGAAAAATTGTCCAGGGTTGTAAAAGGTCCAATACTCTTTCTCCTTCCAGCAATATCAGCTGACTTTTTGACTGGATAGATAAGCTGGCCATATTCAACGGTTTTTGGTGGAGCATATCCTTTCTCATATGGCACTAATTCACCGTTAATCACTCGAGCATTTCTCCAAGTGTGAGTCTTATCTGCTTCATCATCTGGCACTCGAACTCCATGAATAAGTGGTACACCATCAGATCCAATTTCCATTTTACTAGCTAAAGAGCGTCCTTTTTTGATGGGGTTACTGTTTTGGTTCTTGACGTAAACTGTCTCGGAATTAATTGTGACTGGGCTGGGAACTCGAATATCAACATTTCGGGCTTCATTGACCTTCATAGTTGGCACTGGAATGTGTACTGGACGCCTGTCATTTTTCATGTTGCCATCTCCAAACTGTCGTTGGTTTGTCTCGATCTGCTCGACCTGTTGTATAAATTAAAAAAAAAAATTCAAATATTTACCGAACAATTACCGAATATCATTTATTGAACAACATGATAAACATTGGTAGATATAAACAGTAAAGAGAAAACTTACATGTTGCATAAAAGAGTTAATGAGATTAAGTGACTTGAGGTCGTTAGGCGAATGAGGTGCAAAACGATAAGTCTCGTAAGGATTGCGGTACATTTGTGCTTGTGGTTGATAAGGTGAATAAGCCGACCAATTATCATAAACATTTCTGGCTACATTTGGTTGATATTGTGGTTGCAGTTGCGATTGTTCGACAACTTGCATTGGGCCGAAAAACCCACGTCGGACTTCGCCTCGTGAAAATTGGTTGCTGACGTCATAGTATGCTTGACTGGTTCCTGGATCATTGCTGAACGGTTGCTGAGCCACTTTTCCATCTCGTTTCTTGACAATTATTGTGGCTAAATCTCCAGTATTTGTCCTAATTGATAGTGTCTGAACTTTATCTGGATTCAAACTCCTGCTCACTTTCAATTCAGTGCGAATTAATGTTGGCTTCTTAATTTCTGTACTAATGTTTGTATTTGAATTACTATTTATTTGGAATGATCCAACGCCTTCACCAACCGAAGTTGCGCTTGCGATCATTAAAAATGTTAGTCCAATAGTAAAAAAATATATTTGATTGGCCTAAAAGAGAAGAATAAAAATATAATTATTAATTAAATTAATTAAATTAAAACGGAGAAGTTTTCTTATCAAGATTTTTTTTGACCTTTGTTCTTGGATGTTTTTTTTAAAGTTGCTATTGCTGATAATTTATTACAACTTTTGACTTAAACATCAAGTGTCCGGTATAAAAAGCGAAATTAATGTTATCAAACTTTCCTAAGACGTACGTTTATTTAAAATGCTTAATTTTTTCTATTAAATCTGCAATTAAAATGGCGATAGCATATGTTTATATTCAACAAAAAAATGAAAAAAATGTGTGTAAACATTCCAACCAAAAAAACCTCAAGTTTAAATTTTTTTTAATGTGCTCAGCTCGTTTAATTTGGAGCATAAAAAGATAATTCAAGCTCAAGTTTACGTAGACTCTTTTAAATTTTTTTTGCTCGGATTAAGTAGAAAGTTATATTTCTCATTAATTTAGCGTTCAAGCGGAAATTATGTGGATTTCAATGTGTAGCTAGCAATAACCATTCAATTAATCTTTATCCGATGGCTCAGCGGCAGACATTAAGTCGCCAGAAAATTTCAACTATTTTACTCACCATTTTTATCGTCTTATGAAATATTATGGAATTTTGAGTGTCTCTCGCTTGTTATTTTAGTTTTGCCTTGAATTTGGTCAAATAATCTGATTCACTTGTGTTCTTGATGCGCTTGTTTGCAATAATTTTCTCTTCAATTTTCACTTTGGATATTCAATTTCAATCATCTGTTTAGATGGTGTGTGGTGTTGTTATTGTTTCCTTCGGCTGATTATGTTGCCTTGGTGTAACAAAATACTTCAAGCTCTAGTTATGTGATATTGTTAGCTGCCTTGTTATGTTGCTATGTGTTTATGTTTCATTTTCTACATGTTCCTGCAAGCACACAAACGTATTATTCATTTATTCTCTTAATTGCTCGCCCCAGCTTTAATTGGATGTAGGTGCTTCACGCAACCACTAAAATCTTTTAGTTTGATTCAAAATAATTCAAATAAATTCGCGGTGGAAAAATTTACTGATGCTTTTATATTTCTTTTGATTCCATTTTTATTTTGATATCCAATTTGTTGCTTTTGAAAATTTGATGAATTTATATGTTCGACATACTTTAGTTATTTCATTTATATTTTTTATATATATTAAGATTCATAATTTTCAATTTTCGCTTGTGCAAACATTTGATTTTATATCCTAGATTTAAATAGAAATTTGATGGTTTTGTGTGAATTCAATTACAATTACGTAGTTGCTATCTGATGAATTAATCAATCAGAGATGCATAATACAAAGCAACAATGTGGATTTTTAAGTATGCAAATAAGTGAGCATTTTTTTGCTTCAAAAAATTTGGAGAAGATGTCGTTGACATTTTATTTATGAAAAGTTGTGGCTTGAACACTGAGAGAAATTTTATAGTTCTATTGTTGCTCATTGTAGAATTGTAAGCTGAATAAATTGAACCAAAATTCATGTAGAAATTACAACAATCAAATTTATTAAAGTTCTATAATTAATTTTCCTCAGTGTACTGTTTTGCTAAACAAAATTTTTTCAAAAAAAGACTCTAACAGATATAATAAACATAAAGTTATAAAACTGCAGACTTTTTTTAATGAACCAAACTCGAATTCTTGAACTTTCTTCACAAAAATGAATAAAACTTGATAAACATCGATTTGGTAGCAACGAAAAACTGTAAAATTCACTTTCTTTTGAGATGCTTTGAGTTGCTTAGATGTTTGCAGCAGCGTTCAAATGAAAATGTTAAAAAACGACGAAATGGAGAAATTCCACTAACAGACAAATTTATTTTAAAAATGTTTGTTTGAGGAAAAGAGTTTTAGTTAATTTAATGACCTAATTGAGAGCTTTTTAAAGTCGGATAAAATCTAATTACGTGCTAGCATTAGCAAGCAAAGATGATTGAAAATTGTAAATTTAAGCAAAGGGCAAAAGACCCTTTGCAAAAATATTATGGATTCAAGTACTATTTGTTTTTTAGAAAAATTTGTACCTGTCAGTGGTCAGACAGACAGAAAATATGAAAACTAGATTTAATTTTCTTTAAACAAAAAAGCCACTTGATGCATACTTGATGCAGTTTTTTGAATTGAAATTTTCGGCTGATATTTCGTTGAGATTATTTGCATCGAAAATAATGGCAAATCTTCTTCTCAATTGCTTCTCCAAAAACTCTTGAATGAAGTTTCACATTTAGTTGTAGCTCGGTCGTGTTGTTGCAAAATCGGCAATTAAGTTTTGGAAAATTATCAAGTTTTTTAACTTTAAATGGGATTTCTTTTTCCACTTGTTGCAATTGACAACAGACAATATGACAAATGTATAATTACACATTTTTCTCTTGTTTTCTGCCTTTGTTACTTTCCTACTTGCTCACTCCAGCAAGTAAAAGTGAATTTCGTTTTCATTTGAAGAAAATGATGACAATTTTGTTAGAGCTATAGGCAATTTATGTGTTTTTAGTCGTTTTGTTTGAACAAATGGCTTTCATTGTTATTGTGTGCTGGAAAATTTTTTCTTTTTTAATTCAATATGTAAATTTTTTATCCAATGAAATTTTTGTTTCGAGATTGCCTGATTTGCATAATGTTTTAAAAATTTTATAAATATTATTCGTGTATTTTTAACTTTCTTTGGATATATTTACATTTCTAAAATATTGTCATTTTTCCTGACGAAGCTTGGAACTTTTTTTTATTTTTTGAGCTTTGGAAAATTGTTTCCTCTTTTTAAAATTATGTATCATCCAAATAAGTTCAAACCTCGCCATTGTCATTTAAATTTGTATTTATTTTAACTTCATAAACATTGGCACGGAAGAATTTCTCAAGTATGACAATTTTTTCTATAATTTATAAAACATTTCCTGACATGCAATATTAATATTACAATGTATCACATTATTTATAGAAAACGTGGTTTAGATTTTCTCAGACACATTTTTTCTAAATATTTTTATGCTAGGATACTCAACATTACCAACTATGTCTCTTAAATTAATGAATCACGATCAATATTTTTATAAATTACGCAATGCTGCGATTTCTTTGTAACTTTAAATCACGTCATTTGCACTCAAATCTCTCCAAACTTGGAAAAAATCTTCGAATCATAGCTAACATTGCAATTATTTCAAACATTTTGAAAACTTCACAGTTTTTAATTTTCCTCATCAAACATCAAAATTTCTAATCCCAAAAACACCAAATCAAATAAATATTTAAGCAATTAAAAATTTCCACTTTGCGCAAAAAATTCACCATCACAACAAATGCATGTCTACTCCTTGGATGTGCACCACTTTAATGATTTTCCCAAAAGGCACTTGGTTTTCGACTACTACTCGGATTTTTAAGCGACTTTCTTAATTCACGGTGCAAAACTGACTGACTCAATCCAAACTGATTTTTCTCGGCGAGTTGAAGCAGCTAAAGCACTTTCTTCGTTTCTTTTTAACATTTTTTTTTGTTCAGTTCCGATCGCTTTGGCTGGAGTATTTTGCTCTCTTATTTCCTCTTTGCAGGTATACATTTATTTGCACTGTTGGAAATATTTTATAAATACCTCTCTGATTTTTAATAAATTTTAGTATATTTGGGTCACGTATATTAGATTATTATTACTATTAAACTATTACTATTGTGATATTTCATTCAATTGTTTTTTTACATCAAATTTGGTTATAATTCGATATAAAAATAATTTTCTCCAGTGCATTTTCTCTCACTTGACTTTTCGTGACGCATGCAATTCACAAGTGAATTGCGTCTAATTACCAGTGCAACAAAATCTATTATATACCTCGTCTGTTGCTTTAGCTCCGAGGTATATGCAACGGCAGACAAATCAGTGTTCAATCATCACCTCTCCAGTTCATATCAATCAAATCTCGCTACTTTGCAAATAGCTATCTTCACTCTTGAATGCTCACTAGAAGCGAATGACGGATTTGCCTTTTTTCAATTATCGACAATTTTCTTTTTTGTAGATGTGATGGACTTTGATGCACTCAATATAGTTTGTTGAGCTTTTTGTGAATGAAATGAGTTTTTTGTGTTATGTCTTAAAGATCGAGCTAATTTTCCACAAAAACTATGAATTATCTAGATTTAAATTCATTTTTCATTCAGAAAACTATTTATTTGTGAATGGGATGCATTCACTGCAAATTAATTATTACCAATCAAAACCTAACACAGCATCAGGCAATATTTTGTGCTTTGGGTATACATTTTTGATTAGATGATCGTGAAACTCGCACTGATCACTTACATTATATTCTGACATAATTTTGAAATTCTTAATTGTAAATTTTTATGTGCAACTTTTTTCTTTTATATTCTAGGTGCTTTAGTTTATATAAAAAACAGAATTAATTGGAAAGCTTTTGATTAATTTAGCGGCCCTCAATATACTGAAAAAAATAATATTTTCGATTATTTCTCAAACATGAAAAATAAAAAACAAAAAACTCCAATTCAGGATCCTCTCAAAACTCGTTCACTTCTTCGATATTTCATATCAAAACGATATACATTCCAATCTAAATTCCACAGGTTTGTAGAAATTTGTGATTGTGCAAACATATTAATATATTTTTTGCAGTCTCTTGAGAAAGTCTCGACTGGATTAAATTTAATTGCAGCAAACAGTCCACGGTTAACTGTTTGTTTTTACTTTTTAATCGATTGCATATCGAAGTTGGCAGTTAGAATGAGTAGCAACAGCTTTTATTGGAAAACAGTTGCAACAGAAATAATTTCGATTTCATAAACAATTTATTTTTACATCGATTTTGATTTGCGGCAAATGCATAGGAATTGTATAGAAGAAGCTTCATTTTTTTAGTAAAACATGACCAACCAATATTAATAGCAATAATTTATTGTATCAAAACTTTCTATACAATTCACTACTTATATGATGTTGGTTTTTGTACAATATTTAAAGATACATAACACTTGCGCTGGATGATTGATGGTTGTACATGTACATGTTCACTTGTGCTGACACTCGAAGATATCGCAGTTTTTAGCTTTGATTGCTCCAAATAAGACTTCTGCATTGAAAAAGACAACATTGAGAGTAAATTAAAGATCGTTTAGAAAGAGATTAACTTACTTAAACCAGCCTTATCTGCTTTTGGTTCGGGGGTACTTGAAAGATTACAAGATGAAAATTGATTAGATTTGAGAGAAATCCTCAATTAAACAAGAAACTCACTCATTAGCAACATTCCAGAGCATTCTGTAGAGCATTTCTGTGTTACTCTTGGAAGCTCCAACAACTGCCAGCTCACAGAAGATTCTATTTTCACAGGATTGATTTATATCGACCTCTTGACTTCCACCATCCAAAGTATTTAAAATTTTCATCAAAGGATTGTTCTTTAAGAAGTCTCGATTAAGTTCTTCTGAGGATCTTTGCCTTATCGGATAATTATTATTTAGATTCTGGAATGTAGGCTGGCCATAGCTTTGCTGCACATAGCCCAAATTCTGCATTGCGGGCGGCAACTGCAACGATGGACTATCAGAAAGAAGAAAAAAGCAATTATAATTCATCTTACTTTATGGCAGAAATTTAATTTAATGTGAAAAATGCTCTTCGCGCCCGAAAAACTGCGAAAAACTCATCCAAACAGTGAAAGTTGTTAAAGTAAATACAAAAATGTTGCGCAAAAAACGAAAATCGCCAAAAAATCGGTTGAAACGTTAAAAATCAATTTCTCCACAGCTTTTTATGCTTTTTGCACTGCGTCACTGCAAATTATTCAAGTCAGGTTGCTTGACATTGAATTTATACGCATTTTATGTTCCATGAATGTGTTACATTCTTAAGATGCCCAAAATTGTTGTGAGTTGTAACGTAGAAAGTATTAAATAATTAATACAGAATCAGTATACCTTTGCAATTAAATTTAAATTATTTTACAGCTTTTTATCAATTTGAGATTTATCAACAATTTTAATAATATTTCCTATAGGCCGAAATTCACCTGCACTTGCACTTGAACAAACAAATAAAAACCTCAAATTTATTATCTGTTTCGTCATTACATGTTTGCGTGATTCGTTTCATCGCACAAAGACCGAAGAGCGATGGTTGGGAAGTTTGAAGTTGCATTTTTGCCCGGCTCATAAAAATAAAGTGCAAGAAATTCCGAGAGAAAATTGTTTCATAAATGAAATGTGAAGAGAAATTTTCACGCAGTGACATTCACTTTTAAATTTTAATCCTCACGTGCAAAAAGTGAGAGGGCAATGCACTTGAAAAGGGTTCGAGACCTATATGGAGTTTGCTTTTACTTCGGATTTTTGTTGTTGGTCGGGTGGTTCTCTACTCTATTATATGATTAATACTTTAATCACGTATGAACTACTACCTACTATAAGTGTTGCATACCAAGTTGCAAGCAAGTACAAGACGTCGTTTATTTTTACCTAAATCCATAAATAAATAGAGAAACAAATACTTACGAAGTAGAATTTGGGTTCACAAAGATGACTCTTGGAGTTAAAGCACTAATGATCAGCCCAATAGGAATAGCTGCTCCTAGAACACTGAAAACTTTGTGCCAAGTTGATAACCTACAAAAAAAAGTTTATATTTTCAAAACCTCAAAAATAAGGAAAAATAATTCTTACGGTTGTTTTCCACTTTTCAGACTTTGTGGCGGATTTTTCAAGTCACTATCAAAGTGTCCATGCCTAAACAAAGAAATACTGGACAAAGGATTGAAAGGACCACCTGGAACATCTGTGCTGTTTGGTACAAAATAACTTGCAGTGGATGGGTATTGACTAGTATAATGTTCTTCATATGTATAAGGATGATCGTTTACTGTTGTAGTTTTTGGGTAATCATTCTGGTAATGTTGTTCTTGGTATTGATGATGATCTTTCTGTTCATAATATGTTTCATACAAAGGGGAATGCTCAGTGGGATCAGGATAATCTGCTTTGTTTGTCTCTGGAATCCACTTCCAAGAACCTTTAGGATTTTGAGCAAACTCCTGGTTCACTTTATCCAACTCATTTCGGTTATGCCAAATTGGTGGAGCTTTCCAATTATTATCACTTTCAATATTCACATCATTAGACCATGGAGCCTTTCTAGGTTCGTTATAATACTGATGATCGTTATTTCTCACATCAGAAACTAGCCATTTTGAGGGAACTGTAGAGCCGGGAGAAGGTGAATGTGGGTAAACAGCATCATTACTATGTGGGCTGTAATCATTAGTTGGATAAAAGTGTTTCATTGGATTATCTTGCGAGAATGGTTCCAATTCCGGAGATGCAACAAAATTTGTGTGGCGAACTTTATTTGTATTTTCCACCGTATTTTTCACTTCTGCGGTTTTGGCTGTGCTATAAATGGAATATTATTTTTAAATGCCTTCATTATATTTAATTATAAATTCAGTGAATACATTTGAGAGTTGATTGCATCAATAACTTTAATATTCAATTTAGAAACATCATTTCCGAAAACACTGAATTGTTTATAAATTAATTATGTAAAGATTCACCATAGATACTCACTTCTGGTCCAATGAAACTTTTTTGCTGTCATTTTGATTTTTAAAAAGTTTGGGATTTAAATTTTGTTTTAAATTGTTTATTAATTTCTGTTGCTTGAAAGTAATTGATTCTTGTTGAATTTTTGTCACCTCCTCACTGTTTAATCTTTGCAGGGGCTGAGCGTCTACAATCTTTTTATCTTGGTTTCTTTAAGGGAGAATTTTTAATTATTCTTTTGATATTGATGGTAAATTAGAAAAAAGCCTACATAACCCTAGCTTGAACTGCTTTATCATTTTTCAGTAACTCTGCAGCTGATTTTGTGTTTTTTAAAGTTAATGGGTTGTGCGTGCTCGTTATAACATCTTCAAACTCCATCACTTTTGCATCAATTTCAGTCGAGTTGCTTGAAACAACCTCTGGCCTATGGTTTTCTGGTATAACAGTTTCACTCACATTTTCATGGACTTGTATGGAGTGAACTCTTACAATGATAGCGATGAGCACAATAACTTTTTTGATCCACTAAAATGCATAAATCAATTAAATTTAGTTTCTCTTTTTTTAAAAGGGTTTTTTAGGTCATCACCATTTCAATTATTTTATATACTGTTGATTAAGTTATCTTTGGTTTGGATTCACAGTTTTTTGATCCTGGTTCTAGAAATTCAACATTTTGAGCTTTAAAGCTCTTTTTCGCCAATAATCTCACAAGTAATTCACCAAACACTAAAACAATCTTTCAAAAACACCTAAACCTTTAAATCTAATCCAAATCCACCAACTGTTGCTGTTCAAATGTTCATCTTATTCCATTGTGGCTTTCTTTTATATTATTATTGCATAAACTACCAAAATATCTATGGAAGCAGAACGTGTGCTCACCATTCATCAGCCAAATGATAATTCGTCAAATAAGCATAAAGTACACAGAAAATTGTAGGTACGATTATCCATCCAACTTTGTGTTTGATTACATTACTTTGACAATAGTAAACATCCTTTGCGAGCAAAAGCGCCAGAAATCGTGTTGCACTCGGTAATTGTAAGTGTAGCACTCTTTTGCATTGTTTGCTCGTTAAGTGGCGTTGAATGATTGTTTGTTGAGATTTACATTTTTTACTGCATGAATTTGATTATGACTTTGTTTTAATTATAAATTTCCAGGGAGGGAGGGTAATTTTAATTTTAAGTTTATTGTGCTATGCTGTCAAATGTATATATCAATAACAAATTGTGAGGATTTTTAACCAAAACAGCAAACAACACATTTTTCATGTTTTCATACATAAAATGTTCAGTTTCGATAATAATTATTATTTTGTTTGAAAATTGTAATTTTGAAAATTGTTGGAGCTAGCTATTTTTATTTTTACAATGCTTACATTTATTTTTTGCATAAATTTAGGCTGAAATTAAATGCAGGTTAACTCTTTATAAGATAGGTAGACAATAATTTTTAAAAAGCATCTCTAGAGCGGTTGCGAGGTAAAACCAACGAAAATTTAGAAAAAAGAATATAGATAATCGAGCTAATATCTAAAATTAAGATACATCACGATACATCATGATGCATTATATACAAGACTCATAAAAATACAATAAGTATACAATTTGTGTGAGAAAATACTTTGTAGGAAAGAAAAGCGAGACTCAGTTGATTAAACAAGTCAAGCAGACACGCAGAGTAATCACCTTTTGCTCAATCAGGGTTAATGGTCTCAAAGTTGGTCTTGAAATGATTTATTTTAATCGTTTGTAGTGAAAAATAAATTAAATTCGTGATGCTTTTAGAAAAATCTTTGGATTCACGTGTAGATCAACAAAAGATGCACTGAATTTGAGATCGATTTTTTTGTATTATAAGGAAGAGATGCCTCTTGAGTTTTAACGTAATTAAAAATTCATAAATGTGTATTTAAATAATAAATTTTCGTGTTATAATTTTCAAATGGTTTTCTCCATCTTAACCATAAACAATTCTCATCACGCAATGATCAATAAATGATACAACTCAATTACATAACATTCATTATTTTGGCAAAATCTATTAAAAAAAAAAAAAAATCAAATAACTTTCCATTTTCTTGCCATTTCGATTTCAAGTTCAACGAGATTGAATTTTCTTTTTCTCTATGACTGCTGTGATTTCATTTTCTTTGCATCATAATTTGACCCAAATCTGGAGCGTGGCACGGTTGAGAGTTCTTTACTTTGATTACATTTTTTAGTTTGTTTGTTTTTTCTTTGGATTTGTTTATATCTGGTTTTTATCTGGTTTTTGTTAAAAAAAAGCCTGACCATTAATTTAATCCTGTAATCATCAAAGTAAATATCTTGGTAATGAAAATAATGCAAATTTTTTGAGTAGATTTTTTATTATTAATTGACATTTGATGAAAGTATAATTTAGTTCTCTTCGGGCAATTATGTTTCGTTTGTTATTTTTAATGTTGATTAATCATTTTTGGTTAGTTGGGAGCTTTTACATGCAAATTATCTTTGGTGGTTTGCATTGGAAAATCTCGTTTTTTTTTTTCAATTTCTTTTTCACTTTCTTGGAGAGAAAATGCAATTTGACACAGGCGATTGCACTTTGCCATTTTTACCTTTTTTTTGGGTAGAATTCATAGAATTAGTTGAATTAACGAGCCTCTGAAAATTATGAGTCTTGTTGAATGTTCAACATTTAATTTGATTATGTTAATTTGTGCTTTATGACTAATTTAACTAAACGCGTGTCGGATTAGAAAATTAATTTAATTTGATTGTCACCATAGTTAATTATCTACTACACTCAAGTGAATGAGATAATGAACATTAATACAACATTTGTCTTTTCCTTACCGCATGAAATTTCTTCTTTTCTTCTTCAGATGTACTTTTTTTTTTTTAGATGTATACATGGAGATCCGATCTGCAATTTCTTTTGAGCTTTTGATGTGTTTCCAATGGAATGAGTTTCTATTATTTGATTTAAATAAATGATTGTTTTTAATCAAGTAGTCTTTGTATTTTCGACTTAAAATGGAATTTTAAAATTTTTATCAATAACATTCAAAGAATAAGAATTCTATTTCTATTTCATTTTTCAAAGTTTTTGATTCAATGTTAAAAAACTTAGTTGATCTCAAAAAAGCAGCTCAATTTTCCACCATGACAATTCTGAGCGAGAGTGCTTCTGTTCACATTTTTAATAGACCTTTTTTCTATGCTGTACAATATTTTTCCAATGTACTCTAACAATATTTTCACCATCAATTCATTTTTTAATTCAAAGCAGTAGTGTGTGGTTACATTTTTGCGAGACGTTTGAGAGCTTGAGCTTATAGAAAACTATATTAGTAGGTTATAAGCATTAAAATAGAATCAGTCGCTAGTTTCCAGTCGGTGCATGCTGTGTTGTGAAAAGTGAAACACCCAAATGGATTAATTTGGGAAATCAAAAGGTGCAATTTTACTTTCAGAACAAGATATTTAAAAAAAACAGTAAAGGATTATTTGAAAATGTCTAAAATGGTTGTTTGGTGTCAGAATTTTGTGGCTTTATCGGCATTGATAGTGATCTTTAGTGAATGTTCTTATGCTCGCGCTGAAACAACACACTTTACAAATTCTCCAAATAAATTGTTGAATTCAAAAAATTTTACCACCTATAAAGTGGAAGTGCCTGGAGCCTCACCTATAACTATTATTGAAGCTAATACTCCACTTATTCACAATTATTATCCACATTCAAGTGATGAACAATACGCGCAATATTCCATTCACAAACAAAGCGTTGAAAATAACAATTACGATAAATCGTCTCAAAGTATGACAATTACTGATCCAAATAATCCAAATATTAACTCTGCTTCGCATGGAGATGAAAATGAAGAAAGTGTTACAAATCATAGCAGTGATCACAATTTTTCACCCGAGCACGGTTCCATTAAAACAGTCTATTCTCCGGAGCTACTGAAAAAATTCTTGCAAGATTATGCAGACAAGGTGAAACATGCCGATGAGTTTGCACAAGATAAGCTGAATGAACTGAATAAGAGTGTCAGTCAAAATGTGGAGGAAATTGTGGCTGAAGAGGATGGTGACTTGAAAGATGATGATGATAACAGGAGGCACTCAATGGAGTTGGATGATAGAGGAGCACTTCAAAGAAAAAATTATCAGGTTTGAATATTTTGAAAATATTTTTCAAGCTTTTTTACTTTTTATTTTATTTATTAATTTCTTTTATAAATTAATTTCATTTTGTTCACTAAAGGTAAAACAGCAACACTCACCTTACAATAAACACGATGGCTGGGTTTCTTTGGATGCAATTCCCTGGTCTACTGGAAAAGTAGAGAAATGGCACAATGGACATGTACAAAAATACCCAAGTCATAATCAAAACCAAAGTCCATACCGACCAAATAACAACCAAAATAATAATCAATACATTGATGAAGAACAAGATCAATATTATCCGAGCCAACACAATAATTTCAACAATCAAAATAACCACCATTATAACAGGCCTAATGATTATGGAGGTGGACCGACAAGCCATCAAAATTACCCACCGACAAGCATAAATCATTACGATCATTTGAACGAGCAACCTTCTGATCCATGGTATCAATCACAAAACTACAATAATATCAATCAACGTCCGGGTAATTCTCGTCCTTGGCAGCCAGAAATTATTACTGATAACCGTCCATCAGAGTTTCCAACAAATTCTCC
The DNA here is from genome assembly GCA_038502155.1 of Parochlus steinenii. Taxonomy (NCBI): domain Eukaryota; kingdom Metazoa; phylum Arthropoda; class Insecta; order Diptera; family Chironomidae; genus Parochlus; species Parochlus steinenii. The sequence goes on along the minus strand of JAXCIN010000010.1, from coordinate 125,512 downwards.
TTCTTACGGTAATCGACCATCATCAAACCAAAGGCCAAATGATTATCATTACAGCTCGTCCAATCAAAATAACAAATATCAGTTCCATGGAGGAAATTATGCACAACATCAGCATCCAACACTTAATGGAGACGGGGAATGGGTCCTTGTGTCCACAACAAAAGGTTATCAATTCCCCAAGCGTAACGGGCAACGAGCAATGGCGTTTAAGGCGCAAAATGGAGCTTCAAGTCAACCAAAACCAAACAAAAATACGATTATAACATCTTCGTCTACTCACGAGCATTATATTGCAGCGGCACCAACTCAATTGAGCTCCATGGGTGCAACATCAACAACTCAACAGAAAGGAGTAAAATTAACTGTTCTGCCTCTTTTCATAAATAATAACGATGACAATAATTTCCATGGACAATCAAACTATGGCTACAACCAACATTTACATAACTCCTACTCTCCATTCGATTCCATGATCGAAACAGATCCATCATCACAAACAATTGAGGAAAGTGTTTCAGCAGCAAATTTAGCAAATTCTGCAAATTCTTTGAAAAAAAAACGTAAAATTAGGAACTATTCGCTTAGAAAGCAAATGAACGTTAAGCCAGACAATTCTGCAGCTGTGTTTGCTGCAGTTGGTGCAGGATTACTACCAGCAACCATGGCTATGATCGCTCCAATGGTACTAGGCAAAAGAAAGAAGAGGTCCACCGAAAAACAAAAACCTGTAATCGCTGGTTTTCATTGAAAAAAATTTTTATTTATTGATTTATTTTTCCTAAAAAATACAAATAAAGTTTATTTAATTTTTAATTTTTTGTTTTGAGACATTTTGTTATTTCTCTCAAGTATGTTAAATGTGATTATTTTGCTTTAATTTATTTTTAAATGCAAATAATTTTCAGTTGACCAAATTTGTCTTGATCTCGTCTTGATCCAAAAATTATTACAGAAAAAAGATGATAACTCGATGTATTTACTAAATTCCAATTTCCAATAGAAGTTGTGAAACTTAAAACTAAGTTATTGGTGTATCCTTTTGACAAAACGTTCAAATTTCAAGGAGTATGAATCAATGGATATACTTTCAATATCACTTACAAAAAAAGCTCATGGGAAAGATTAGGAAACAAAAGTTTGGTTATATATATATTGGATATATTTAACCTTATATGTATCTTCAAAAATATCTATACTCCTTGGCAGAAGCTACTTAATAGAAAAATTTGAATGTTGTGTTCATTAGAAATTGATTATACTCAGACCAATGTTAGTGGAACACAGCATTAAAATTAATGAAATTCGTCTAAAAGGATACGAGCCAAATAATATTTTTAATTCCCTGCCAATCAGCCACAAAAGTTTCACCAATACTTTTTGTAGATTACATTAGTTTTGATCGGTTCGCTTACATTATTCACCTCAGCTTCTGTTTGAGTGTTATTTGTTTTAACAAAAGGCATAAAGTTATTAACGCGACTCTCAACACCTCGCAGATATTCTTGGAATGCAGTGGTAGCATTTTGGAGGAAACTTACGGTTAAACGGACTTTCAAGTCAACTATTCTTTTGAGTAAATCAACAAGACCAGAACCACCTTTTGTCATTTCGTAGGTTTGTGTGCAGTTATCATCTTTCACGGTTTCTGCATTGATTATTGTGGTGACTTCACTTTTCAAAGTGGTTGATGAAGTTAAATCGGCGCTTTCATTTTTAAGAACAAATTCATTTTCTCCATCAATCTCATTGTTTTGGAGACTTTTCGATTTGGGAACAACATTTCTCTTGCGCCTTGGTCCATGTTCTGGAACTCCTGAAATTTTTTCCTCAATTGGCTCTGGTAAAACTGAACCGACCACAAACTGCTTCCGTTTGCTTAAAATGTTATTGGCGATTGAGTTTTGATATTCATCTTCAACCGTTACTGAACCTAAGGCAGCTGCATGTGGCTTATCTTTATTCTCATCTTCCATTTTATGGTTTTGAGGAGTCACATATTTAAATTCCTCTGCAGACGGTTTTTCCTCACTAGATTGCTGTTGCTCATGAACTTCCGGCTCTGATTTGTAATACGTTTGCACTTCCTGTTCTGTCTGATAATAATTCTTGACCTGATCATCGTAATCAACATTATTATTATATTCAGGCTGAGAAGTTGTTAATTCAATTGTGTCAACATTTATTTTTGGTTGTTTCACTTGAGGCAGTTGTTGCACAATTTCCGGTTGAGCATCAATTTGCATGGAATATTCTATTGGAGCAGATTTGGCATTAGTGTCTTGTTGAACGTATTGAGGCCTGTATTGTGGTCTATTGTAGCTGTTGTCATTACTTGCCTCACCATATCCAATCGTTCGATATCTTATTTGTGGTTGTTGAACTTCTTGCTGATTTTGATATTTTGCTTGATTATTGGCTGCATACTGAGCATATCCTGAATACTGTTGAGGCTGCTGTTGGTACTGTTTTTGTGGCTTAGGTCTGTAAGAGTGTACTCGAATGTTATTACGATAAACTGAGTTTTCTGGCATTCCTGCAATGACTTTTCCAAACATTTCTTCTTCAGCGTGAGCATTTCCATTAAAATCATCCGATCTATCAAAAACTCCTTCATCTTTACGATTAGAAATGTCATAAGAACGTCTCAAAGCCGTTAATGGTCCTCCCAAGAAATATGAAGCTAAACCAGCAGTAACTACCAACCCAACAAGTCCTGCTCCAACGCTTGGCATAACTTCTCTAGCTAAATACTGGTAAATTTGTGTAGTTATTGGTTTCTCTGGTTTCTTTCCCAATTTATTATCTCCAGGTTTCTTTACGTCACTCTTCTTCTTAATACGGCTAATGGTAGTTTTCTTCTTTTTGGATTTAGTGGCTGGGATCTTGGTCTTTCTATTGGCTGGACTAGTTGGTGAACGGTCCTGTGGTAAATTAAATTCAGCATCTTTGGCTTCTAAAACTAAAAATGGAGTAGCTACCGTAGTTCTAGATAATTTTTGAATTTTTTCAACTTCTTCGGGCTCATCATCGTCCTCTTCTGGCTCTTCCTGCTCAGTTGTGGTGGTGATCTTTTGAGTGGTTGTTGCAGGTGTTGTGGTTCGCTTATAAACTTTTCTGGTGGTGATACTTACAGGAGATTTAGTAGTAGTTGAAGTAATTGAAGCATTTTTAGCTTCATTTAGAACTGATACCTTAACTTTCGTCAATAATTTATTTTGATTAGGTTTTGAAGTAGGTTTAGGTGTAGGTTTGCCTGAAGGTTTTGGCGAAGGTTTTGAAGTGGATTTTGTAGCAGCTTTTGTGACCTTAGGGGTCGTTGTAATTCGTTTCTTTGTCGTATATTGTGAAGTTTTCGTTGTTTTTTTTTCATCCTCTGTACGGTAAGCAGGAATCTTAATTTCCGTCTTTGTGGTTGGATTGTTCAGAAGAATCCAAGTGGAAATTCCTTCCTTGGGCGTTGATGAAGCTACTTTCTGTTTCTTCACATGATTCATCTCTTTTTCATAATCCTCAAGTGTCATCGGAACCGCAACTCCATGGTGAAATGTTTCCTTTACCAAAATTGAGTTACTTGCTTTAATCGTCAAGTTATCATCTGAGGATACTTTCAATTCTCGATTTTCTTGATTTGCATCTGAAAGCCTGAAATTGCCATTAAATAATTTAGTAAAATGTTTATTGATCGCAAAATTGACATGCTTTTAAATATTGCTAAATATTTGTTAATAGTAGTATTTAAATATGAATAAAACAAACAAGTTTAATGTAGGTTAGTGTAAAGCTTGCATTTATTTTATTAGTTTTATATGTTATTGTTTTTTAGTAGCAATGAACTTTGTTAGGATTTTATACAAGTTTTATGTTAATTTATTCAATCAATTTAAAATCTATCTAGCCGGTAACAAATTACACCATTAACTGTATTATTATCTGATAAATAATGTTAATCGCTACAAATTGTTATTAATGCCTTGAGTAAGCATAAGTTTGTTAATTTTTGTTATTTTGGGGATCATGCTATTGTAATGTCATCGTTTTGTTCAAAAGAAATCCAATCGGGGAGCTTTTAAATCTTTAAAAGCTCAAAGTTTTTTTAATTATACATTTTAAAAGCAATGACGTTATAAGTGCATGGTCCTCAATACTGGATTATTATCACATCCATAACTACTTATCATTAATATTTATTCATTATCCATCACAAATTAAGAAATATCTACTTGAAAGCTTTTTTATTCTAATGATTTTTGATTTTTAATCACAATCGAGATTTTCAAACTACTGCATTTATTTAATCAAATGAATTTGCTATTAAATACAAACATTATAACTAAATTTTAACAACCTTAATCGAAAACAAATAACAACATTTTAATAAACTTGAAAATAAAATTGTTTTTCATACGAAATCTTTAGCACAACTGAATAATGTTTTCTGGTTTACGTGTTTTTCTGAACGTATTCTTTAACATTTCATCAAGTCTCTCATGAGCTAAATATTATTATTGCTCACTTTGCTCTCCCTGCTAATACGCCAAATACTGCTCAACTTGCTTAGTCTGAACTCGCTTTTGCTCAAGTCTCATACAGTCGGCGTTTCATTTGCAACAACATTGGACTATTATGACGCTTTAACGCGACGATAGTGGAAAACAGTGGAAATATTGCCGCTACTCTGATCAGTTTTCTAGAGAACGTGAGATGTAAAACATACAGTCTTGAGAAAACACATCTTTTCTATTGAGTTTCGTGGCTTTCAAAGTGTTGGACGCATTATTTGAACATACATTTTTGGTTTTCTTTGAGTAGGCAAACAAAATAAGCAATATAATTGCCCAAGTGATGGATCGGTGACTACGAGCCTTACAAACTGCGCAATATTCTCAATTTGTCGAGGTTCAGCCATATTTCAGTGCTAGTTGCATGCAAAAGTTAAAATAGTCAACTTCAAAGTGTGAAGAGGTAAATATATTTGGGGACCTCATTAGTAATTGCGTAATTTATTTTTTTTAAGAAGAGGGGCCGTTGTTGTTGCTTTTAAAATCATTCATTGTTCAAGTGTTGTTTAAATTTTCAAAGCACAGAAAAAATTGTTTTGGTGAGGTTTTTATGCTGATAGGGGGTTTAGCAAAAAAATACCATGAAAAGGTGTTTAATTGTATTTTATTGCTGTAAATCGTGAATCCAATAATTGTGTGCTATCAGGGTTTTCTCAATATTATTATTTTTTTGTCAATATTCAATATTTTATACAAAAATTTGAGTGACAAAATTATTTTGACTAAAACTCTATGGTGTTGTGGTCAAACCACTTCTTTAAGAAAGTTTAATGCAAATTTATAACCTGGATAATTTTACAGTGTCTTGCGAGATGGAACGACAGGAGCAGAAAATTTCTTGGATCAACAGCTGCAAAGCTCCATTGGCTGGTGCTTTCTCAGGATGTGTTACCAGAGCAATTACTCGTTAGTTTCTCAATATTTTAGGTTTAATACATTTTACAAGATTTTTGAATCTTTCAGAACCACTGGACTGTTCAAAAGTGAGATTGCAATTGCAAGTTGAACCAGTGCGCGCTAACAGTGGAGCAAAATACTGTGGTTCTCTGCAAACTTTAGCAATTATTGTTAGAGAAGAGGGACTGTGTGGGTTGTGGAAAGGTCATATTCCAGCTCAACTTCTCAGCGTTTTTTACGGCATAGGCCAGTTTGCTGCATACGATCAATTGAATCGTTATGGAAGACATATTAGTGTGCTTGAGGATCATCCAAACACTAGACACTTTATTTGTGGTGGAATTGCTGGAGCAATTGGAAACACTGTGTCTACCCCTTTTGATGTGGTACGCACAAGAATTATCGCCCAAGACCACAGCAAAGGATATTCGAGCACGAGAGAGGTAATTGCCACCTTGTAGATGGATCCATTGAATTGATTTCAATTTTGTGTGTTTTTCTTGAATCGCGCAGGGCTTGAAATCAATTTATCTCAAAGAGGGAGCACGCGGACTCTTTAGAGGACTAGGTCCATCAGTTTTGCAAGTGGCACCTCTCACGGCTCTTCAATTTTGGTCGTATAACGTGGTGATTGAGTATTTGCTAGAGTATACTAAGCGAGAGTAAGTTTATCCATACTTTGATCAGAAAATAATTTTTTAACGATTTTTCATTAAAATTTTTTAGTCGAGCTACTCCAGATTTAATATTGCTAGCTGGTATGATTGGTGGAATAGTCTCAAAGAGTGCTGTGTATCCTCTAGACTTGGCTAAAAAGCGCTTGCAGATCCAAAAGTTTTCGCAAAGTCGGACAACATTTGGAGAACATTTTGTTTGCAAAGGATTAGTGGATTGCTTCCGAAAAACCATTGCTAGGGAAGGTTATGCAGGTAATTTTGAATGCCTTTACTTCACTGTCATTCAATTTATTAAATTCTTGAATAAATTTAATTTTAGGATTGTACAAAGGATTGTACCCAAGTGTTGTAAAATCTGGAATTGCTACTGGTCTCCACTTTTTCATGTACGAGCAACTTCTAAACTTGCTCGTCAATGTGCAAACTGAGAAAGAGAAATTGTAGTATTTCTGTAGTTGCCTAAGTTTATTAAGTTGCTTATTATTTTGTATAGAAGTTTAATGGTTATAGACATTTTTGTGAAGTGTTTTTTGATGAATAACTATTCAAAAGATTTTCTACTAGAATTATGAAATAATCGAGAATAAGGCAAAAAGACCTCTAGACCTCTAGCTCGCGATTTAAGGTAAAAGACTTGTTAGTAAAAGTGTTTAGGAATTCTTCCAATGAAATTTTATAAAATTTTTCTTTTGAAATCGAAATATCGAAATATAATGTTAGAAATTGACTTTTGAACAAAATTTTGACTAAATAATCGTACTTATACACCATTTTGATATAAACAATTTACGCTACTAGCAAGTACTTCAAACGATGATATTTAGGTTCTCGATCGAACTATAAAGCTCACTAATAATTAATTCATAATACATAATCCCCAAGCGGATTTCAAACATAAAAACCTATATTTTTAAGATATAATTTTCATTAATTACATTTAATCTCTAATCGAGATATTAGTTGGTTGATCTCAAAGCAAAGCGAAGGAACAAGAAAGCAGACCAACTGATGCATACAGTGTAATTTAATTAACTATTATTAAGTTTTTGAGCATTGAGAGAAAAACTATTATCTTTTAATTGGCCAGAACTCGTTTGAGGTAACTGTTTTTCAATTTCTGAACAATTCAAATGGAAAATTAATTATTTACTTAAGACGTTTCTGCCAGCAAAATAAATTAATTTATAAAATGTTTGCAAATGAAATTTAAGAACAGAAAATAAACGGAAAAATGTGATAATCGAAAGCAAATCATCTTTTTGAGCTAGAACTAATATTAACTTACAACTAATTAGGGTACATGCTATTAAATAATTAATTTCTACATCATTTTAGGTTCTAGGCAAATAAATAAATATCTGGGTTAATAAATTATTGGTAAAATTCATAAAGAAGCTTGATCAATTAACGATCTTTCCAACATTATCAATCAATAAATGGCACCGCAGAGAAGTTTTCCCTTCAATCAAAGCTTTACAGCAACTTGAACTTGTAATCCTTCTTTTTTGATGGTTTTTTGTGAGCTGGTATAGGTCCGGGATTTTGGAATTCATCAAAGTATTTGTGATTTGGGAATCTTGTGGGCATTTGTCCTGAGGATTTGGAATTCATTGGAGAAAAGTGTTCGTAGTGATGTTTATGATAATGTGTTGGAGAGCTTTGAAGAGGTTCGTAACTTGATCCTTTTCCATAGCTGGGTGGCTCATAACTTGCTGGTTTTCCGTAACTTGTGTCAACACTTGGCGCTTTTCCATAACTGGGCTCGTAGATTGGACCTTTACCGTAACCGGGATCAAAAGTTGGTCCCTTTCCATAAGAAAAATCATGTTTTGCTGGTTCCTCATAATATGTTTCTGGTTTACTGTAAATATGAACAGGTGTCGCTGGTGGTTTTTTATATTTATGCAAATGAGTTATTTGAATGGGAATTGGGGAATGTTTTTCTCGAATCACAATTGGTGGATTCATATAGGAAGACCATCCGGAATTATGTGAGGGAGATGGATTTGGTGATTTAAGTACATAATAAAGGACCAAACAAATACCACCAAACATCGTAGCAGCCATTGGAGCGAAGATTAATCCCCAAACTCCAAAATTCATTGGATTAAAAATTGCCATAATAATTATAAGTGTAGCTACCATTGTCCCCATATCTGCATTTGCAAGTGCTCCACCAGTTTCTGCGCCACCTCCTCCATGATGTCCTGGTTTCTTTTTTTTTCCTCCTCCTTTATTGCCACCTCCAAAACCATCATTTTTGTCGCTCAAGCCACTGCCACTGAAAGGTCTTTTAATTTTATTATTTCCACTTCCAGTACTACTACTCAGTTGGTTTAAAGTTCCAATAATCCCTGGTAAGTTTAAAGGACGAAGCTCCAATCCAGTTGATATGGGATCATTGAATTCTTGAGCTTCTTGCTTGATTGGTTGTTGATCGTCAACAACAATAATTCCATCTTTTTCATCTTCATCTGAAAAGTTTACTTCCTGATGTTCTTCCTGTTGGTGATCTTCCTGTTGGTGTTCCTGCTCTTCATGATCTTCCAATTTATCATCAACATGTTCTCCTTTTTCGTCATCATAATGACCATCTTCTTTCTTTTCATCCTTGCACCCATCTTTCTTATGTTTCTTGAATTTACTCTTGCAACCGTTCTTAATCTTAACTTTTGTTACTTTGATCTCTTCGTCCTCATTAGAATGTTTGTTGGCATTCTTGGTACTGTGAATTGGGTCTAAAAGACCACTGACTCCACTAACAGTTACCAAATTATGGAATCTTGTAGGAGTAGGTTGATAGCCGTTATAAGCGTTTGGTCTCTGAGATATAATGGAAACTTTGTTTGAAACTGGAGGAGCCCTTGTCACTAACGATGGATATTTACTGCCTTGCTGTTGTGTCAACAATTGCTGACCATAAATATTAGGTAAATCATCAAAATAAGTGTGAGTTGGAGTAAAAGCAGTGATCATTAATTGATTCGTTAAATCGTTAATATGAGCTTGAGATTGATGCTGCGGATATTTACTAGAATCACCGTAACCGAACACCACGTTTGGGTTGTCTGACCACTTGGATATAATTTTGTGGATTACAGGTTTATTATTTACATTATTTGGCTTGTTATCCGTTATTGGTTGTCCAACATTATAGCTAGACCATTTATTGGCGGGAAAATTGGGTGATGTGGAATACGATGGATTATAACCACCATATCGGCGAGGCGTGGTTAAATCATTATTAGGCGCTTCAGAAGACACCTGATTTTCGAATGACATGACCGTTTCCAGCACGTAATCATCTTCATTGGGTGCTTCGAGCGATGCAGTTATGGATGATAATGTTGGCGAGAACGTTAGTTTTGATTTTTCATGCATGGTTAGCTTTAAATTACTGTTAATTAATTCATTATTTACTATCAGTCCATGATTACGTTTGTTGTTAGAATTTACCAAATACCTAGATTTATTATTGTTAGCAAGCTTATTTCTTGAATTGCCCACAAACCTGTCGTTCGTTCGGCGTGTAGGTGAATCTTCTGCATTCACTGTAGTGGCTTCATTTGAAGTCGAGGCTGATGAAGATGACGATTCTGATGATTCTGAGGTAGAAATTATAGATACCGATTCAGTACTACTCTCTGAACTTGAAGAAACATTCGGTGTTGTGGAGATAAGTCTTGTGGTTGTTGACAGAGGCTTCGATTTTGTCGCACTGGTATTTACCTCCGATTTTGTTATTAGCTCTGCAATAACCGTTGAGTTTTCTTCTGCTGGACGTGCTGATATACTTGCTGCCAACACCACCAGCGCTATCAAAAGCAACTTCCAATTCATGGTCGATCTGAAAAGAAATTCAATTAAACCATGTTCAATTAAATTATCATTTAAAAATTAATTCAGAGGAACTGCAAATAGCATGTGAAAAATTAAATAAAACAATAGATTCAATAGACAAGTGAACGAACTCGCTTTTGCTTCATATAATTTTATTATTATCTAGTATTATTATATGGTTGCGCTTATGCAAGGCTTGCTGGGTTCCCATAAACTTGAAATGCTTTATACAAATAAATAGACATCAGTTCACATGCTACAGTTATATCATATGAACATTTAACAGGTCATAAATATTTCAAAGCTTTCAGAGCTTTCAGGTCAAGATTTGAACTTGTAGATCAATTTTTCAAATATTTTAGCACGTTTTATTAATGGCAAACAAACATCAAAAATATTTTAATCACGAACAATATTTAAAGACACGATTCTATTGTAAGCCATTCTTATATTCAAATCAAACAATCAAGACAGTAAACGACAAAGTCTATCCATTTAACTGTGCATAAATTACTTGATAAATTTATGAATTGTGACCACTGCAAGGAATCCTAACGCAGACACTCAGTTAGAATATTAAAAGCGTCAAAGTACAAGCACTTTTATTGTTCTATTGTTTTGTTCCCTCTAATTGTGCGCATAAAACGAAAGCACACACCTTTCTGGCAAAGAATTTTCAGATGAACTGAACGCTTGGAAAGTGAATCACGTCTTGGTTATCATCCGGAAAACAAACCATGCTATGATAATAATTGAGCATCTAGACTAGATTGTCTACACTTAAAAGCATTTTACATTATAATATTTGTTTGCTCAAAAATGCGAAACATACAATTAAAAAATTTGTGTCATACAAATGTCGCGAGATTTCTTTTTTTTCCCCTGAATATTCGAAGAAAACTGAAAACTCACTAAGTTCTTGATTATGTGTTTGCTTTAATGTCTTTGGATGTTTTGACGAGCTCAATTTTCAAAACAATTCGGCGTGCGAGATTTCTTAAATCTTCTTTATTCTTTATTTGCGTTTAGGAAAAAAGCAACATTTTCGATAATTTCACCCAATTTCGAGCAGCAATTCTAAATTTTTAATATTTTCATTTAGATGAAATAGAAACGGGCAATTAGCTGGATAATCTATGTGATTTTGATCTTCATCATTTTTAACACTTGGCGTGCATCTGTGTCAACGAGATGTTTTAGGTTCAGTAGAAGTTCCAGCGGACAAGTCCTTTGTTTTTTTCTGATTTAGCTTCGGTCATGGGATTTTTACTCGGAATTGAATAATTTAGGTCTTTTATTACCTCAATCTGTTGTTATTTAGAGTCAAGTCGTGTTTTGTGCTGGTTTTCAAAGATTATTTGTTTTAATTTATAATTTTTTCTATTTTACTTTGAAATTTTAACAATCTTTTGGTGTTCTAGATCAAAGTATCTAGCTTTTTTATTAAAAAATATTGTGTAGTTGTGTACGATCTTCTACTTTATCGATAATTATACCTTCAAAGTCCAAGATTATCGATAATAATCGAGATAATCTTAAATTACCAATAAAAGTGATGCGTAGATCACAAATTACCCATTGATATGGGTTAATTCTGTTTAAATTATACAAAATCTTCTTCTTGGCCGCTTTTGTTGGTTCTTTCACCTTAATTTCTCAATTTCCGAATTTCGTAATTTCTTAACTTCTTGAATTTTTTCCGTGTATTTTTCTGTAATTTGGATTAATCATCGTTTTTGTTCCCATAAATACGCGAGATAATTTGGATAACAATAGCCATTGGGTCAAAAATGGTGTCAAGTTCACGAGGCGCAGTTGGAAAACAGGTTAAACGCACCAAAAACAATCAGTTTGCTCCATATCTTGGCATTCTTCTGTCTTCTGGAATAACCGATCGGCCAGATCTCAAGAGCTTTGGTTCATTGACTTTTGACACATTTCTTTCTTGATCATATTATATTTTTTTTTTTCGTATTTATTTCGAGACACTATTCTTACGGTTTTTATCCGCAGCAGTGTTGAAATATTTAATATTTCTTTAAATTGTGAATATTGATGGCTTCCAGCTTATGTGGAATTGACAATATCATATACCATTCTTACCGTTAATATTCTTTCTGTGTTTTCTCTGATCTTGTTTGCTTTAAAAATTAGCACTTGGCCGATTAATTAAGCAACGTAGGAACAGTTATGCTTTGTAATCCTTCGACTGGTTAATCTTGAACTAATCCTTCTTTTTTTTATTCCAGTTTATAAAATTATTTTTTTTCAATAATTTATTTTTAATTTTGAAGCTCCAGATTTTTTTTTTGAGCTCAATTTTTTTTCCACCTGATTCTGGCAATGTTTCACGATAGACTGATGCTCTTGGCCAGCAATCCACTTGCAAGTTTATGTTTTCCTCTTCTGAATTATCTGGAAAGAAAAGACGACGAAAGCAAATTTAAAAGAAATTATAACTCTTAGACACTGAAAATAATTTTGGTTGAAAGCTTCTTATCTTAGAACGTTTAAGAAAAAAGTAGCCTTATGCAAAGGTAATTTTGATCAAGTTTGTTGTTTAAATTTTGTAATAATCTTAGAATTTCGAAGCTTTTTTCCATCACTTTCCCTGAGTGTAATTTTTTGTACGGTTTATATGTTGTTGTTGGGATTTAGCATGTATTGCTATTCTTTTCACATACTTTTTTGGTTGAATAGAATATAATAAGTTTTATCCACAAAAACATACAAATAAATACCACTTTCTTGATTTTCAATCACTTGAATTTGAAATGAACCGTTTTTTGTGCTTCAAACTAGGAAGTAACTGGAAGTCTTTGGAGGATGTCTTGTTCATGTAAAATTGCGGCTTTGCATTAATGGAAATTTTGTTTTTTGGTGTTAATGATTAATTCTAGTATGGAAAGTAAAAATATTATCACAAATCAATCAGTGGGAAACGCGTTGTTCTGGAATGCCTCGCAATATATATTTATTGGAAATATAGTGTTGTTGTAATAATAGCGGTATATATATTTGTTATATTTGATATGTAAATATTTAATATGTGAAGTTTTTATAGATATTCAGCAATTTGTGAATATTTTTTAGCATTCTTAGGTTATGCGTCAGGGTTTTTTGCTTTCTCTTTGTTTTAGAAGAAATTTTGCGTTTCTAACGAATATTAATGTTAAAATCATAGAAAATAGTGAATCTTAAATCCCTGATAATATATGGGAGCAGTATTGAAAATACTCAAACGTTTTAATATTATAATGAAGTATCTAAACGAAAACGAAGCGAGAAAAGTTAAGAAATTGATGCTAAAATATTTAAAGATTTAATGAACTCGTTTTTTTAAGGGGATTGTCGTCACATTTTGCATAGATTAAATTGGATTCGATTGACAAGCACTTTAATTGGAAACATAAACGAGTAAATTATTTTAGTACGAAAAACCATAAAAAGCTCATCAATTCTTTAAATTTTCAGGAATTATTGATTGAATTGAAAAAACCTTGTGAATCTTTAATCGACTACGATTTGTTATATAGGATAATTATTAGATATATGAATTCAAAATATTTCTGAAAACCATAAAAAGCTCATCAATTCTTTAAATTTTCAGGAATTATTGATTGAATTGAAAAAACCTTGTGAATCTTTAATCGACTACGATTTGTTATATAGGATAATTATTAGAAATAATAAAATTCAGTTGTATATATATTTATATGTTGTGCGCGAAATTCTGTCATGTCGGTGTACTGGAGCTTAATAACTTTTGAACGGATTAAGTTTTTCAAGAATTTTTTTCGCCAAAACTTCTTACAACTATGTAAAGGATGAAAACTTTTGGTTCTAGACCTGGTCTACTCATCTGGTGGTCACCAGAGCTGATCCCGTGATCCTCGGGAAAATCAGAATTTTCCAAAAAAACGTTCACGATGTGGTGGCACTTTTTATTAACAATAAAAATGAATTTTTTTTGATGAGGTTTTATAAACATTGCCAAGTCACACATTTTGAGTCATTTTTGAGTTGGTCATCCCACCGCGTCTCTTCCCCAGCTTCCAGAATCTATGCGATTTTGGTACTTTTTGCATATTATATGCACAAAATTTGTTCATTGCTTGATTTTTCTCAATTTTTCTTCTTTCATTAATTATTTGGCATCACGAGAGATTTGATTTTCACCAGAAACCAAAGGTTTCCACCCGCTGTTGATCTGAAGATGCATTTATTGGTCTCTTTTATAAGCTTTTCAAACATTTTACTATTTTGAGAGAACGGAACCACTTAGAGACTTGAGATTTTTACCAAATGATCAATGAGTCTATTCAATGTTGGTGTAATAAGTGCAACTGACATCACGGGTCCACCACGAATCTTAAAAATTTCATCCCTATCGCAAAACTTTTTTCGAGATTTCTTTTTCTTATGAGTTCAAAAAAATAGAATTTATGGGTGACAATCTTAAACTAACTGAAAATTTGCTAGACTCCACATCCAGAAGCTATTTTCAAGATCCAGAAGCTTTTTTGAGATTTTCAATAGAGCTTTCGTTTCTTCAGCGAATATATTTAATTTATTGGATTGCTCATAAAAAATGTATGAGATCATTTCATGCTGATCCTGGTGACCAGCTGGTTGCTCCAAATAAAAATTTAGGTAATCAAAATTAAAAAAACCTTTTTTTTCATTAATCTCAAGTTATAATAATTTTAAACTACAAATCTAGGTTATTTGATCTAGATTGATGGCTCAAAGTTTAATACAACCAAAATATTTAACTCGGCATTTTTGCCGAGACGGGATAAGTATTAAGAATATTTTCCTTTACTAAATTAATTAATTCTTTATATTTTAGTGGATTTCTTTTAAAGTGGGACTTTTTTCTGGTTGCTTCATTATTTTAATCATGACAATAATAATATCCTGCGTGTTCATCTTGCGAGATGACTGGAAGCCAGCAATTCGTTTATACCGCGGCCCATTCTTGATAATCCAGTTTCTGTTCCTGTGGGGAATAAATATTTATGGTTGGAAGAAAGCAGGAGTGAATCACGTGTTAATTTTTGAGATTGATCCTAGAAATCACATAACCGAACAACAAATTATTCAGCTTGCTGCTATTTTGGGAATTTTGTGGAGTTTAAGTTTCCTGTGTTTTATCTATAGTGCCTACTTTGGTGTACCAGCTTACATTAACCCTTTTATTCTTTATGTACTTATGGCGGGATTTTTCTTTAATCCAACGAGAACTTTTATGAGTGAAGCAAGATTTTGGACAATGAAAGTTATTGGCAGAGTTATTTTGTCACCCTATTATTCAGTTCAGTTTGCTGACTTTTGGAGTGCAGATCAAATGGGAAGGTATTTTTTAACTCATGAGTTACCATGTCAGTGCATTCAATACTTATTTTCTTATTTCATCAAAATATTCAGTATGATTCCAATTTTTCTGGATATCCACTATTTCGTCTGTTTTACTGGTCAAACAATAATTGAGTACAGTTAACCCTACACTGAGTTCCTGGAATAATTCGGTGATATCTCGGACCATCGTAGCTATGATTCCTGCTATTTTTCGTATTGTTCAATGTCTGCGACGATTTCGTGATACTAAGCAATCGTTTCCGCATCTCTGGAACGCGGCAAAATACAGTACATCTTTTTTTTGTGGCCATATTTTCATCTTTAACTTATGCGACCATTAGTAAATATTTTTACACTATAATATTAACACTCACCAGAATCTATTGTTTAAATTTTTTAGGTTACGAAAAATCTTCAAAGAATCCGTTTTTGTATTTTTTGATCACATCATCTTTGATATCATCTTTTTGGTGTTTTATATGGGATATAAGAATGGACTGGGGTCTAATGGATTTTTGCCACACACAAGATGGAGATAACAAGTTTTTGAGAGATGATTTGGTATATGAAAAGGTGAAATTTTAAAATATTCTCAAAAATAATTTTTCATCAAATATTATTCTAGAGATTCTATTATTTTGCAATAATTGAGGATTTTATCGTTCGTTTCGGGTGGATACTCTCGATTTGCTTTGTTCAAAGTGGCTTATTGAAAATTGACACTATGACAACGATTCTTGCACCCTTTGAAGTTTTTCGGCACTTTATATAGGATAATTATTAGAAATAATAAAATTCAGTTGTATATATATTTATATGTTGTGCGCGAAATTCTGTCATGTCGGTGTACTGGAGCTTAATAACTTTTGAACGGATTAAGTTTTTCAAGAATTTTTTTCGCCAAAACTTCTTACAACTATGTAAAGGATGAAAACTTTCTGTTCCAGACCTGGTCTACTCATCTGGTGGTCACCAGAGCTGATCCCGTGATCCTCGGGAAAATCAGAATTTTCCAAAAAAACGTTCACGATGTGGTGGCACTTTTTATTAACAATAAAAATGAATTTTTTTTGATGAGGTCTTATAAACATTGTCAAGTCACACATTTTGAGTCATTTTTGAGTTGGTCATCTCACCACGTCTATTGCAAAGCTTCCAGAATCTATGCGATTTTGGCACTTTTTGCATATGATATGCACAAAATTTGTTCATTGCTTGATTTTTCTCAAGTTTTCTTCTTTCATTAATTATTTGGCATCACAAGAGATTTGATTTTCACCAGAAACCCAAGATTCCCACGCGCTGTTGATCTGAAGATGAATTTATTGGTTTCTTTTATAAGCTTTTCAAACATTTTAATATTTTGAGAGAACGGAACCACTTAGAGACTTGAAATTTTTACCAAATGATCAGTGAGTCTAGGCAATGTTGGTGCAGTAAGTGGAGCTGACATCACGGGTCCACCACGAATCTTAAAAATTTCATCCTTATCGCAAAACTTTTTTCTTGATTACTTATTCTAATGAGTTCAAAAAAAAAAGAATTTATGTGTGACAATCTTAAATTAACAGAAAATCTGCTAAACTCCACATCCAGAAGCTATTTTTCAAGATCCAGGAGCTTTTTTGAAACTTTTATTAGAGCTTTCGTTTCTTCAGCGAATATGTTTAATTTAGTAGATTGTTCATGAAAAATTTATGGGATCTTTTAATGCTGATCCTGGTGACCAGCTGGTCGCTCCAAATAAAAATATAAGTAATGAAAATTATCAAATACTTTTTTCTTCAGTAATCTGAAGTTATTAAGAAGTTGTTAATCTGAATTTAATTTTAAACTACAAATCTAGGTTAGGGGCTATTCAATTAATACGTAACGCTCTAGCAGTGGGGTAGGGTTGTGGTCTTCATATTAATAAAGAGGGGGGTAGTTCAAAAGTTCCGATTTCAGCGTTACGTATTTTATGAATAGCCCCTTATTTGATCTAGATTGTTGGCTCAAATTTATTACAAACAAAATATTTAACTCTCGGCATTTTTGCCGAGACAGGATAACTAGTAAATAAATAAAATTGTGATAATAATTAATCAGGGTAAAAATATCGAGACTGTGACAAACTTTGAAAGTATGGTACTTTGCATACTTTGACCATATTCTTAGCTACAAATTCAGCCTCGTCAAAACCGCAGAAATTCCAGCACGCTTTCAATCACCGTGACGAAAAAAAAAATCTACAATTTCTTTTCTATCAAATTTTATTATCATTTTCTTTAAATAAAACATACATACATAATAGATAAACAGTAGAATTTTTGATAATTTGTCTCTCAGAACAACATTCAAACAATACATGAAAATACACGTCGAATAGTCATTTTATTTTTTCGACCGAATTTTTACGCTTTTTTCATGCTTTTGACCGCCTTTGCAATTTAAATTGGCACTTTCCGAAAAAGAATATTATGTATTTTTTTTGTGATACGAGTTCACAATAAATTCATTTTCTTGTACAACATTCAAAAATACAATAATTACGTAGATTAAATATGTTGGGAGTTTTGGGGGTCAACATTTGAACATGCCACATAAAATACATCATTTTTTAACATTTAGCTGAATATTTGTAGTGTTGGATATTATATTTAATTTATCGTGTGTAGAATATTCGATAATAAAGATTCTTGGATCTAAACATGCTGAAGGAATTATCAAACTTTAAAAGGTAACATCCTTGTCCTGGGTATGTGTGACTTCCAGCGTAAACTTCATTTTGACACTCTCGACGATAAACTGGAACTATGATACTGAGAGGTGGTCGATTAGTATATAATGGTGTTGCTGGAATGCTTTCTGTTTGTTCACCGCTCCCTCCAGATTCGAGGTCATCCAAACAAGTTATTTCTAAAAAAATTTAA
Source organism: Parochlus steinenii (assembly GCA_038502155.1). Lineage (NCBI taxonomy): Eukaryota > Metazoa > Arthropoda > Insecta > Diptera > Chironomidae > Parochlus > Parochlus steinenii. Next base: position 107,266 of record JAXCIN010000010.1, on the reverse strand, counting down.
AATTAAATAATTTATTTTGGTAGAGTAAAATGAAATTTACCTTCATCTTCAAGATCTGCTGCATCTTCCTCATCATCAGACTCACTTACGTGCACCGTTACCTCATTCGAAATTGGTTTGCCCCACTCAAAATATACTCCAAAACCAATATCGTAGCTATCTGTCGCAAATTCAAAGAAAAAGCTTCTGCCACCTTCTAAAGTAGGGACACGCACACTAAAAGTAATGAACAATTGTAGATGTTATAAAGAAGAGACAATAAAATATGTATTCCTTACGTCAAAACATCCCCATGGCCAACTCGAATAACTCCATCTCCTTTATTAGCAGAGACTTCCTGTTTAAACTCTTTAATATTATTTCGAGTCCACATTGAAGCTGGTTGAATAACTTCTGCATAGTCTCCTGTAGACTCTATATCACTTTCACATTGCTCCTTTTCCTCGACTAATGTTAATTCTTCTTTTTGGTTCAACTCTGTGGTGCTTTTAATAGCCTCTGAAATATCTCCATCACAATTTCTATCCGTTGAATCGAATTGCTTCACTTGAGATTGAAGCTGTTGCATGTATTGATGGTAATGCTCGTTTTGGAGTGTTCGAATTAGAATTCCTTGTTGCTCTGAAAATTCAAATATTATTAAATTTATTTTGCTGATGTGAGCTTTTTATTTACCTGGATTTCCTGGATATTGCTTTTCCGAGTACGCTTTGAATTGGTAATAAGTTTGTTGATTCAATGCATCTTGTAGCTGTCTTCTCTGCACTTCCTCATGGTTTTTGGCTTCATCTATACGCTGTTGCTCTAGCATTCGTACACTTTCTTGTTGTTGTTGCTCCAATTTTTGGCGAGTTTCAAACTCAATTTGTCGACCCTTTTCTTCCCTGTCTTTTTTGATGGCTTCAATATAAGGCTTAAACATAGGACAGAGTCTATCCAAAAGTTCTATGAAACCTTCATATGCCTGAGGCTTACTTAATAATCCTAAAGCTTGCCAATGAATTCTTCTGTCTCGCCCAATCACATCAAACATGCCAACTGAATTTGTAGCTTCCTCTAAAGGGCCGTGAGCAGCTTGCTGGGTAAAAGCCACCAATTTCAAGTTTTCTTCATAACTTAAATGCAAAGCTTTACCTGATTTTTCTGCAAAAACAACAACACAATAAATATCGAGCAAAAACTTGATAATTTATTATTTATGGGTGTAACCTTTATAAAAACCTAATGCTAACTTGTACAGCGTCTTGAGAGGAAGATCCCATTTGTAAGAATCCTCTAAAGAGTCTCCAGCTAAGCTCATATCCTGTAGTTTTTGGTGGTTGTCCATTTTTTCTCTAAATTGTTTTACTTTTTACGTGTTTCGAGTAAACTATCTTTATGTCGATTTTTATTATTGCTATAGAAAATTGATAGAAATCTTGTATTTAAGTAAAGCTACAGCAAATCAATTTTTTAACTGATAGCTTAATGTTTTATCATTGCGAACTTTCTTATCAGACGTATTTACGGATAATATGAAAATAAAAGTGTGAAGGTAGGAAAAGAAAAAGTTTGCCCGTGAAAATTGCATTCAGAGGCGCTGTAACCAGTTAGGGATATTATCAGAGAAACTTCAAAAACACTATCGAAAATTTGTTTTTATTGCTTTTTGCTCTATAAAATTAATAAGTGGGGATGCAGAATTTTATGTTTTCATAATATAATCATTACTATCATATATTATTAATTACTAAATATATAATTTAAATGTAATAAAAATAACGACATATGAAATTGAATATATTCCATGTTCAAATCTCAAACGAGGGGTTAATAATGGATGTTGCTTTGTCGACAATAAATTGTCATTATCAACCCCTCGATCTCAAATTCATTTTTTCTCGAGACTTGTTTAACTTATTTTTTGGTGAAACTAAAAGATCCATTCGAAATGAAAATCGCTGTTGGCAAGAAACAAGCTGAACAAGCCGTCAGATGGTATGTATTTTAGGGACTAGCAGTCAATTGTGATTTATTGGATTATATAAGTTTTTTATCACATATAATTTTTTTTAGGATTGGGTCAGCCGCTGGTTTCGGTGGAGCTGCCACCCTTGGGCTTCTGTATTTTACCGACTGGAAGTTGATTCTCCAATACATGCCCTTTTACGGAAGCAAATTCCCTAAAGTTGAAGAAGCCCCAGCTAAGTAAACGCAAATTGTTGTTGGAAAATTAAAATCAATTAGAAGTTAAATTAATGAAAATAAAATCATAAGGACATCCTGAAATTGAGGTATTTCATTCTTTAATAGTCTTTTAAGTTATCTAAAAACAAAAATAGGTTAAGTTTTGGAGCCCTTAATTATAATTAAATAGTTTAATTTATTAAAAATTTAAAGATGTTCATCAAGTGAGTGAATAATCTAAACCACCTTTCGATAATTCTCCTCTTTTCACGTTAATTATTCTGCGATTTATCATAGAAAAATCCTCTTCTTGATCCATCATTTCTAGAATTTTGTCCTGTTGGATAAAAATGTAAACAGATTTTGTCTTCATTACAAATTGATCAAACAGAAAAATACCTGGTCATTACAATCAATGGGAGCAACTGAAAGATCCCTGACTGCTCTATAGTTTCCACAATTGTTCACATGTTCATTTTCCAATCTAAAGAAATTCCAAACAAAGTGCCGAAAAACTTCAAAGGGTGCAAGAATCGTTGTCATAGTGTCAATTTCCAATAAGCCACTTTGAACAAAGCAAATCGAGAGTATCCACCCGAAACGAACGATAAAATCCTCAATTATTGCAAAATAATAGAATCTCTAGAATAATATTTGATGAAAAATTATTTTTGAGAATATTTTAAAATTTCACCTTTTCATATACCAAATCATCTCTCAAAAACTTGTTATCTCCATCTTGTGTGTGGCAAAAATCCATTAGACCCCAGTCCATTCTTATATCCCATATAAAACACCAAAAAGATGATATCAAAGATGATGTGATCAAAAAATACAAAAACGGATTCTTTGAAGATTTTTCGTAACCTAAAAAATTTAAACAATAGATTCTGGTGAGTGTTAATATTATAGTGTAAAAATATTTACTAATGGTCGCATAAGTTAAAGATGAAAATATGGCCACAAAAAAAGATGTACTGTATTTTGCCGCGTTCCAGAGATGCGGAAACGATTGCTTAGTATCACGAAAGCGTCGCAGACATTGAACAATACGAAAATAAGCAGGAATCATAGCTACGATGGTCCGAGATATCACCGAATTATTCCAGGAACTCAGTGTAGGGTTAACTGTACTCCAATTATTGTTTGACCAGTAAAAACAGACGAAATAGTGGATATCCAGAAAAATTGGAATCATACTGAATATTTTGATGAAATAAGAAAATAAGTATTGAATGCACTGACATGGTAACTCATGAGTTAAAAAATACCTTCCCATTTGATCTGCACTCCAAAAGTCAGCAAACTGAACTGAATAATAGGGTGACAAAATAACTCTGCCAATAACTTTCATTGTCCAAAATCTTGCTTCACTCATAAAAGTTCTCGTTGGATTAAAGAAAAATCCCGCCATAAGTACATAAAGAATAAAAGGGTTAATGTAAGCTGGTACACCAAAGTAGGCACTATAGATAAAACACAGGAAACTTAAACTCCACAAAATTCCCAAAATAGCAGCAAGCTGAATAATTTGTTGTTCGGTTATGTGATTTCTAGGATCAATCTCAAAAATTAACACGTGATTCACTCCTGCTTTCTTCCAACCATAAATATTTATTCCCCACAGGAACAGAAACTGGATTATCAAGAATGGGCCGCGGTATAAACGAATTGCTGGCTTCCAGTCATCTCGCAAGATGAACACGCAGGATATTATTATTGTCATGATTAAAATAATGAAGCAACCAGAAAAAAGTCCCACTTTAAAAGAAATCCACTAAAATATAAAGAATTAATTAATTTAGTAAAGTAAAATATTCTTAATACTTACTGGACTTTGTTGCTCGCTCAGAGGTGGAACATTAAGTCTTTTCATGGCTTTTGAACGATCGCCAGCCTCAAATTCATTTGCAACTATATCCTCCGTTTGGTAAATCAGTCTTAGAGTTTCCTTGTTGGTATAAAAATGTGCAACTTCCACATGATTGATTCTCCATTGGATTCCAGTTGCAACATTCATAATTTTATCATATTTTTTCAATATTTTCCTGAAACCTGAAAAGTTCAGTTTTTGATAATTTTGAAGTAGAACGAGGCTCAAATAAAATTCGCTAAATGCTAGTTCAAGCTCATGAATGGTGCGAACAGATCTGCACTTTTTATGGTGGGTGAAATTTTTTGTTTCTTGTTTCTCTTTTATCTCAAACTGTTCCTTGGCATCTTTCAACTCGGACCTAAGTCGAGCAAATTTCCTAGTAGATTCGGCCAACTTTTCAGCGTAAAATGTGTTGATTTTTGTTAGTTCTGAAGGTGGATTTTCATTGAATTATGAATAAATTCTTGATATCATAAAAAACATTTACCTTGATCACAAAATGAAAAGAACTGTTCATCAAATTTAGCAAGATATCTCTTTAACTTATCAGTTCCCATCTCTTCAGACCGTGCCTTTTCTATAGTTTCATAAAGCATTGATTTCATCTCCTAAAATATTTTATTTTATTATGATACATTTTGGAATTTGTTTGAAATATGGTAAAACAGCTGATGTAAAATGTACAAAGTTGATGGATATTGAGAGAATTTGTAGATACAATTTTAAAATGTGAGTTTACCGTGTAATTTATAAACATTAATTTCCATTCTGATGTGATGTGGACACTTAATATGTTGTCTAAACGCATTTTAGTTGTGTAATTGCAGGCTTTTGCTCTATGGCTTTTGCATGAAAAACTGAATGTTTACTAGAACAATATTTTGTCTGCATAAATTGTTATTGAAGTAAACACAAGATTTAACTTTATTTATAACAGAACTTCAGAAAACTTTCAATGCTGTAAGATGATCTTTATAACACTGTATCTTTTTAAAGGTTTTAATTAATTTATTAATCCTTATTCTTTGTAAATTCACTCTATTTTTCTAGTTATATCATAGTAATTTCTAATTGAATAAAACTCCCTCTGAACTGTTCGGTGGAAATTCATACCAGTCTATCGATTATTTTTGAACGACACATGAAGGAAAATGTTAACAGAAATATTAATTTACATTAAATAATTTAAATGATCAAAGTATTATCTAATAAATTAAAGATTTCGTGCATTCAATGTAAGAAATTCTTTATTTTGGTTTTAAAAAAAGTCCTATACAATCAAGTAGTATTAGTCCATTGTTAATTTATATTTTCTATTTCAAAATAATACATCTTCCATCTTTCTTTTGAATAATGGGACTTCTTTTTCTCATATACTCTTCTACTACAACTATATCCATAGCCTTTCCTGGTTTAAAATTTGTCCTGAACTCTCCAAACATGGTAAATCCATTCCCGCCACCAGCAATGAAAGAAGGTATTAACATTCGGTAATTTTTTGTTGGATCAAGTGGCTCAAAAGTTGGAACTTCACACTGTCGGCAAAGTACATCAACTGACACCACTCTATGAAATTCTGGCTCAGTAACGTTAAAAACAACCTTCATGCCGGAAAAAGTCATGAAATTGTAAAAAGAGTAAGCAGCTGCAGCAAATTCAAGAGCATCCACTATATGGTCCCCTCGCAACTCAAAAGAGTCAATTGTATTTTGGAAGGGTAAAGCTGTAAAAAGATCGTCATACGTTACGATACCAGGACTAATTGTTGTTCGAATTCCACCAGCATTTGTCATACCAATTGTTGCATACGCCCATGAACCTTCTTCTTGGTAATCTGGATCATTTACGAAGAAATCCACAAAAGCGTCAGTTACAAAATTCCCGAAACTACACTCACCAAAAGCACAATCTGCTCGATTGAGTTGAGTTTTTACAATTCCAACTTCTCTATTACCAACCAAGTCTACAGCTTCCTTCCAAGGTCTCAAAGCCTCAACAATTTCAGGATCTTCAACAACATCTTGGCTCAAAAATATTGGATTTCCTTCATACTCCTGAAGCTCACCATCTTCATCGAAATAAACGGTCAAATCTCCAACATATTTCGCATACGCAGAAGCTTGCACAATGAGTACCTTGTGTGTAGGAGTTTGCTGAACTAAAATTGGATAAGTATCGGATGCTCTGTCTGGTCCTGGATCAGTTCCATTATACAAAAATGTATGAGAATGTCCTCCAACAATCACATCAATATTGGAGCCACCAAGCAAAGCCATTTGCCGATCAATCACTAATCCACAGTGACTCAGAACCACAATGATATCAACATTATCATCAGATTTTAAACGATCTGCTTCTTTTTTAACTGACTCTATTTCATCCAAGAAAATTAATTTTCCTGGATTACTGATTTCAACTGTTGCAACTACAACAGCTCCAACTAAACCAATTTTTCTGCCCTTTCGTACAATTGTGGTTGATTTTGTGTATTTATTTTGGAAGCTTGGTTCTTCACTGTCATCTAAATTTGCAGCTACTATTGGTGATTTTAAAGTTTCCATGAATGGAACAACTCCCTCAATCCCTCGATCGAATTCATGATTACCAAGCGTAGTAGCATCAGCAACGAGAAGGTTCAAGAAAATGCTAGTCACATTCCATCCAAACATTTCATACCATAAAGTTCCTTGAAAATTATCTCCAATATTTAAATAAATGGCATTAGTATCAGCTCGTTCCACCAGCAACTGTTTCACAACCGTCAACATTCTAGCATATCCTCCTATGCAAACTTGACCTAATTTCTCTTTGCATTGAGTGGAATCTACATTTGTTTCTAAAAATCTAAAAATAGAGTGAAATCATTTGAACTTTGAACCTGATCAGTAGATTAATAGAATTTAAAGTATTTATTGTTACCTGGCATGAAAATCGTTGGTGTGAATAATTGATAATGGGAAGAGATTATCATTAGCTTGAACAATCGTAGCTGATTGCACGTATAAAGGTAGAAGAACTACTATCAATATTACTGCCCACATTTTAAGGACCGTTCTAATTCAAATTTCTCAGCTAACTGAGTTTAATTAAACAACAATCACATTATTAATTACAGTATTTAGAGTTTAACATGATTATCAGCTGCACAATAAAATTGATAAGAGTGTATAATAAGTCATTAAAATATAACGTCAGATAAATATGCTATCAATATTTATGACTATAGTCAATTAGAGCTGGAGCTGCATAATTATTTTGTTAATTTAGGTAACGGATTCAATATTTGAAACTACTGTAAAAGGGTGTTTTTATTATTGAATTTATAAATACATATTATTGATGACTGAAAATATAAAGTAAGTAAAAGGTAAGTGCGAAACACTTCCAACTAAGTCAACAATTAAGAAATTATGATTTAAATTTCTTAACGCGATGTAAACAATAATAATATATAATCCTTAACGCACAGCCTGAGCGTAAGTATATTTTTGACATACGCGCAGCCTGAAGCATTGTCTCGGGAAATCACTAATTAATTTGATTTCGTGATTTAAAACAAAATTCCGCTATATATCACTAATCAAGATGTTTATAACCATCAAAAACCTCCAGCAGCAAACTATCCGAATAGAGTTTGACGAGGGCCAGACGGTAATTCATAAAAGTGCATTTATAATTTTTGGAGCAGGTTAATTTTATCTGCTTTCTTTGATTAAAGGTTCTCGAGCTTAAGGAAAAGATTGAAACGGAGCTGGGCAAAGACTATCCCAAGCTCTCCCAGAAGTTGATTTATGCAGGTGACCTATTTACTCAATTTTCGGTGAAAATTCTTCACACAATGAATTTGCAAAAAAAAATTTGGGGGTTGAACGTAATTTCTTTGTTTGTCTTTTTTAGGATTAATTCTAGACGACGAAAAAACTGTGGGATCCTACAATGTGGACGAGAAAAAATTTGTGGTCGTTATGGTTAAAAAAGTGGTGGTGAAAGAAGAGGCTACATCGCCCGCCGAGAAAAAACCAGAGGCTAGTAAGCCAGCATTAACAGTCACAGCCCCAGAAGATGGAGTCTCATCTGCAATTCCTATAACTGCTCCACCTCCATCAACCAACACTTCATCGACTACTTCCAGCGTTGAAGCCGAATCCATTTTGCTAATGGGAGATGCTTACAATACAATGGTTCAAAACATTATGGAGATGGGCTACGATCGAGATTCTGTTACTCGAGCACTGAGTGCAAGTTTTAATAATCCAGACAGAGCCGTCGAATATTTAATAACTGGATTGCCCGACAACATTGAAGTTGCTCCCGCGGTTCCAGGAGTTGCCGGTGATGCAAGTATTGGAAGCGAATTGGTGGCTGAGCTCAGAAATGCCGCCCGATCAGGAAGTACAGAAAGAAGTGCTGGTGAAAATCCTTTAGAGTTTTTGAGACGTCAAGCACAGTTCCAGCAAATGCGAGCCGTAATCCAACAGAATCCAGAATTGTTGAATGCAGTTTTACAACAAATTGGACACACTAATCCTGCATTGCTGCAAATGATTTCAGAGAATCAAGAAGCGTTTGTTAATATGCTGAATGAATCTGAGGATGGTAATTTTACAGTTTTAATTGTATTTTTATATAAAATTTTTAATTGTGTTTAAAAATAATTTCATAGCAGGCAACCCAGCAGTCGGAGGTGGAAACGCTGGAGGAAACGAAGATGCTGGAAGTTTGCTAGGAGGACTGTTGGATCCATCTGGTGGACCTCCAGATTTAAGCACCCAAGACAGAGAAGCTATCGAACGGTTAAAGGCTTTGGGATTTCCAGAAGAATTAGTGCTCCAAGCTTATGTTGCATGTGAAAAAAATGAGAACCTTGTAAGTTAAATTACCAAATTTTAATTTAACTCAGTTTTAACTATTTACTTAAAAACAATTTTTGAATTTACCTAGGCCGCTAACTTCTTGCTCTCCCAGACGTTTGATGACTAAAAACCACTAGAAAGCAGATTGTTGTACCAACTTCTTCATATTTCTATCAAAAAAAAAAACTTAAGACAACTTGAGCAATACCTTTAAAAACATTGAAATCGAAAACTTTTATGAATAATTTCTTTTTTGCTGCAACGTAAACGTAAAAAATAATATTTTAGAATCACTAATTATTAATATAAAAGATTAATCAACTTTGTTTCTCAAAAAGCTTAGCATTTTTATTTTGGAAAGATTCTTTTGTAAAAACTCAATAAATTCATTTTTTATATGATAATCGTAAATGTGTATTTTTGTGATTTTTCATGGCGTATCAAATATGATCCCTATCTCCCATTTTTCAATTGTTGTAATCAATTAAATTAGTGGAAAAAATCGCCATGAAGTTAAAATGATGTGATTTCAACTTTTATCAGTTTGCTTTAAGCTTTTGAGATCAGCTGTTGAGCTTTTAGCGTCAAAATGTGGATCAAATTAGTATTGTTGTTTGCACTATTTGTAAGTGTCCTCTCAATTAATCAGAATTTATATCCATTGTCTATTATTCATGTTAACGACTTTCATGGCAGGTAATTTAACTTCAATTCTGATAATAATCTGACGATAAAGTTCAAGGTTCAAATTGTTTGGAAGTCATCTTTCGCTCTATTTTTAGATTCGAAGAAACAAATGTATTTTCAACTCCATGCAAAGAGAAATTGGGTCAAGTTTGCATAGGAGGATATGCTAGAATGTTGACGGTTGTGAAACAGTTGCTGGTGGAACGAGCTGATACTAATGCCATTTATTTAAATATTGGAGATAATTTTCAAGGAACTTTATGGTATGAAATGTTTGGATGGAATGTGACTAGCATTTTCTTGAACCTTCTCGTTGCTGATGCTACTACGCTTGGTAATCATGAATTCGATCGAGGGATTGAGGGAGTTGTTCCATTCATGGAAACTTTAAAATCACCAATAGTAGCTGCAAATTTAGATGACAGTGAAGAACCAAGCTTCCAAAATAAATACACAAAATCAACCACAATTGTACGAAAGGGCAGAAAAATTGGTTTAGTTGGAGCTGTTGTAGTTGCAACAGTTGAAATCAGTAATCCAGGAAAATTAATTTTCTTGGATGAAATAGAGTCAGTTAAAAAAGAAGCAGATCGTTTAAAATCCGAAGATAATGTTGATATCATTGTGGTTCTGAGTCACTGTGGATTAGTGATTGATCGGCAAATGGCTTTGCTTGGTGGCTTCAATATTGATGTGATTGTTGGAGGACATTCTCATACATTTTTGTATAATGGAACTGATCCAGGACCAGACAGAGCATCCGATACTTATCCAATTTTAGTTCAGCAAACTCCTACACACAAGGTACTCATTGTGCAAGCTTCAGCGTATGCGAAATATGTTGGAGATTTGACCGTTTATTTCGATGAAGCTGGTGAGCTTCAGGAGTATGAAGGAAATCCAATATTTTTGAGCCAAGATGTTGTTGAAGATCCTGAAATTGTTGAGGCTTTGAGACCTTGGAAGGAAGCTGTAGACTTGGTTGGTACTAGAGAAGTTGGAATTGTAAAAACTCAACTCAATCGAGCAGATTGTTCAACTGGTGAGTGTAATTTCGGGAATTTTGTAACTGACGCTTTTGTGGATCATTTTATTATGATTGGAGATAATGTAGACAAAGGCTCATGGGCGACCGGAACAATAGCTTGCATAAGTGCTGGTGGAATTCGAACAACAATTAGTCCTGGTATCGTAACGTATGACGATCTTTTTACAGCTTTACCCTTCCAAAATACTATCGACGCTTTGGATTTAAAAGGAAGCCTTTTACTGAAAGTTTTAGAAATCAACGCAAGACATGTAAAAACCTCCAACTTTCTGATGTTCTCTGGACTAAAAATACTTTACAATATTTCCATGCCAGAATTTCATCGAGTGGTGTCAGTTGATGTACTTTGCAGACAATGTGAGATTCCAAAATATGAGCAACTTGATTTAACAAAAGACTACCGGATTTTTATGCCTTCTTTTATTGCTGCTGGAGGACTTGGATTCACGATCTTCGCAGAATCTGGTTCAAACTTTAGACAAGGAAAAACACTTGACATAGAAATCGTAGAAGAGTACATTAGAAAAATGAGTCCCGTTATTCAAAAAAAAGATGGAAGAGTTCAAATTTCAAAATTATAAAAAATATTATTGTTATATTTATCAATTTTTCATATATGATGAAATAACAGTTTTGCTTTTATAAATAAATTGTTTACAATAAATTTGATCTCGTATGATTCCACCCTACAACTAACATTGTTCTAACATCAGATTTCTTTCCACTTAAATGGTTTTTCTTTTGGATTTCCTAAGCAATGTTGTTGTTTTTTCATGAACAAACTTACAATGTAACTTTAAAGCCTTTAAGGATCTAAATTTATTATTACAAGACATAGCAGAGCATGAGAATTTTCCATTTGTAACTTTGAGTGGAGAGAATGTTTCTGTTGTACTTCTTAAGATTCTTTCTGATAACGCAGCTGCGGAATTTTGGTTCTTTCGGGTTTTCTTGGCTTTTTTTGTTAATTTCTTAGCAATAGTCCTTTGTGGTTGCTCTGAATCATCATAATGGTCAGTTTCAACATTTTCATCCATAAGGTAATGTATGGTAGATATGTGATTATTATAATTCATGATATTCATCAAATCCACATCACATACGGTACAGTAATAGCTAGGAGACTCTCGTTTTACTAAAATGGATGTTGATATTAGTATTTTATTAAAATTTCAGGCTATATTACTTACTTTGACGACTATTTAACAAAACTGGGCCATTAGAGGACGGTGTCATTTTAATTATTTGTTAAAAGCAGACTTATTAAATTCGATGAAACTCTAATGAAAATTAAAGCAAAAAAAGGTTTTCAAACTGTAAACAAACACTCAATATAACATTATAAAGAGAAAAGGTATGTATTTTTTTGTTTGTATATATAATAATATTGTTATTAAAAAAAAGTCGATTCAAGCCAATTCAAGCAGCTATATATAAAGATCCTAAATAGGAAAGTAATCGAAGCACAGAAAAAGTTTGGTTAAGTTTGCGTATGTCTGAGTCAAAAACGTTACTTCCCGGCGCGGTTACCTGGTCACTGACATAAAGAATTTTCAAAAGCCGCTCTAAACAGATCCCTGTTTTCATACATAATTTATTTTGGCGGGAATTTGCGTATGATTATGTCAGAAAACAATTCAAATATGCAATCCATGCTTCGCTTACTTTCCTATTTAGGTTCTTTAGCTATATAGATATATGCAATGTATTTTGTTTTTGTTGTTTAAAATAAAGAACCTAAATAGGAAAGTAAGCGAAGCATGGATTGCATATTTGAATTGTTTTCTGACATAATCATACGCAAATTCCCGCCAAAATAAATTATGTATGAAAACAGGGATCTGTTTAGAGCGGCTTTTGAAAATTCTTTATGTCAGTGACCAGGTAACCGCGCCGGGAAGTAACGTTTTTGACTCAGACATACGCAAACTTAACCAAACTTTTTCTGTGCTTCGATTACTTTCCTATTTAGGATCTTTAGTTTAAAAAGCTGATTCGAGACGGTCATTTTTTTGGGTAAATATCTGGTTTCATCGTGAGAATGAAAATTAAAGAGAGATTCATTTCAACTCTACAACGACAACGTAGGTTTTTAAAGGTATTGAACAAAACATTCGATCCAATCTAAAATTATGATTATGCTAATTGATAAAACACAGTTGATTAAATTAAATTTTAAATTGCTTTTATTTATTTTATTTGATCGTCTACCATAAATATTCTATTTGTTTTAAATTTTAAATTTTTCAACACATCATTTTATTATTTAAATTCTTCCTATCACTACAATAGATAAATTTGAATTTCTTAATTTATTTAATATACTTTCTGAAGACCGAAACTTGCTCAACTCTTCGTCAACTCGATCTCGTTTTAATTACTTTTATATAATGAGGGGAAAAGGCACAGTATAAAAATTTATTTAATTTGTGGAAAAATGGTATATAGCAGTTTGAGCAATAGAAAAATGCTTAAATTCACATTTGAATACTTTTTAATGGTTCCAAGAATACTGTTTGAGATAAAGTTGAGAATGTAAAGAAATGATGTTGGCATCTAGGATTCGTGACGTCACAGGCTCATTCCTTTTCTAATTTTCATAATCTATTCAACAATTTTACATCAATGTTACATATTATAGTGATTGGGACCAAAATTTATGAACTCATAACTAAATGAGGGGGTTAAATAAAAGAGACATAGAGAATCTAAGTATAAAGACAACGACATTGCTTCAAAAATATCACAGTTTTGAAATACATAGAAACGGACGTTCAATTGCAATTCTAAACTTAACGAGTGAATTTTTAAATGATTGCTTTAATGTTAAACATAAATATCAGTTTGAATAGAAATTGACAAGTTTTATATTTCCAGAATTTTGTGTTGTTAACTTTTTTTTTGTAGAATTTCTATTAGCATCTTTTTCAAAAGATGACACCACAGTTTGCGAGATTTTTCAAATACATCTATTTATTTAAACATTTCTAATAAGAACTACTTTTTTAGGCTAGACTCAAATATTCATTCCATTTTGTTGATTTGAAGAGATTAAAGAAAGGCTATAAGATTAGATTGTCATTCATCAGAAGAGAATATATCTAGAGGGGAAGTCGTGAGAAAGATCCACCATGTATAAACTTTTGATCCTTTTTTTTGTTAAATTTCCTACAATTCTACATTCGATTTAGTTTTTTTTTGTAGCAAATTGCTTATCAAGTGTTTCGGTAAGTACATTTTGTGAAAAGACATAAATATATTATTGCTTTTTTTCCCAATTGCCTGTCACATTTTATTTTTGTAAAGATTCGGTCCACTAGGTTTAAAAAAAAAAAAATTAAAGACAATTTTTAATCAAAGTAGACATTTCATTTTAATGATTCACAAAAAAATATAAACAGTCCACTTTGATTTGAAAAAAACTTTCCTCTATTTTTAATGATTACCAAGCAATGATAGCACAAAAGCTCATAATTTAACCTAAAATTCCTTATAATTATTTCGTCTATGTTTCAAACTTTTCAACAGCAATAAGCATTTCTAATCTGGGCTATATTCTTAAAATCGATATTGAACAATCTACAAGATTTCACTTTTTAATTTTTTTAAATCCTATTTCGCGGGTTTTTGTTATATAAATTCCTTTTGCGAGTCAATTATGTTAAATAGTTAGCGCCCTGTATTTGATGTTTTTTGCGTTTATTGTGTAGTACTAGTTTAGTTTTATTTTTAATTGACTACATTACCTCAATAGTTTTTGTAAATGTATCAATGTCATTGATTTTGATCTGTTTAAATTTTGAATTTTGAATGTATGATCCAACTAATTAAAAGAGACGAATTTGCAGTGTAATGGCTTTAAATCATATTTGTTTGCACCGACAATTGACCGGGATTGAAGAAGGGTTGACTAGTCTAAGTAAATGACTTAAAATTTTCATATATGAAGCTCACATTTTGCGCCTTTCCGAAATGATTCGTAATAGTTCGCAGGACTCGGATTTTTTAAAGGGATCAGCAACCTCAACGGTCAGCGTTGCAGGTTTACCGGAAATGGAGGTGGAAATGATGGAAATGGGTTGAATACTAGGGGAAGGAATTGAGAGCTGGGATGAGATAGATAGAGATGGTATAGATAAAGTGGTTGGTGCTGTTGTGCTAGTAGAGGGAGTGGCATTGGGCAACAGCAAACTACTTTCATTTATATTATCTGTAGCATCCTCATCCAAAGCCATTTGTTTGAATAGCATTTTGGTGCTACCAGATCTACTGCGGTTAGCTGTGGCTTGCAACCTCGGTACAGACAAATAAGATTTATTGCCCAATAAACTGCTTTGTGGAACGTTTCGACGATTGTCAATGTCCAAAGATGATTGACGAAAGTTTATTTTACGATTTACATTCAAATTAATTGGTTTCTTACTTGCTAAAGATTGATTGCCACCGCCACCAGAAGGAGCGGTTGCTGCTGGTTCCACAATTGATTGTCGAGTTTTAAAACTATTATCAACTATAAGATTATCTAGAACTTTGAGTTCTTCAATATTTGGTGGCTCTGCTGCTGCCATATACGTGTGATCAAAGCTCTGTGTTTTCAGTTTGTTGAGCATGCGACGATTTCCAAGTCTTGCGTTATACCGACCTTTTGCTTCGTTTAATTCATTTTCTGCAGACTCACTGATTGTGTTGCTTGGAGCTTGAGAACCACTCATCATATTCTGATTAAAACATTGTACAGTTTGTCTTCGGCTTGCATTGAATTTCTTTTCGACAGTTGGAGTTGTGCTACTGAATGTAAAGTTGGAGGGGAGCGATGAAACTTTTTGAAGTGGTCGCTTAATTATTTTTTCTTTGTTAAGTTTCATACATAAAGCTTGCTCTTCTTCCCTCACTTGCTCTCTATAAATTTCACGTTCAAGCTCTTCATCCAGCTCCAAATCATCCATCATCGATTTGTTAGAGTCTTCTAGGTGTTTCATTAGAACTGCTACCACTACATTGACTAGGACAAACTGAGCCATCAGCACAAAAATAACAAAAAATATTGGAGCAATCACTGAGCTAACACAGCAATTTTTTACGCAATCTGTCGTATCATCACAATCATCTCTCAACGTGTCCTGAAATTAATTGAATAATTGAATAGTCAAAAATACTTAAAATATTCAATGTACCTTCATAATTCCTGACCAATTATCACCAGTTGCAACTCGAAAGAGTGTAAGGAAAGCCATTCCAAAATTAGCAAAATGAGCATGCTCACCGAGACCTTGACAAGGCATTTCATCACTACATTCTAACCTGCCAAACAATTCTACTCCCAAGGCAGCGAAAATGAAAAACAATAGGAAGAATAGCAAGCCCAAGTTTCCAACCTGAAATTATTTCAAAAGTTAATTAATTAAAAAAATATTTCTATTTTCCTTAACTTACTTGAGGTAAAGCTTGCATAACAGTGTCAAGCAAAGCTCGAATTCCTTTGGCCATTTTAAGAAGTTTCAATACTCGAGCAATTCTTAAAACTCGCATCACTCGAATGATCGTCGGATTTATAGGAATGATCTTTGTTTCCAATTCTTCCAAAACAATTCCCACAATTGATAAAATGACTATAGCTACGTCAAGCTGATTCCATTTGTCTTTCATATACAACCTAATTCCAAGAGCTACCAACTTCATTATTGCTTCCAGGATAAAAACTGCAGTGAAGAAATAATTGAAAATTTTGAGGGCATACTCTAGAGCCATTGGCATCATGTAATATTCCAGAGCCATTGTCACGACATTTAAGCCAATTACAGCAGCAATAGCAAGATCGAAATACTTTGAGGTCACCACGTTATGCACAAATAAGCGAAGAGGTGAATAATTGATGTAATATGGTGGCTCGTGCATTCTGCGTCGCTTTTTCTCAAGTTGAATTGCTCTTTTAGCTGCTCGACGAATTTTTTCCTCCTTTTCTTGCTCTTCTCTGCATCTATGGAAATTTTCTACCACAACTCCCACAAACATGTTGAGAACAAAAAACTATAAAAAATAAAAATTCATTAAAGATGATAAAAAATTCTGAAAATTACAAAAATCTTTTGCTACAAACCCCGACAAGCAAAATGAAAGCAATAAAATACAGCAATCGCCACTCATTGTAATTCACGATGGGCTAAAAATTAGAATGAAATATCATTCAAAATGTAATTTATTCATATAAAACCTGTTGATCTACTCCCACGGCGTCCAAACCTGTATACATAATATTAACCCATCCATCTCTTGAAGAAAGTACAAAGAGAGACATCAAAGCTTTTCCCAAATCATCAAAATTATACTTCCGGTTGATCCACACATTTCCGTCATACGACAAACAATCCGTTTTATTTTTAACTCCTTTGATATTTTCACCTTCGCAGAAAAAGAATGTGCCTTTGAAAAGCTTTTGAGAATAGTAAAAATATTGAATCAAATATTTTAATTACGAAAAATGAATTTACCTGAACTCCCAAAATACCAAAGATGATAAAAAACGTACAGCATATAAGGACAATATTTCCGATGGGTCTTAGAGAAGAAAGCAATGTCTGCACAACCAGCTTCAAGCCTGGTGCTCTATTAATTACTCGAAGAGGACGTAATGACCGTAACAATCGGAAAACTCTGAGTATTCCAAAAATTCTTGGGCTTGATTCACTGATAACGCTCATCAGTAAATCAATTATCGAGATTATTACCAGCGAACCGTCCATAATGTTCCAACCAGAGGTAAAATATGCATCATTACCATAAAACATACCACTAGCTACCACTTTTACAAACATCTCGATAGCAAAAACTACCGTGAAGACGTAATTAGCAGAAGCCAAAAATACTCTTTCAGCGCAAGATGGTGGAATGTTAGGTCGCTCCATCGCCAGTGTTATGCAATTCAAGGCAATGAAAAAGAGGATCACATTGTCGAACCATTTTTGGTTTACAAACCAATCGCACGCATTACGAAAACGATTATTCTCATCAAACAAGTACAAAGCATAGTTTCTGTAAAACAAATTAAATGTAGTTTAAGTGAATTTTGTAAAATATATTCAACATACTCTCTTTCTTCCGTGAAATGCTGAGTTTTTGTGATTCGTTTGATTATCTGAATAATTTTAGAGCCATTATCACATCTGATTGATTCTGTCATTTGTTCGGGAGTTGGTGAAGCTTGATTGATAGATGACGCTGATTTTTGCAAATCGACCTTTACATTTTGTTGCATAAAATTCTCGAAATTATTTATATTGATGTTGGATTGCTTCTCGAAAGTGTGTTCAATTGAACTCATTCGTCTTTGATGATACTGCTGATGGAAATAGTGAGGATGTTGTAGTTGAGCGATATTAATGGAGTTTTTGCGTCCCAAATTATGATACTGGTTACTATTTATATACTTGTTGGATAAATACTGTTGCTGGACATGCGGTTGCATCATTTGATGACAATCGCTTTTAATGGATGATGATCTTCTGACATGCATCCTTGGACTTTTGTTAGTTGGCAAATCATTTTTAATACAATTAGTTTTCTGTAACAAATTGTCCTTATCTGCATTTAAAGCCATCAAAGACTTTCTATTATCTGTGGGACTTGAAGCTTCTCCACTCTGTTTAATTTGATGCAAACTCTTTCCATTATTAAGAATCTCACTCTTTTCTCCTTCAATCTTAGTAGCAATTTTTTTCTTCTTTGAGCTTCCTCTTCTTACTTTTAAACTGCTTTTTCTGGAAGGTGTGGGTGATGGAGTTGGGACAATATTTGGTTGATCTCCTGATTGTTCATCGCCTGATTGCTCTATACATGTTGGCAATATGCTAGAAGATCCCGAAGAACTTATTTTGCCGAAACCACTATCTGCGCTTGGAACTATTAATGAAGAGCTAAAAGAACAAAAAAGTATAATAAAATCTCGGAGTTAATATATATATATTTCAATGTACCTGGAAGGACGTTCAAAGAACAATCTATCATCGAGAGCTTTCAAAGAGCCAAACACTGAAGGTGGAGTTAGTAAAGTAGAGTGCTGTGGAAATAAATTGTAAATCAATTGAAAATTTAAATTAAACTGCAGTAAAATATTAACCTGTGACTGAGCCTCAAGTGCCTCCAATTCTAAATTTTCCCAGTCCTTCATGCTGGCACCGAGCTCAAGAGTTGTGTTTGGTGAGTCTTTGGGAGTCGCTGCTGTCACGACAACATCGATTGTAGGTGGATCGTAAATTTTGAGCTTTTCGAGCTTTTGCTCGTGACGACGCTCTTTAATACTTTGATGTCTTCTGTGATGGCTATGAACAATTGAGCTGGGTCGTTGTCTTTCTGGATCTTTATCGGCGTTTGATTTTATGCTGGAATGACGATGGGGTTGTTGCTCAACTTCTGACGATTTTAGCATTTTTTGTTTCTGGATGTTGCATTTTACATCAACAGGATTCTAAAAATATTATTTTTAAATTATTTTGTGGTAATGAAACAATTTAAAGACCTTTCTGAGCTCCTCAGCACTAAACCATTTGTTTTTAAGCTCGTTGTAGCTATCAGATGTTGTAGACTCTGAAAAGCTTTTTAAATCATCTGGTGGAAACATTTCATTAAATTGTAGCTGCATTTGAATCTGGTTTTGCTCGGCATTCAATTTAGCTAAAGTAAGTCCAAATTAATAAACTTAATCACGATTTAAGAGTCAAGTTCGTCACCTTTCACCATTTCCCGCTGCTCTCTTTCGCGACGCTCATGTCGCTAAATTAAAAATAAAAAGCTCATATAGAAGTTCCTTTCAAATTTATTCAAAATCAAACCTCTGAACTGAATCCTTCAACCAGAATAGCGACCAACAAATTGAAGAGAACATAGTTGCCAAACGTCATCAATGTAACAAAGTACAAAGCAGCCCAGTGGCTAGTTTTCTCCATGCCGTTGAAAAGCACAACGTTCCAATCTTCTTGCGTCAATATCTTGAGAATTTATTGCAAATATAATTAGTTCAAGTAATTCAAATTAAAAAATATTTAATGGAACAAAAAAATTAGAGGGATGAATAATTGATGAAATGAGTAATTTTGGCCTAAATGTCAATTTTATATTCAACCCTCTAAAGTAATTATTGAAATTTCTTGATACCAGTTTGATATGATCGAATGAAAAGCTTTTGCCAGTTTTAATTTTTTGTCAAGAAATTCCACCCTACATAAAAGTGAATGGTTATATAGTTATTTCAAAGCATTCGCCAACGTAAATTTCAACTGAAAGCTCTGTGCAAAACAACAACATTATGTTATATTATTTTTATTTTTGTGCAAAAAATTATATTTTTCTCCCCACTGGAGTTTTATTGTTATGTTGTTAGTTCAATCAGTTTATATTTAATTTTATGTACAAAAAGAATTCCAGTTCATTCAACAAAAATAGAAAAACCAGCAACTTTTCAAGGATTAGCGTTCAAAAGATTGGTAACTTGTTGTTAATTTTAAATTTCAATTGATTGCAGAAAGCAAAAACTCGAGAGAACTAATGTTATGATAGTAACAAATTTACTATACGGTAATAGTTTTACTGGAACAAAATGTTTATTTTAAAAATGATTAAATGGAAAGCCATGCTCAAAATAAGTGAAATATATAATAAATGTTGAAATACAATAAAGTTTTTCCTCTTGAAAACATTAAAAATAACATTTCAAGTTTTTTTAGGCAAAAGGCAGATTTGTAACCTTTTGTGAAACATCAGGGGTGGTGAAGGGCTTTTAAATCTTTTAAGTCACCACTCCTGATTTATTCAGTATTGTTGCATTGCCAGGAAGAGGGAAAGCATAACTAGCTTTAACAAACTAGTTTTTGTGTAATATTACTACGCTGATTAGAAATTTTTGCTATTAATTAAATGAACTTTAGGCCTAAACTATATATGGCAAAAAAAATTCATAAATTGGAGTCAACGACTGAATTTACTGAATTTGTACGGAGGGGAAATTAATTTCATTCTCTTGCCTATTTTGAGGTTTTTAAATAAGCTTTGTCACAATACTTTTAGAAATTTCTAGCATCTGCAGCCATATAGGGCCAAGAAAACAAACTCAAAAATTGGAATTACTCCAACGGTACCACTTCACCCAATATTTATCTAATATTTACTCTTAAATGGAATAAATATTGGATGCACGTTGAGTAAATGGATAAGCTCCAATGGTATTGCAGGGATGGCGAAGGAATAATTATTAATAATATTGGAGCCCCACTCACCTGGAAGACAGTTACCAGCGCCCACAGAATGTTGTTGAAGTGTTTGCGATCACACTCACATTGTGGGTGCTTGGACACGATCTCGGAACAAGTACATTCTCTCTCTTGCCCCTCGTCGTCCATAAACTTACAGAATTTCCCGCCAAACAGATACATGCCCAGTATACTACAAATTTGAGGGTTTCTGGTTTTAATGGAAGTTTATAGGTTTTTTTTGTATAAAACTTAATTAATCAATGTAAATTAATCAGAAACTCAAAAGAAAAAATATCGTTCGTATGGCTGTTTGTTAGTGGTGGCATCTGATGAGTAATGTTTTTTTTTGTGTTGCACAAGAAATTATACAAATTAACTAAGGTAAGAAAATATCAATTTTATGATTTGCTGCAAAACTATAATGAATTGATCTCTAAATGGGTAAACTGTAGTTTAAGTTGTAGTTTGTATATTAAATGCGTTTTGTATTAATTGGTGTATTAATTTTGGAAGGTTTTTGGTATGCACTTTCTTATTTAATGTAGTCGTACTTTTTTTTTACAAAAATATTTTATGTATTTGGTTATTTGCAAATTGGAAAATTAAATGAAAAAAAAAAACATGCGAAGATGCAAAAAGTTTGGGAAACATCATTGGTTGAATGTTTTTTGTTTAATTATTTGAGCTTACTATAGTAGGCGTTCACTTATATAAGTTCATAATGTCTAAAGATTTTTCGTGAATTTACTTTTAAAACGAGTACTTGATTTTTAAAAGCTCTAGTATGAACAAAAAATACAAACAACCAACAAATATAATTTTGAAATATGTGAAAAAACCTTAGGATTGACGTGGAGTTGAACAAATTTGGTAAAATTCTAGCTCGTGGGGGAAATCTCTTACCATTTTTTGTATATAACATGGACGTATTTGATTGTTTAAAATGATCAAATAATGCTCCAACGTATTTTGCTGAGACTTTTTGGTGGCAAATCATGAATTCAATCTTGTGCAATTTGCCAGTACAAGTGACTCAATTGAAATGGAAAATCGAGAATTTAAATCTGATTTTCCATTAAAACTGAGAGACAATGCAACAACATCCATAAATGATTGCTACGCTCTAACAAATTGCAAGTGTATAAAGACATGCTGCAGGCAAATTTTCGATACACAATTTATTTGAAAGATATTGCCAATCACACTTTTAAACAAATTTTAAACTAAAACTAGTAGATAAAGATAGATATCAGCATATATATGGTTCGGAAGTTTTCTCAAGTCTTTCAATAACACATCAAGCGATGATTTGCATCGAAACTTACATCAAATTTCTTTTTTCAATAAATATTTTCATCAGAAGAAAAGTTGTCAGCACTTCAAGTGGAAGATAGAGTAGTTAGATGTTTGGAAAAGAATTCCAAGCGAGTACATCAAAAAGTCTGGCATGTTTAATTGCGCTTTCATTCACATCATGCTGCATCAATTTACTTACCCGACTCTGTCGTTCGATAACATTCAAAAATTTCATTCTCTTGCATTCACATATCTACGTATCATTTAACACATTTGAAAATTATAATTTTCTACACAAAATGCATCAAGATGCTGTTTAACATGCACTTATCTGCCATTTTAAAGAGTTTGAATTGTTAAAATGCTTTTTATAGGATTATAAGAAAATGGAACAGTTAAAAAATGGAAAATACATTAGCAGCAGCAATTAGGGTAGCATGAATAATTGATTTTGTCATTCACCAGAAAAACAGGATGCAACATTTTAATAAATACTGTTTTGTTATGTTCATTTGTGGTGAATTTGTTTTGTACAAATTATATTTTCCTTTTTTGATTTTATATTTCTACAAAACACCTTCCCCCACTTTCATACATTTGATTAATATTATTATTCAAATCATTCAAGTTATATATGCAGGCAATTAAAGAATACACACAGAATAAAAATTTGCTGCTGAACGAACCTGGAACACGGTCACCAAACTCCACAACAGACTGTCGAAATTTTTGCGATCGCACACAGTTTCCCCCTTGTGATTCTTTTCGCAGAATTTACAGCCAAATAGATTCATGCCAAGTATACTAAATTTGGTTCGATTTGGGGGAATTTTGTTCAGTGAAATTTGAAGGAAAATTTGCGAGTATTTTGCGTTGGAATTTATTTTTGGTGGATATATGAATCACAAGTACATCATAAAAGTAGAGAAAAACATAAAAAATCAAAGATATAAAAATATAAAAATTTGTAATTTGCAAAAAAACCAGGTCCATCATTTATTCAAATCCATCAAAATATTTATTGAATTGGATTTGAATAATCGAGCATTTCACTTTTATTGTTTGCTTTATATGTGCTAGCAGGGCTCTAAAATTATTTGTTTTAAACATAATATTATTGCTTGAAGCTAATTCTTGAGCCCTGACGTGAAGGTACAATGAAATAAAGTCAAACAAACGGCATCAAGTGGAGTGAAAAAAGGTAAAACACAAGTGAAATTTCTGCATGTGATAGTAAAGACACATATAAAACAAATAAAGTTAGGTGCTATATAAAATACTCCATAAAATTGTTTTTAAAGTTTAATTAAGTTTTTGCATTAAAGCTTTTTTACATGTAGCATAAAGTTGTTCATTAAATGTTTTATTGCTCTGTGATGAGCTCAAATAGACAAAATGAGCTCAAATCGCCTTTTAGAATTTTTTTTCCAAATCAAAAGAGCAAATGACTTTGGGAAGAATGGAGAATAGCAAAAGGACCAAATCTAATGTCAGCTCCATTTTTGTCCAATGAACCATCTATTTTATCCTCAGTTCAGATCGAGGTTTTACTTGTTTTATTGAGCTTTAAAAGCTTCAGAGATATTCTGCTGCTAATGGTTGGAAAGTTGAATTAATATTTAAGGTTGTTTGCCTTGAAAATATACAAAAACTTTACAGACATAAAAGATGCTTTTAACTGGAGCATGTTTTATTACCCTTTCACGCATTTTTTCAACCTCATTACCCTGAAATTTTTGAATCAAGTGCCACATTATTTTATTTTACAAGTTTATAAGTCGTAAAGTCATAAAGTTCCTTCTAAACATTATTATTGCAACTAAACGCTTATAAAACCCCAGCAAATTGAATTAACTATGCAAGGCACTCAAGTGTAGGAGGGAGGAAGCCGTCAACAAAGCACGAAAATGAAAAAAAAACTGCGGTGGCAGACAAACGAAAGCTCTTAGGAGAAACTTTACCATAAATTGAGCAAAATTTCCTGTTTACCCAGAAAAGTCATTTTTGTATAAAATTCATTTCCTTGTTTACGAGATTTGCTCGCTTTCAGCAATATTGCACAGAAATGAAATTACAGAACGGATATCTTTAATTTAACGTCGTTTTCCTATAAGATATATTGCAAATACCGTTTGATAAAATCAGTAACATGTAATTCAACCAATTTAGCATCCCTAGTCTTTTAAAGGGATTGATTTAAGCGGCTGCTTGGAAATTGTTTGATTGCAATAAGGATTTATTCAATAAAGTGCTGTAAATAATTTCCACAAATTACATGCGATCTGAACCGAGTGACAATATTTGCTGAATTAAATTATTTCGAGAAATTCCCAAATTATATATATGTATAGACTATAGATAGTGAAGTTTCAAAGGCAACTTTTTAAGAGACAATTTAGAAAAGAAAAGAGAAATTATATAAAATGAAAACAAAAATAGAATTAAAGTATTTTTTTAAGTTTTTGTTATTTAATCGCCTTCCTGTATTAATAACCAATTATATACGTCGAAAGAGATTTTTGCTAAAAGTTATATGTTATCTTAATTGAAATATTGGAATGTGTTTGTCAATAAAAAATTATAAAGTATTTTTAAAGATCCTGTTGTAAAGTTTCGAAAGTCACTTGTACTTAGGAGAAAAATATTTTTCATCAATAATAATATTTTCCCCTCGAAATTAAAAGTCCAAAGATTATCACGAATCATAAAAGTTACAGTCCAAATAATAATTTGTCTGTAAAAAGAAACACTAATAAAATCGTTGAAAAGCTCACCTGAAGATGAAGATAAAAAGAATTAGTAGCGAGAAAAAAATTGCCACATTATCCATCGTCCTTAACATAACAAATAATTGGCGTCGCAAGTTGGGCATGAATCGAACCAACTTGAGAATTCTTAAAAGTCTGAAGGTTCTCAGCACACTCAATCCTGAATTGCTTTGTTGCCCATCACCAGCCACCCGACCGAAAGATTGGCAAAGCTCCACGGCACTGCAAAGGTTAAACAAAGGGTAAATATGAGGAGGTTATATTGATATTATGAATTGCTGACTCAAATTATTGTTTTATGAAGCATTACTATTATTGAATGTTCAATGAGGGCACTGTTACAAAATCTCATGAACAAGCTAAAAGTTCTATCAAACTTTTTTTTTATAAATCAAAAATTTTCCCCAGTGTCTCATTTATAATAATTCAGCATGATACTCTTTTTGTCCGTTGAGCTTCTTACAAAATTTAGTCAGTATAATCAAATATATGAAACGACTCTTTGTTGCTGAGTCGACAGATTTTGGCTAAAGATCGTTTGATAAAATGCTCATGGAGCCCACTTAAAAGAGATTTGCTATTTTTAGCCGAAAAGCCTCAAAAAGATGACAAGTGTACTTACCTTAATATTACAATGATCCCGTCGAAGACATTGAAGCCATTGCCAACGTACTTGAATGGTCCTTCGGCGATAATCTTCAGAAGCATTTCCACAGCGAAAATAGCTGAGAAGACAATGTTACTGGTCTCAACGATGGCAGTAAGCTCTTCCGGTTGGTTATGATATTCGATGCCCATGGACAAAGTATTGATAAGGATTGCCAGTAAAATTCCCTGTTGAAAAAACTTGTGGTCCACCATTCTCTTGACATATTTTCTGATAAAGTGCAGAACTTTCATGACTAAACGATATGATGTGATGAAACATCGAAGCACTGGTGTCCGATTACGATGAGTATCCTGCAATTGTTGTTGATGATATTCACTTGCTGCATAGTCAAAATTCTGCTGGTATAAATCAAAGCAACACGAATAGTCTACATCCATCTGGGCTCCCTCCACATTGTTATTATTATTATTATTCCTGGTAAGTGTTGAGTAGAAGGAATCTAAAGTAGTTTGACCAGTAGGTAATGCGGCTGAGAAGGCTACTGAGAAGGCTAGCAATTCTTGACAGGTCATAGCATCATTTAGAGTGAGATCCGCAAAATCGTTCAAGTTCGTTACCGAATTGATGGCGGCGGGGTTGTGTGGCACGTTGACCTTTTTTAAATAAATAAATTTTTCATTTGAATTAGAGAAAGCTGCGCAACCGACCAAAATTTAAATTATAACTTTTGCTAAAGAACAATGAAAAATTTTTTATTGAACTATTTTGTATTATTCTCAAATTTGCAGTTTAAAAGAAAATTAATATAGTGATACCCAAGGTGCTTCAAAAAGTACTGAACAAAAAAGTTTCTTTTACATCTCTGCTTGAACTGATTTGTTTAATTGAACAAACCTGCCAAACTCCCCCATCCCCAGTTTGCGTCATTTTCTCTAACGAGAAGGCATTTTTGTCTGGTTGTGGTTCTGGAATCGCTGGAGGAGTATGCAATATAACATACTCATTAAACATAACTGAAGAGCCTCGTCTGCGCGTTGAAGTTGGTGGGCTTAACAAACTGGAACTGGCTGAGTTCTGTAATTGAAAGGGAAAGTTTAAATATACATTTTTCATAAAATATTAATATCATACATTGCCGTAGTCTTGATCCGTTGCCACCATAGAATTGTTGGCAATTTTGAGTATTAACATTTTCTGCTTCTCATCTGATGCAGAATTGTTGAGCGTATTGTTTAACGACTGACCTTCAGAGTTTTCTGGTGACAAATTATCAGCATGATTGATGGTCTGAATGGTGTTGATTTGGTTGGCTGGGGGAACCTTTTGCTCTTGCAAATTGGTGATTTTGCTGATAGCACGCTGACCGTTTCCATAGTGGTTGTTCATCAGTTTGGGGCACTTGGGATGATGACATCGAATTTTGTGAGGTGATAATGTGAATGTTTCGGGTGTGTGCGGCAACAGGCCTTCCTTACGCTGTTGATACTGGTATCTGCAGACAGGTTGATTAATTAGTTAAAGTACGAGAGGCAAGTTAGCAAGCAATTATGTAATGTGGATAGAGGTGCTGATTATTGGACATTTTATCAAAAAAACTTTATTTTAAAAAGTTTACTTCAGTTAAAATTTATTCAAAATACGTTCATGCATTATATAATAATAAGACTCCAATTATGTTTAAGAATAATCGGCAACAGATTTCCAACCAGCATCTATACCACAAAAATTAACATCGACTAGGAGAGTCATCAAATCATGCTTAGATGTCTCCTATATCAACTGCTACAATACTCAAACATTATATTCGCACAATAATTACAAGATGTGTGCACATAACAATGAGCAAGAGATCGTAATCAAATTACTATAACAACCATACCTTGCGCAACAAAAGAGAGTTTAAACATTGAAACCACAAACAATTTGTCATGCCATAATATATATTCTTACATGGGTAAGGTCATATAAAATGAGGGAATAATTGAATTAAGTCTGTGGAAGATTATAATGACTCGGAATGTGAAAAAATATCATTATTCCCTATTATTCTACATGTAGTGTAGGCTCCTACGACTAGTCGAAAATCGATCGAATCGCGATTAGTTTGAATAATCGAAAATCGAATCGATTAGTAAATCGATAGTCGAAGATTTCGATTATTTAAATAATACCACTTTTCCAAACATAATGCTATTCTTTTGATCTTTGTCAAACGCAATTAGGATTTTTTTTTTGTATAGAAGTATGAGCGACCACTATTTACTTCATTCTTTCATAAGTTATGAGTAGTGTTTGTTAAGAACACTATAAAACCGAGTGTCTTGGAATTGAACCAAGTCTCAAAATTATTTTAGTAGTTTCAAAAAATCTTACACGCGGCCATAATAAATTATTTTAATAATAAATAATAATAAATTTATATATTTGAGAAGTTTCTATATATTAAGCACTTTTTTCATTCTGCAGTCTGAAAAATCCGTAACCTATATTATTCAAAAAATAAAATACAAAAAATGTTTTGTCGCTAGAATTAAAACTCTCAAGTTCTCCGACCTTCTAGAAACATTCTGTAAAACACGGGTAAGTTTTTTTTTGGCCCTTTCTAACAAAGATTTCAGGTTTGGTTCAAGTGAAATCTTTTTTATGACAAAAAATCAATTCAGAAATCATTCACCAAAAAAAAAATCTTAGCTTTAGCGTAAAAATTGTTTAAAAAATTGCACTACATATTTTCAATTTAGATAATCGAAATCGAATCGAAATCGCGATTTTTTCACTAATCGAATCGACAATCGAAACGATTACTAAAAT
Source organism: Parochlus steinenii (assembly GCA_038502155.1). Lineage (NCBI taxonomy): Eukaryota > Metazoa > Arthropoda > Insecta > Diptera > Chironomidae > Parochlus > Parochlus steinenii. The sequence continues at coordinate 78,910 of JAXCIN010000010.1, read as the reverse complement.
CACTAATCGCAGGAGCCTAATGTAGTGCTTTACAGCTTTAGTCAAATAGTAGAGGTGGGTATCTATTGTTGGAGTTTATTGAGCTTTAGGGAGTATTATAATAAAGATATCGTTCCTTCCCAGGTGAAAAAAACACCCGAAAATTTGTTACTGTACCTGTTAAATGGACCTGTCTAAACGTCACGAATGTACCGCCCAGAACAGGTTTTTTTACCTGTTCGATTTGTGTCGTCAACAGGTTTTGACAAATTAAAAATATTTGTCAAATTTGTGTCACTAACAAATATTAACAGGTACAATTTTGAAAAATAAACCAAAAATAAAACCGCGAATTTTCATATTCGAGACACTTTTTTCCAAATTTTCTCCGACATTTTCTATTTAACCAGAGCACATTCTTTTAAAATTTATCATGGACATGTTATCTTGGACACCTTCTTTTTTGCCAACACCGGGACTCGATACGCGAACTTCTGAATTTTGGACGACGGCTTTGACCACTTTGCTACGGGAACTGTTACTTACACGGTGTTAAAAGTTGATTAAGTAGCAATCGAATGTGAATGTATGTTTTTGCACTGTTTATTACGTGTTTTCTGAACATTTTTGCAAATAGAAACAAATGAATGATAGAAAAATATTTTATTATGCTTTAAAATTATTTCAGCTGTTCGATTGAAATTTGAAAAACAGTTTAAATTTTTAAATAAAATATAATGAAAATTTTATAAAGTTAAACTATGAAGCTGTTCCAGGCGTGAACATATTAAAAAGATGTCAAGCAAATATTTCCACAAAAAAGTAAAAAAGAAGCAAATAAATATCGATTAAATACATTAAAGTGACTTAGAGATTTTCATGTTTTCTATGTTTGCCATGATATTGCAAGTTTTATTGACATATCAGAATTTAAAACAAACTGTTGGCTTAAAAAATTAATATGAAACTATTGTACCTTTTTGTAAAAGCTGCTTTTTAAAGTATTCCACATCTTCACATAGTTTGTCATACTTTTGTTCATGTTTTATAGTATTATAATGATTTTATTGAAAAATTATTGATTCAAATTTTACTTCCAATATTATTTACTAAAAATACATCAGAATTATGTTTTTACGTTTTATCTAACTAAAATTTCCAATTCTTATCTAAAAAACCTCATTAGAGCTTGAAATAACGTGAAATATTTCCAAAAGAGTATTAGGAATAAGAACAAGAAAACCTCTTGATATTTGACAATGACACTTTTTTGACAAGTACTTTATATACTTGTCAAATTATGTGTAATTGTACCTATTAATATTTGACAATTACACTTTTTTGACAGGTACTTTAAATACTTGTCAAAATATGTGTAATTGTACCTGTTAATATTTGACAATTACACTTTTTTGACAAGTACTTTAAATACTTGTCAATTTATGTGTTATTGTACTTGTTAATATTTGTTAGCAACACGGTTTTAAAGTGTCGAGATTTTTACAAATTTTTTTACCTGTTATTATTTGTTGACGAAACTAAATCAATAGGTACTTCAAATAAATATTTGTCAAATTCAGGTACATTAACAAATTTCAACAAGTAAATTATATTTTCACATGATTCGAACCTTCGAAAATTTCACCTGGGTTAATATGTATTGAAATCAAACTTAACCATAAATAGATTACCAACTCTACTCGCAAACGAGCGTATAACTTTAGTTCACTCATGTGCCACATTACAGTGCATGCAGGGAGATATTAAATATTTGCAGTTCAAGAGTTTGTTCATTGCAAGAGCTCTCCGCCTTCTTGAGCTTGAATCCTTGTGTTGCGGTGATTTGCAAAAACAAATTGAGGTGTTTGTGCCGTTGCAATATTGCTGGGGTACAAATTGTATCATGTCGTTCGCCCTAAAGTATTCCAAAGTGCCATTTGGCACAAGCTTTGTGTTTGGGCCACAAGTAAAGGATTCTGAGTTTAGAAATTTATAAGAAGGAGTGTGTTTTTTTTTAAATCAAGAATTTTGTTTTGTTGAAGGATGTTATAAAACTTTATAACGCCAATTTTGAGAAAAAAAATTTTTGTACAATTTTGAGTCGAAACTAATTTTCTAATAGTTTGCATTCCAAATTAAGGGCTAGAAATGACGTCATAATGTTTCATTTTTATAATTATATAATACATCCTTCCAACAATTAAAAAATCCTCAAGACACTGTTTAAGAAGTAAAGAATTCTTGTTGTTGGAGTAAGAGGAGTAAAAGGATTTTTCTAAAAAAACATTTACATACAAACAAAACACAGAATAAGCATATCATACTTATACAATCGTAACTTCTTAATCAAGCGTCGTTTCATCCGTCTGTACAGGTGTCCAATGTACTTGACAATCTCTGCGTAGCATGTAGTAGGCTCTGAATTTGCATTACTTGAGGCTAGCGTGGAAGTGGACGTGAATCTGGCGCGCTCCTGTCGCATCCGTTCCATTTCACGTTTCTTCGTTTCAGAAAATTGCGTTGCAATGACGACCAAGCATAAATTTATCATGAAAAATGACCCAATCTGTGAAAGAGATCAATCATCATTTCCTGCCAATCCATTTTTAGTTGTTTGTGATTAATATTTTCTTTCATATTAATTAAATTTGTTTGCTTAGCTTTTCTGAATCTAAATTGCTAAATTTAAAATAAACTAAGGAGCAGGGATGGCGAAATTGAATAAAAGTTATTCCAACTTTCTGCAATGAATTCAATTTTGAACAATGAAAAAAGTTTTAATCCCACGAGACGTCACCTCTGGTTACTTCTATTGCAAACAAATAAAAGCGCAAAATTCCAATTGAAACGTTTTCATATTATTTATGGATCAAAAAAAATTTATATGCAAATTGAACACAAAATTTTGTTTCTGATATTGAATCATCCGATTAAATCGTTACGCAGATTTATATTGGAAACTGGTAACCACCAAACACAAAACAATTGCAAAAATTACTCGAATATTAATACATCATGCGCCTTTCAATTTTGCAGGAGAAAAATGTCAAAATGAAATAAAAGTGTGGATTTTGGTTTGAGGTTTTTTCATCATGTAAGATATTTGGAATAAAAAGTCGCTGTGTATAAGAATTGTAATAAATTCAATATCAGTCAATAAAAATCCAAATTTCATGGTGAAATAAACACCCTGGATATTATTTTCGCAATTTTGAGGCACTTGAGGTGTATTATAAAACAATGAAAAAAATAATGGGGGAATGTGAATTTTGCAGCGAGAGTGAGATTTGAAATAACTCACAAAAGCGAGCTTTCATGATATAAATTTTTTTGTATATTGAAAAAAACAATCAATGCTTGGTTACTCAATAAAATTGCATGTCTTTATCGGGATATTGTTTTTATGGAGCTTCTAACGATGATACCTAATGGAGCTGCCGTAATTTGACCCAAACTAAGTTCATGAAACAATTAAAGATTACAACCCCAATAACACTAATCTCTTATTCTCACCACAATGAGCAGCACAAAGTAGATCCAATCCCAGAAACTGTGCGCGTCTTGTATGTAATACATGATATCTGTCCATCCTTCCAGGGAAATTACCTGCAATTATCGTGCAGCACTCAATTAATATAAATTTGAAACTAAAACGTGCAATCAAGCGACAACCAATAATTACCAAAAATATTGCCACCCAAGCCAGACCGATGTTATCGAACGAAATCGTGCCCTGAAAAGGATTTCCGCCCAGCTGGGTGCAATTTGTGTAGTACTGGTTCCAATTGACGCAATGTGTAGAATTTGGATTGTTGTATTGGTAAGGGATGGCTGAACCTATTGTAATGATTACCCAAATGATTACCTAATGTTTACCTTTATGATTACCTAATGATTACCATAATTAAGGTAAACATGTTTACCTTTATGATTACCTTGTTTTTTTAGGTAATCATTTCGGTAAACATGTTTACCTTTATGATTACCTTGTTTTTTTAGGTAATCATTTCGGTAAACATATGTTTACCTTGAAAATTAAAACTCATATTTCTAGTCATAATTTCAATATTCTGACTACATTTTTGAATCAAATTATTTGTTAGGTAAACATGTTTACCTTTAAGTAGAAAATACTTGATAGTAAATAATTAATCATAATAATTAACAAATGTCTTAATTACAATAAATATATATAATATAGATATATAACAAGCTCACTAAAAAACTCGCTTAAAGTCATTTGTACGCGTAGAAGCTAAAACGACAGGCAACGGAAGGAAATCAAATCCAACCGTCAATTAATGTTCAATGATTTGCAACAACAAAACCACAGAGAAACTTAATGAAGCAGAAACGGCTACATTTCGGATTATGGTTTACAGCAAAAAAGGTATCGCATGAATGTTTATTTTTTCCTGCCGTAAAATATATAAGAAAATAACAAAAAAGTTTGAATGACAGTGGAAATTGAGCCTAGCCCGTTCGATAAGTGTTTTTAATTTGAATTTAATTTAAATAATATATTTCAATATTTCTAGAAAAACCAAAAATAAATATATGAGAACATTTGAAAAATTAGAATTACAAAAAAGATCCCCCCCTTGACGGATTAAACGAAAATAAAACGGTTTTGGTGCCTTCTGGCAGTGGTCCACACGGATCATTGACTTTTCTGGTGGAAATTATGGCTATAGATTTATTTTGATTCATTTGCCAGAATCTCAGCCAGAAGCTTCACCAGCTTGCGTTAGAAAATTTGTACTTATTGACTTGATTACCTAATGATTACCTAATGATTACCTCATGATTACCTTTATATTTACCTTTATGATTACCAAATTTGTCAAGGTAAACATGTTTACCTTTATGATTACCTTGAAATTTAAGGTAATCATTCTAGTAATCATGTTTACCAATATGGTTACCTGAAAAAACAAGGTAATCATTCTGGTAAACATGATTACCTTGAAAAAATTGGCAATCATAAAGGTAATCATAAAGGTAATCATAAAGGATTAATGATTTAATGAACTTACCGTTACAGATGGTCGGTCCAATTCTATAGGGTGGTAAATTACCACACAGGTGCATTCCCGAGTCTTCAGGTTTAGAGCAAATGTAATCTTGCTCCTTGGAAAATTCATAATAATATGATATGCTGCAAAAGTGAGAATAATGGTCATTACATGAACTTCAAATCACCTCAAACTTGCTAATCGGATGCAGTATGGAAAAGTTTCGAGACAAAGTGGCCAAATATTTTTAGTAAAACCACGAACTGGAAAACTGGTAAATTTAGTTTGGTGATGACATTTTCGGCTCGAAACTTTTCAATAAACATTAAAGCACACATTTTGCGGTCAGTTAAAAGTTGGCCAGCAAAACTGCTTTTCATTCCAGAGGTTAGCGTTAACAATGTTTATCGTGTTGCATTTTTTTTAATAAAGCAAAGACAAATTGTAGTTTTTAGGATATAGAAAAAATTCCGCAAAATTGCAATTTGTCTCTGCTTTTCACATTTCATAAATTTAACGCTGCAATTTTGAATATCCGAATTGTTTTTCTATTTGGCAAAAACTTTTTAGCATTTTATACAAATCATAATTCATGAATCATTTGCTGGTATAATCCTATGTAGATACAAAAAGTGGAAATTAAATTTCCATTTACCATAAAAAGTATGAATTTATTGTAGATACTAGACAATCGGGATTTTTTTTTGTGTATATACATGTGTTAACAAGGGTAGCAGTTTGACCTCAATAAATGCACAATGTCATACTGGATGCACATGAAACAATATGTAAATAATGCAGCCACGAAATATGCGCTATTTCAGTCGTTTCTATACAATGTATATACACTTTTGTCACTGATGAGACATAATAAAACAGACAAACAATAGTCAAAGCTGATTAAAGTTGATTAAAGTTCATATTATTCGCACAATAAATTCATACTTAGTTTGCTTACTTTGCTCAAGTAACACAAATGAAAATTAAAAATAAAAAGTTAAAAGTTAAGTCAACCGTTTTGTTATCAAACACCAAAACGAAAGTTCTTTACACACAACAACGACGAACCATTTATTAGAAACAATTTTAATTTTTTTCGTTTCAACAACACAAAAGTTAGCGAAAGATTTGTATAGAAGTAGATACCTTTCAGAAGAAAATAGAAAGGAGTTGCCAATCGTTTCATTTTAACAATTCAGTACAATATCCAAATTAATTTTTACAGTGTAGGTGTGTGATGGTGTTATTTTTTTGTAGAAAATTTATTGCTGTAACTTGTGTTTTTGTGTGTGCTCAAGTTTAAATTGTGCTTTTTCAAAACAAGAACAAAATATCTCACAAGTGTTTCTGTGCCAGCTCGAAAAGGGAAATTGGCGAGCAAAAAGCTTTTTCTATTTTTACATCAAACTAAGTTCTTTTATTGCATACAAAACTCATGCTCTACTCAGTCAGTCACTATTCAATGCACTACATATAAATTTACAAAAAAAAAGAAGGAATTTGCCATTTCGCAGTGCTCAGGTCCATACTACAAACAAACTCAATTTGTAGTAGCAAAAAATAAAATGGAAATTGCCGTTTGATGGTCCACTCATAAAAGTAAGGACATGCTTGTGAATTTTGCAAATCGAATTGAACTGTTCATTGACAATTTTTCAACAATCAATTATTTTTGGCGTAAATTTGAGACCATTGACAATCTGAAATCTCATAATTAATTAAAAGGTTTTTATCGTTGTCAACCCAACAAAAACCGACGCAACATGATAATAACAATTTATCATTATACGAATTTAAATCAATAACATGGAATAAATTGTGTTTTAAAAGTTTGTAAACTCGATTTGGGTAATAAATCTTAGGTTGGCGCCTTCAATGAAAGTTAATGCGTCCGAAAATCAGAATTTATTTCGTAATGATTAATTTAAATTTTATATTTGCCTTATATATATTGTGCCAAAGGTTAATTTTTTCACTGGGATACAAAATATCAATTTTCTCTATAAAAAAAAAGGTTAGAAAAAGTCTACATCATCAAGTGCTGCTGCTGTAATACCGTAATAGGTAATACATACCAACTGTATTTATTATTAGCTGCTCTAAAGACGGTAAATATTGACACAAGATTCATGAGCAAAATATTTCATGACAAAATCAATATTAATTTAATAGGGGGGATGGGAAATAAGGATAGCACGGCAGCGAAAACAAGGAAATGTAACAATTTATTACATTTGAACCTGAATTGACCCTTATTTATTGTTTTGATTTTCAAGGCGCCACAGAATTTTTAAACCTTACTTGAATTTTATGATAGCAAGTCATCATTTATTTAATTTCATAAGCGTCTTCTGTGATTTAAAATTTACATTAAATATTATTCAAAGTGTTGAATTTCGTACATTTGTATTTTCACGCCCGAATAAACAAAAATTCTGTATATTTATGATTACACAAGATACACAGATTGAAAGACTAATTGGTTTACACAAATATTAATAATCATCATAATTAACATCCAAATAAATTATAGCAAACACAATTTATTCCAAATTACATTTGTGTGTTGACAGGCTCAAGCAACAATTTTTTTTTTCAACAAGTGCCTATTTTATTATATGATGAGCAGCAGCCGCCTTATTTAGAGACTGGCTGACTTTTTTGGATGAAAACGGACCGAAAAATGGCAAACTAAGGCTCTATGCAACAATGGTGTCAGTAAAATTGGGAAGGTCACTTTGGAAATTTGACCCGAAACTATATTTTTATTTTTAACCCAAATATAACCAATACGACCGTTTTGGTCCGAATTTCCAACCCACATCACCCGAGGTGGGGTCGCTATAAACATATTTCCCCCCATCTTCACAAAAAGTTGGGGAGATTTTTTTTTCTGCTAATATTTTTTTGAATGTAAATAGTAAAAAATCACCCTCATTTACGACCCATTTCTAACCCATAATTAGTTTTCCGGAAAACTTTATGAAAAACGTGATATTTATAAGAAATTTAATTGTTGAAATAAATAATATATTTTTATTTTCAATAATATATAAAATAATATATTTTTGTGAAGTTGAGAAGAATTTTTTGATATCTATAAATTTTTGATGAAAATTTTTTTAAATATAATTCTTGAGCTGTAACCGATTTATGACCAATGCTTAGTTTTCCGGAAAATTTGAAGGAAAACGATCAACAATCAAAAGAATTATCAAAATAATCAAACTATTTTCCTACTGGTAGCCTATTTTAGTCTTGCCTAGCTTCCCAGTTGATATCTCTCATTTTCCTTTATATTTTTCAAAAATTTCCTGGAAATCTGACATTTGAGGCTTTTTGAAAAAAAATTCAAAATTCAAAAAAAAAAAAATTTAAAATTTGAAAATTTGAGGTTAAAAATTATTTGGATTTTTTAAATTTTTTTAAAAAGTGAATTTACTAAACATTATTTATATGAATTTTTGGAAAGATTCGAAAAAGGGTTGATTTTAAAAAGTAGTTTTTATCGACTCCTTATCAAACCGGAAGAGAGTGGACAGAAAATTTGGGTGACGTCATTTCCTTAATATTGGTCCACTTTTAGACTAGAATTTAAACATACTTAAGTGTCTCAATCCAGAAAAATGATAAGGATACATTTTTGGTTTTTTAATATATGTATTATTATATATTTTGAAAAAATTTAAAAAATCCAAATAATTTTTAACCTCAAAATTTTCAAATTTAAAATTTTTTTTTTTTTGAATTTTGAATTTTTTTTCAAAAAGCCTCAAATGTCAGCTTTCCAGGAAATTTTTGAAAAATATAAAGGAAAATGAGAGATATCAACTGGGAAGCTAGGCAAGACTAAAATAGGCTACCAGTAGGAAAATAGTTTGATTATTTTGATAATTCTTTTGATTGTTGATCGTTTTCCTTCAAATTTTCCGGAAAACTAAGCATTGGTCATAAATCGGTTACAGCTCAAGAATTATATTTAAATAACTTTTCATCAAAATTTATCGATATCAAAAAATTCTTCTCAACTTCACAAAAATATATTATTTTATATATTATTGAAAATAAAAATATATTATTTATTTCAACAATTAAATTTCTTATAAATATCACGTTTTTCATGAAGTTTTCCGGAAAACTAATTATGGGTTAGAAATGGGTCGTAAATGAGGGTGATTTTTTACTATTTACATTCAAAAAAATATTAGCAGAAAAAAAAATCTCCCCAACTTTTTGTGAAGATGGGGGGAAATATGTTTATAGCGACCCCACCTCGGGTGATGTGGGTTGGAAATTCGGACCAAAACGGTCGTATTGGTTATATTTGGGTTAAAAATAAAAATATAGTTTCGGGTCAAATTTCCAAAGTGACCTTCCCAATTTTACTGACACGCAACAATGATATCTCAAATAAATAATGAAGCTTCCATTGATGTTGTCTAATGCAGTGCTAGCAAACCTTTTATTATGCTTTATTAAATATTCTATGCACATTCCATAAAGAACAAAAAAAGTTTGAATAAAAGGGTTTCCCATTACAAATCGAACATTCCGAGAGGAAACCCTCAAAATTACCAAATTGGAATTATGAGCAAGCAAAACACCAAAAATATGTTGTGTATGGCGTGCCATTGTAGATAACATTAAAATAATTTAGTGACAATTCACGTTTCATTCAACACAAAACATCGTTCACAAAATATTGCGCAATAAAGTGAAAATAAAGTAAAAGCTCTTTGAATAAAAGCTCCTCGACACATTATTAAGTATATAGTATTTGGTGCGGGAAAATGAATGCGGACACCACAAAACACAACCAAAAAAATATGAGGGATCCTCTTTAAAGGAGAGGATTCTGAAATAATAATGATGGAATAATATAAACGGTCGTTTATTATGATAAATGGAAAATGGGATATTCTTTTTGTTGCAAGCTGAACACAACGCTCTCTCTCATAACATGTTTCTTACAACATTTTTCGGTTCTGTTGCAAAAATATGATATATTATCATATTTTCTTGGCGAAAGTTTTGCGGTGAGTCTACACAATATACTAATATATCAGCTTTTGCCCAGGTTCGGATGATTTATATTTATGTGAAATGAATTATGTATATAAATAATTAATTGAATGTTTTTTCAGTGTTTTTATAATTATAGACTTCGAGCAGAATGTATAGATGATATGACGATAAAAATATTTTCTGTGAATTCTATTTGTGGGTGAGTTTTTTGAAGCTTTAATTGATTCGCACTTGAAAAATTTCATTTATATGGTTTTTTATCCAACAACAACACATCATGGTAAGCATTGACTTGTTAGTTCCACAAAAAGTAGAAAGCGAAGTATCCTTTGATGAAAACAATTTCACAATTTCGCGTGAATTTTCATACATTCCAAAGAAAAACAACAGTTTAATTGTTCAACCACGAAATCTTGCCATGACTGCACCAAATAATTATTTATACACATAAACTCTCATGTTGAACATCTTGAATTCTCGTAGATTTTTTTATGGGTTACACAAAATTCTCGAAATTCACATTTTACGACTTAATACATAAAATTTCGTTTAGTATTATCTGTTTGTCTGTGTGTATAGATTTAGTAGTGTATTAGGGAAAGTCAACCTAAGGAAATATGTACCTTCACATAGTTAAATTAAACTTTTTTCTAAAATTTCAATTGTGTAAGAAAATTTTTTGGGTAATTTTTACAAGTAAAATTTCTAGGTGATTTATATTTCCATATGGATGAGTTCTAAAACACCGAAACACACGCATCGCTCGCTTGCTCAAGAAAGAAAAAAAATCTAAATCATTTTAATTTTTAAATTAAACAGTTGATTGGTGTGTTTTACAGTGTTTCGCCTCATCTGTTAAACTTTAAGTGATTTATAAATGTTTGATTGCTTGGTGTGCCTTTGTGTGTGGTTATAGAGAGTTGTGGATTCTTTTCATGGAAAGTGATTGTGTGTAGATATGCTCTTTGATGGTCCATCATTAGATTTATTGGATGTGGTTGCTGATTGAGGTTCATTATGACGCAATATGATTTGATTCAGCGCAATTTGCTTTTATGCTAATTATTAAAAGGTTGTTAAATGAAATTTTTTTCGCCATAAATTATTCATTAAAAAACGCTTATCTAAAAAGGAGTTTGTCTTGAAATTGAGGTACAAAAACTTTCAACCTAATCCCTGCATAAAAATAAAATTTTAACGAATAAAAATTTTCATGGGAAAATGGACTGCAATATATTTGTTCGAACATTTTCTTTTTTTTCCACATGGTCGTTATCAATTTTTTTAAATGAAATCGGAAAAGTTTGCAAAAATATACAAAAATGAAAATCATGGAAATGCTCGGAAAATGCAAAGCACGTACTTTCTGGAAACGATTTTTTCAGTATCTGATCCAGTTATTACTGTTGATTACCAATTTTTATATGTTTCCATTTTCATACATGGAGTGCATAAAAAATAAAATTGGATTAATTTCGCTTGAAGTGAAATTGAGGAAATTTGCAGAGTTGTGAACAAGCAACTGTACATTCAAAACGACGATAAACCGATAAACTGACAATCAAAACTCAATATCGTGAGATTGAACGTAGTTTCACAGCTAGATTAGGGAAAATTTAATTTGAGAGGGTTTGTACATGTTGGGACAAATTTACTGACGCTAAAAGCGTTTACCAAGTTTTTTGATTTATTGCTCAATGATTAGATTCAAAAAGGTTGAAATTTTCGTAAAACTGTCTTTTATTATATTGAAAACAAAGAGGGGAGAATAAAACAGCAAATTGAGTCATCATAGAATTGTTGTCAAGGAATAAAAAATCTTAGTTGGAAACAAATTTTGAAATTTAAATTTTATGAAATCAAAAAATTTCACCCCTATCCGCCCACATGGATCAAATCCATAAATCCGATACCATTTAATTGAGCCAATCATTTCCATCTAATCCAGTACCATAAACTACTAAACTAGCCCTCGATTTTATCTCTGAATAATTTAGTTTACAGAGCCAAAGAAAATTTTGCAGTTGCCGCAAAAAGCTCGCCGCACAGCCAAAAACTTTTTGCCCAAACAGTCAATCTCTCAAATAAATTCGGAACTTTTCTCAACATCCACCAACTAGTCGAGCATCTTGTAAGTAATCGTGTTTATGTTTATATGTCTCTAAATGCGTGTAATGCCTTAATTTTGCTAATTCTATTTAATGTTTGCGAAGATTTTTGTGGGGTGTCCCTAAATGACATCACAACAATTTTCTGATCGAACACTATCATTTATGGACACCCCTCTTAAGTATTGGATTAAAATCTATGATGTATGTTTTTTGTGTGTGATTTTTTTTGTTGCTAAATTAAATTCCTTACGAATTAACACGAACTCGAACTCTGAATTCATCTGGCAATACAATTCCCCTGTAATAAATGTAATAAATTTGTTTTTTGGTATGTTATGTATCTGGTGGTTGGGGGGGAAGAGGAGGAGGGTGGTTGCTTGAATCAACACATTGCAAAATTATAACATTAATTTTCTAGTCTAAATTACAAAATTAACTAAATTAACATGATATTAGAATGGATCTGGAGAAACCGAAAAACGAGAGAAAATATACAGTATTTAAAAAAAACTCAAGAGAAACATGTAAAAAACTGAATAATTTTTTATGGATTTATAAGCGAGTATCTGAAGTATCTCCATACTAGAAATAACACGGTATAATAATATTGTACAATTCATTGCGCGCATAAAATAATTACTCAGCAAAATGGCAAAATAAATTCCGGCGGTAGCTCCATACAGAAATTGAAATACAAGGAATATTATACAAGCATAATCACAAGAAAAAAGGGATGAATGTTGTTTTCTTGCCAAACCTAATCAAATGTATGCCTAAAAGCAAAGCGTAATGAATCGCTTTAAGTATGATAATCTAATTTTGACTGTGAGTGAAGGCATATTTGGCGAAAAGACTAACTATGAAGCGGTATAGCAAAGTGTCATCAAAAGCTTAATTTACATACCATGAACTTATAGAACTTTGATGAAGAGTGTTGAGGGGGAGAGTATATCATGCATTAGAAAATTTTGATTTATATGAAGAAAAAAAAAATCTAGATCTTAAACACTAAATATTATGTAATTGTAATTGAAAATATGCTAAATTAATCTCTCGCCCTCAATGCACTCAAACAATTATACTAGTTTGTACAACTGATCAAATTTTTGGGTCGAGATCACGTTCTCCAATTCTTGTTTGCTAATAAATCTTCATTAAAAGTTTTCTTGATATGGCAGATATGTCATTAAGCAAACAAATAATGAAAAGTATGAAGTAACTGTATAAAATTATGGAAATATGAAAATTTGAAAGTGGCTGTTCTTAATTTATTTTATTAGATCAATTTAAAGCAAAAGTTGTAAGTAATTTTTAATAATAAACAATCCAAGAATCAGTGAACTCTTTCCCTTGAGCATTATAACGTCACCGAGCGCGTGCAAAAAAATTACCCGTCGGGTGTTTCTCGTCTTGAAACTTTTTTTTTTGTGATTATGTGTATTTAATCAGAACGAGCAAAAATCGTGAGTTCGTGCGATAAGAGAAACGGGGACGATTAATATCATCTATTGGAACAATTTTGGGAGCCTGAGAGGAAAGGATTTGATACGTTGAATTATTATTTTTTTTCCTTGCAGACTCCTTCAATTGTAAGCTTTCCTAAAAAATTCTTCAATTTTTTGCACATTCTCTTGTTCTGTATATACTTTCGCATCAAATTAACCAGAAAAATATAATCATTTCAATCACTGAGCGAACCTGTCATGCAAACAGACAAAAGAGGGAATTTTCTGCTTTTGATAATAATTGCTTACTCTTAAATGATAAAAAAGAATACGAAATAAATCTAAATGAGGGTGGAAGATTCTATTATTGTAAATTTTTGGGTAGACTTTCTGTATCTGACGGGAGGCATACGGGCAGAAATAATTAAAAATCAGTTTGAAGTAGAGACACAGAGAGTTGGCCCTTCTATCTAGCTGCAACTTTGCTTGTTTCATATTTTTAAAACTTTTTGATTGCTAATTAAAATGTTTTGCAAGGAATTCAGTCAATTATGTGGTTCTTCCTTTTGTGTTAAGTTGTGAGCAAAAAGTGGGAAAAATGTAAATTGATAAAATGGCAACGCATGCATGAAAAATTACAAAATTAAGAAAAATAAAAAAATGTATCAAAAAACCTGATTTAAATATTCAAAACATGAAAATTAAAATGAAACATTGAAAATTTTCATAAAAAATACAATAAAAAGGATTTTAAAGAATTTGCATTCAAGAGTGAAGGTTGGCTTTATATAGTGTCTTCTTCAAGTTTATGGAATACTCAAAACTAAAAATAAAATTAAAGCTTTTGAGACCAAATTGAAGACCAGCCCCCACTCTATCACTTTTTTTTTGGCAAAAACGAATAAAAAAAAAAAAATTTTATAGCAAAAACAAGAATAATCGAGATAATAAAGGAGCCGTGCATTATAAAACTTTTCACGCTCATCTTCAAAAATACATAAAAGCGAGTGAAGAATAAATTTTATCTAAGAAAAAAGATTATTCCTGCTGAATTTTAAGATGTGACTGTTGTTTTCTAATTCCATTAAAGTTTCTTTTTTGTTGATTTTTTTTTGCTGCAAACTTTCTTCTCAAAGGACACTTTTTTATACTCTCAGATCAATTAGATGTATTTAAATGGAATTTTCTGGCAAATATGGATAAGACGCCAATCGGGGGAATTGAAAGTTTTTATTGATGGTTTTGGCGCTATAAAATTTATTTAGCAACGTTACTAAAATCTTATTTGTAAGAAGATATTTGAAAAAAGGGAAAATTGTAGTAACGTAGCTACTCTTAAATTCAAAAAATTATAAAAAGTCATTAACGAGAGATCCCAAGACGACAATTTACTTTGATACTGCCTAAAAGTTGGTTGTAGAATTTCTTTTTAATTTTTTTTATTAAGAAACCTCTTTAAGACACACCGAAAAGACACAAACAATAAATTAAAGATTAGAATCAAACTCACTTGGGTGGCCCAATATTCGGTGGCAATTGCAGGACACATCTCTGTCTTAAAATACCTTCCCACAGTTGAACACCGATGATGCCAAATATGAAAAAGACAAAAAAGCAGAGCAACAGAACATTGCCAAGCATAGGCAAAGTGTCCAGCAAAAGCATCACCAGTATACGCATACCTAGAATAAAATCACGTAAATTATGTTGATGATGTTTTGCATTATGTTTGAACTCACTTGGAATTCTATTGATAGCCCTTAAAGGTCTCAACACACGAATTGTTCGAATGGCAGTCAAATTCAGGTTCTCTACTTGCAAACAGTATTCCAGAGCTCCAGACATGACAATGAAAAAATCCAATCGGTTCCAACTATCAGCCAGGTATGTTCCTTTACCCCAGCCACCCATCGCTACCATTTTTATAGTCATTTCCAACGAAAAAAATGCAAATATTACGTCGTCGAATATCTGTAATGTTAATAAAATTTTTACTCGTACAAGTCTTACGAAGTGCTGGAATTTCGCTGACATTCCTTGAAGGTAACTTTTTGTATGATTGAAGCCGCGTTTATTACGTTATAAATTTGCGCTAATCATCTTTAAACGGATAAATAGACATTTCAACTTAAATGAAGTGAATAAAGTGTATTTTATTTTACACTTTAAACATAGTATCAACATAAAATTATTTAAATGAGATTCTGCGATTCGTTCGTCTAGATTTTAGATGAACGCGCGTTCAAGGAACTATGAACTTTCAACAATTGTTTCGAAAAAAAATAAATGAAGACTTGAGATTTAATTAAATTCTTGACGGTGAAGTGCACTCTTTACTTAATTAAATCTGTAAGCCGGAAAAAGCTCTTACCTGCAGTATTTTGCACCTATTCGTAACGCAAGCATCGTCAACGCAAGGCTGGTACATTCCCAGGGTAATGCAGTTGAGCAGAATCACCAGCATTGAAACACGCTCGAACCATGTGTAGAAAGTGAGTTAAGGAAAATATATCTGCAGTTGATGTTTTGCAAGATGGAGATTAAGTAAATTTCTGATTATTCATCCAATCAAATTCAAATAAAGAGAAATAATTGAAAAAAAAAACTTAATCTAATGGAAATTGTTGAAAACTTTTCACATTTTAAATTACAAAACTTTTAACTTAATTAAAACAATTTTCTCACAATCCATTTCCATTTCGAGTTGCTCTTGTTGAAGCAAAGTTTCTTCAACTGCAACAAAAGAAATCAAAATTGGTTCCAAGACGGAGCGGAGCGCAAGTTGAGCATTGTTTACCGGTGAGGCTTTCAAAGGGTTCTTTCAGCCAAATTAAAAGTTTTCTTTGTGCTGTGAAGCGAATTCTGAGGGGTTTATGGGTTGACAGATTTATAAATATTTACTTTGCACTTTTTGTGGTAAAATAAAGATTCATTTAAGGAACAGCTTTTATTAAAATTTATTGAAGTTAACCTTCACTTATTATGCAAAAGGAACTTTCAATAAACATTTATGATCTTAATGCAGTTTTATTGTTAGTTATTTGTTGTTTATGAAGGATTCAACAAATAAACTTGAGAAACAAGCAATTTAAATCATAAGTTCTTCTCTTCCAAACAAATTTGGTCGATTGAAAAAGTTTTCTTCATGAGAAATTCACAAGGTGCTTCCCAGTTAAACAGTAAACAAAAAGTTACGTGTTTCAATTGAAATAAAATATTGCACAATTTCCACAATTTCTCAACTTTAAAAGCTTGCTCAAGTTTTTATATGAATTTTTCATATTTTGTAACCTTCTAGCAGCATTATGAAGCATATTCAAAATTCTCATTCAAAAAACAGCAAGAAAGTAACATTTTCAATGAAAATATACATTTTGAATTTCATTGTTCCTTTTCGCAAATCAAGTAATCTCAAGCAGATGTGGAACAATGGAATGGAAATTTTTTCTTACTAGAATTATCTCTGAAAATGCAACAATTGGATTCACCCCTGAATATATGTTTCCCGGTTTCTGTCAAACATCTTTTACAATCTGAATTTACATTGAAATGTGGAAAATCCTTGATTTTTTTTTTTATTCTCATCAACAAAAATTAAATCTTGTGCTGATATTTTTTGAGGTAGGTTTATGAACTTTTAAAGGGGGTTTACCTTAATACTGAAAAACTCGCGAACACACAAAATGTGATTTAAATAAGCAAATATATTCACAGTTTTATGAGCCAATAAAATGAAATTTGTGTGTTTTGTGTCTGTGTTACATTAAATTCCTTCTGAGCAATTTTACGTTTATTGTTATGTTAATTTTTGGTATAGAGCGGCAACAACAAAAAATTAAAGTGTTCACACAAAACTGTTGTGTGGTGAGCAGCATACGTGAATAATAGAATTTCCACGGAAAAAATGAATGCACGGGGGGTTAAAAGATTTGATTTCTTATAAATTCACACCTAAAAGATTTTGATAGATTGAGGAAGATTAAAGAAAATTTGGTAAGCTGTCTAATCTACCAGATTTTATCTAAATTGTCAAAGTTACAAATGTTTAGTTTCAACCCCCGCTAGAAAATAATGGCATTCAGAATTGTGGTACAAACATTGAAAAACTGGAAAAACATAAACGCATCACATTGAAAACCATTTTTTATCGGAAACAATTTGTTCGCCAATTTGATAAATATTTTCCGCCATTAAATAAATTGAATATTTTTCGATTTGATTGTGAAGATAAAATTGCAGTAAAATTCTCAAAACCAGGCGATGGAAATGGTTGTGATAAAAGTAATATCATTTAATTCATACTGTACAATGTACATACTTGTACACTTATAGAGAAGTTAGGATTTTACCAATTCGGTACAATATTTTATTCGAGCAGTGTAAACTATTGAAAAACTAAAAAAATATGTTCATACATTTTCCTACAAAAGAGCCAGAATCGTGCAACAAATGATTTTCGTGCTCGGTGAGAATTGTGGGAATATCCTTTTATTGCTTGTTTTTGTAATAGTTGGTCGCCAGTGCTTGTGGAAAATTAATGAGCTATTAACAAAATGATATTATATGAAAAGTTTTAAAAGTTTTGTGATTTACGATTTTGGCGGGATTAATTGAAAAATTCTTAAGTATGCAATTCAAGTAAAAGTTTATAACAATAAATCGTTCTTTGAAAAGGATATGGATTTGTTATGAGACAGAGACACCAATTCCTAGGGCGGGCTTCTTGATTGAGATATCTGTAAGGGAATGGTTATTTCATATTCAAAGATTCATCTTAAGATCTAAGTACTTACTTGAAAGAATACTCGACAAATCCCGGATACGGTAAATTTGGCTGACCAGAAGAAGATGAGGTAGTCTCTCCCTCGCTGCAAGAGCTTGATCCACTGGAATTGCTGACATCTCCTGAAGTAGTAGATACAGCTGATTTATTGCTTTTCGTTCGTCGCAAGCTACTTGTTTTGCCATTAAATCCAGTGGCTCCGCTTGTCAGACTCCCTCTATTCTGCCCAGCCAATTGTGCGCTATAAAAACTGATATTGTCTGCGGTTCCATAATAACTGCTGCACTCGCTTGCTCGCCGAAGTCGTGCCGCCGACAAGTTGTTGGTTTTTATGCTATTATTTCGCAAAAACTTGCTCTTGTTATTGATTTTACTTGTTGGCTGCTGAAAATTGGTTTCACTCTCTAGATCAGATTGAGATTCCGAGTACGTGTACAACATCGTTAAATGCTATTATGCCTGAAGTAGTGCTGTGGTGTCACTGATTTTTATCTAATTAGATATTCTATTTGTTCAACATTTTTCCTTCAATCTCATGTGCGTCTTTTTGTAAATAAATTGTGCGAGGAAGTTTGATTGAATATTTGAAACTTCGCAAAAGATTTCCTCTAGTATTCTAGTAATCTAATCTTGGCCTTATTTTGTTTCTTCCTTTGCTGTTAATAATTCATTTATGAAACATTCTTGTTCACTTTATTATTTTGGCAAGGGCGAACGTGGCCAAAGAACTTTTATTTCGTTTATTTTGTGCGTCCAAACTTTTGATAGAATTATGTAGCGACTTGTTTTGGTGGCAGAACTTGCCACAAAACAAATTGCAGCAACAATCTGAGCATAACCTGAACTAAATTACATCACACAATATTACAAGTCAAGGATAATTTTAATGGTTTTAATGGCGCAATGTTGAACTTTTCAGAAATTTGCCACAAATGGTTCTGAAATGAAAGAAAATGAGGAAATTTGGATGAGAAAACATTTTTTAGGATTATTCGTTCAACATGATTTGAAATTTTGTAATAGCTAAATTTATGCTGGGAATAACATCATCATCATGTGCTTTTTTATTTTGATTATTCATGGGAGAAGAAAAATTGGAGGGGTGGACCGTTGATTGTTTTTCTGTAGTACTGAAGCATATATTTACTTTTCCGCAAAGCGGATAATATCTCAAAAATGTCTTATGTATTGTTTGTTTGTGTTAAGTTGAAAAAAAAATTTCCCTGACCTCCTACCGAACCGATTCCAGACTTTTTGATGCCAATCGGCTTGGAATCTTTTAAAAAAGTTTGAGCTGAAGAGTGAAGTCAAGAGGTGCATTCATATTTGGTTCATTACCAGCTGGGGGTCATCTGGTGGTACCAGACAACTTTTTTTGAAAAAGTCTTAGTATGATTCGTCCAGAAAATCGAAATAATTTTCTTTAAGAAAACTATCAGGAATACTGTCAGAATCTTAAATTAATGTTGTAATGAGTTTTAATGTGTTTAAAAAAAATCGGAAAAGCTGAAGCTTTAGCAGGCACTTCGGCAACATAATACCTATGCTTCATTAGAATAATTCATTTGAATGAAGCAATAAAATTCTAGGAAATTCAAAAATATTTAACCAAAATAAAAATATCCGATCAGAGCGCCGAGCGGGAATATTGTGTATTATTGCTGATAATTCTGTTGAATCAAATTTTACCACTTTCTGATCGACTTGAGTTGGTAGTTTCTTTACCAAAAACACGTAAAACTTGTTTTCATATAAAATTCAAAAAAAATATATATATTTTTTCGAACAGTTTTTTCGATTCTTTGAAAAAACACAAGATATATAAAATATAAATTTTTGCACTACAGGTACTAGATGGCGCTGTATTATTTTCAAAAACTCTTCGTACGTCGCTGCTTATGGTCAAAAAAAGCTTATTTTGAAAATTTTAGATCAATCGGTCAGATGGGTTCTGAGATTACGAAAACATAAGTTTTTTTTCCAAAATTTTTGTAAGCATGACAACTTGGTCATGGTACAATATTTCCATAAAATCTTCTGGAATTGATCATTTTGAGGCAAATACAACGATTTTGCATATTCAGATGTTTTAAAATATTCTCAGGAAAAAAAAAATTTTGTATGGCAAAATGGTAGTTTGCACTACAGGTACTAGATGGCGCTGTATTATTATCAAAAACTCTTCGTACGTCGCTGCTTATGGTTAAAAAAAGCTTATTTTGAAAATTTTAGATCAATCGGTCCGATGGGTTCTGAGATTACGTCAACAGAAGTTTTTTTTTCCAAAATTTTTGTAAGCATGACAACTTGGTCATGGTACAATATTTCCATAAAATCTTCTGGAATCGATCATTTTGGGCCAAATACAAGGTTTTTGCATATTCGGATGTTTCAATATAATCTCAGGAAAAAAAAAATTTTGTATGGTAAAATGGTATTTTGCACTACAGGTACTAGATGGCGCTGTAGAATTTTCTTGAATTAGCAAACGCGACCGTCTTATGGTTAAAAAAAGCTTATTCTGAAATTTTGAGACTAATCGGTCGGATGGGTTCAAAGATTACGAATACAGAAGTTTTTTTTCCAAAATTTTTGTAAGCATGACAACTTGGTCATGGTACAATATTTCCATAAAATCTTCTGGAATTGATCATTTTGAGGCAAAAACCACGTTTTTGCATATTCAGATGTTTTAAAATATTCTCAGGAAAAAAAAAATTTTGTATGGCAAAATGGTAGTTTGCACTACAGGTACTAGATGGCGCTGTATTATTATCAAAAACTCTTCGTACGTCGCTGCTTATGGTTTAAAAAAGCTTATTTTGAAAATTTTAGATCAATCGGTCAGATGGGTTCTGAGATTACGAAAACAGAAGTTTTTTTTCCAAAATTTTTGTAAGCATGACAACTTGGTCATGGTACAATATTTCCATAAAATCTTCTGGAATCGATCATTTTGAGCCAAATACAAGGTTTTTGCATATTCGGATGTTTCAAAATAATCTCAGGAAAAAAAAAAAAAAAATTTTTGTGGGAAAATGGTATTTTGCACTACAGGTACTAGATGGCGCTGTAGAATTTTCTTGAATTAGCAAACGCGACCGTCTTATGGTTAAAAAAAGCTTATTCTGAAATTTTGAGACTAATCGGTCGGATGGGTTCAAAGATTACGAATACAGAAGTTTTTTTTCCAAAATTTTTGTAAGCATGACAACTTGGTCATGGTACAATATTTCCATAAAATCTTCTGGAATTGATCATTTTGAGGCAAAAACCACGTTTTTGCATATTCAGATGTTTTAAAATATTCTCAGGAAAAAAAAAATTTTGTATGGCAAAATGGTAGTTTGCACTACAGGTACTAGATGGCGCTGTATTATTATCAAAAACTCTTCGTACGTCGCTGCTTATGGTTTAAAAAAGCTTATTTTGAAAATTTTAGATCAATCGGTCAGATGGGTTCTGAGATTACGAAAACAGAAGTTTTTTTTCCAAAATTTTTGTAAGCATGACAACTTGGTCATGGTACAATATTTCCATAAAATCTTCTGGAATCGATCATTTTGGGCCAAATACAAGGTTTTTGCATATTCGGATGTTTCAATATAATCTCAGGAAAAAAAAAATTTTGCATGGTAAAATGGTATTTTGCACTACAGGTACTAGATGGCGCTGTATTATTATCAAAAACTCTCCATACGTCGCTGCTTATGGTTTAAAAAAGCTTATTTTGAAAATTTTAGATCAATCGGTCGGATGGGTTCTGAGATTACGAACACAGAAGTTCAGAAGTCAAAACCACGGACAGACATTTCGCAAGGACCTAAAATTTCGGGTTCTAGACCAAAAATTTTTTGTTTTAGGCAAAAATAAGAAAAAAAAAAAAAAAAAAGTTTGGATGAAACCAAGACTTCACAACTTTTTGTTGCCGAAGTAAAAAGTAAAAATATATATTTGAAAAGCACCTCTTACACTTTTTTTGAAAAAAAATTGAATATGTTTTTGAAATTCTGGAAATTTAAAGAAAATTCACAGAAATAGAGTGAGAACTCTAATTATTGCTCTATAATAACTTTTAATAAAATTCTTTTCAATATTTAACATATTATTAGCACAAAAAAATTTCATCTTCGAAAAAATTTAATATTTTTACTTCTCCGCAAAATTCGGAGAAGTATTGTTTTCTTCCCAGCATTTTCAGGGTTTTTCAATCTTATTTGATTTTTCCTGACTTCCCTGTACACAAATCTCAAAAATATCTAATATTTTTTTTGTCCGTATTGAGTTGAAGAAAATTCTTGTAAAAAAAAATCCGGAAAATATTGAACCCCCGACCCGTGAAATGCGAAAAACTAAGGGCCGTGTGCCTGGTGGTTCGGTGGTTCGGTGGGTGTGTTACTGTAAACGATCGATCTGACCTCCCACCGGACCGATTCCAAATTTTTTGATGCCAATCGACTTGGTATCTCTTCCCATCGTGCACCTGATATTTTTGGTGATGGTGACTCCACCGGTTAGGTCACCAGAACCACTTCCGTGACCCAAAGTCGGGTTTTCCTTACAAAAAAAAAATTTTTTTTTTGAAAAACTAGAGCTGTGTGTTTTTCAGAAAATGTTTGAGATTATGAGTTGAGGCGGGAAATGTATCGATGTTTGGTTTACTACCTGCTGGGAGTCATCTGAGGGTCATCTGGTGGTACCAGACAACTTTTTTATGAAAAAGTCTTAGAATCTCATGATTCGTACAGAAAATTATAATAATCAAGTTTTGGAGGATCAACCTGGTACCGCTTACTCTCAGCTCCAGAATTAGAGAACGCCTAGAGATACAACTTCGGTCTCTTCAGGAAAAATGTTTGGATTAATAAGTTCGGTCAAGAATTACATCGATGTTTGGTCCACTACCTACTGGGAGTCATCTGGGGGTCATCTGGTGGTACCAGACAACTTTTTTTGAAAAAGTCTTATAATCCCATGATTCGTCCAGAAAATTTGAAAAATCATAGCACTTCGGTCTCTTCAGAAAAAATGTTTGAAATTATAAGTTCTGTCAAGAATTGCATCGATGTTTATTCCGATTTTTATAACGACTAGAGATAGCACTTCGAAACAATTTTTAATGAAAACATAATTCCATACTAGCGGAGAAGTCCTGCTCAGCTCACAAGCTGCACAACTAGTTTTATTTAAATTTATCAAAAAACCCCAGAGATTTACAAAGAAAGGTGCAAGAGTCATTGTGTGATTGATGGGCTGACACGAATTGGGTTAAATAAGGATCTATTTCCATTTTTTCCAAGGTTCTGACTGAATCAAACACAAAACCGAGAATAGCACTGAAAATCTGCACATCAAGAAATAAAGCACTAGAAAAGTTCCTATACATTTCTTGCAGCTGGAGAAAGCTCAAGGGCCCCTCAAAATTTGAAAAGTAAGAACTCAATTCACAGAGCGAGTTTTTAAAATATTTTTCTCCTTGCTTTTTCTAGTGTTGGTATAACCTTGTGTATTTTTCTACTTCCTCATATCCCCATATCTGCATGCTTCATCAAATATTCGCCGTAACATTTTTTCCCACTTCCTTCGTTATCCAATGATAGAGTAGATGAATTTTTGTTGTTTTTGCTTTTAGAGCTTTCGTGAAGATGAAAAGATATTGAATATTTCATTCAACAACAAACAGTCAACAATATCATCATCTACAATGAGTTTATACTTTTTTACAATGAATAAAAAATAGATCACATAAATTATGTATGATATATTAGCATTGACAACAATAGCTTATCTTTGGATCCAGCCGGATATTGCTGAGGGTATATAAGAAAAGGAGTCTTCAAACATGGAAAAATTGGTCGATATTTCAGATCGTTTTGAATTTTAATGATAGCTTTTTATATTTTTCACATAAAATTACTTTTATTGTACACAGCATTTGCATAGATCAACAATTTAATTCAGCTTTTAAAAAAATAATACCACCAGACATCTAAAACTACTAGAAACTATTACAATTTATTTGTTAACTGCAATAAAACTTCACAGATCACTGTCTCCCTATTTTATCAATGAATACCGAATTTCCAGGTTTAATTTCCTGGAATTTTTCACCTGATTTATCCCTCTCAAAATAATACGATCCATTAAATGCAGAGATTATATCAATCACTTTTTGTAGGCAGTATTTCAAGTAATTTAAATCAATGTTATAATTAAATTATTTATTATGTAAATGAGAAATTTTAGGGCGCTATAGTAATTTATTTAATTCATTAAAATAAAAACGGATAGCAATTTGTAAATATTTTACCACGAAATCATTAAAACTGATTATAAATTTAAATTTCAGCTTGATGGAGTGTTTATGGCAGTAACGACAGACGTCTTGTTAAAGTGCAATGTTTATTTTATGTTCAAGTATTTATCTCATCACAGTTAAAATTTTAACGTTCAAATAGACAGATTTATACAACCTTTTTTGTAGAGTTTAAAAAAACCTAAACTGCAAAGTAAGCTTTTAAAGGTCTGGTTGCGCGTCTCTGATTTTTTTTTTGCCCATTAAACCAAAAAAGCTAATTTAATTTGCCGTTCATGCTCCATACTTGTTTGCAGCCGTGGAAGAGAATTTATATTATTATTATTTTTATTCTGCCAACACTTTTGCATGGCAAAATGGCAAGTTTGTTTTGGGGAATCTAAAAATGTGGAATAAAACGAGCCACTTGTGTGAGTTTTTGATTTAGGGTGCATTCATTTATTACGTGAGTTATTGTTTTTACTTTGTCATGAGTGATATTTAGAACTCAATGGGTAAATGGGCAAGATCATAATAACATAACATGTATAAGCCCCCTTAATTTGTTGGCACAGTATGTGGAAAATTATTCACAAGTTGCTGATAGTGCCATTCTAAGCACTGATCCTTATTTATTGGCAAGCAACTGGTGCGCTACACATCATCGAAATGTGTGTACTTAATGATGCTTCCATTTAATATATAATAAGATTGCGAAGCAAAGATAATTTTAATAACTTGAAAATTGAAAATGATGCGATTGCAATCGGTAATTATTATTATTTCAGGAATTTTTCTCATAGAAATGATTCTCCACTGGCATAGAATGAAGAAGAACGGTGATTAAAAGTCCTTCATTCGAAAAGTTCATATAAATCTTCTCATTAATTACTCGAAATATTAAATTGAGGTTATTGAGGTAATTAAAATATTCCTTCAACCAAACAATGAAACTTTCCTATGTGGAGAACGTTGAAGCAATTAATTTTTGGGGGTTCTTCCCACAAATACAAAATAACCCCAGCTATTCTGAAGAAATATTCTTTTATCCTTTCGAGACGAAGGAGCTCAAATTTTACGTGCATAATTAAATTAACTCGTAAAGAATTAGGCGCTTTCGTACTGCCTAAAATGATGAGAAATGAGCATAATCGCGATAAAATACTTCAATACAATGGGGGCGAATGAAGGGAGGGTAACTGATGGCTTATTTGGAAGTAGGTAGTTTAGAATATATAAGAAAGTAATTTAAATATTAAACGATTATTATAATTTTGCCTATAGTTATGTTTCTGTTTCAAAATTATTACACAGTCTAATATTTTAACACTTATTCTTATTTTAAACCTTGAAAACGTTATTATTGTACAGTCGACTGACCTTTTTTCCGATTCTAATTAGTTTCCAAATCAAATATTAATTGAAAGCTAAATGTTTTTGATTTGTTGATTTGTAGATTAGTAGAGAGCTGCGTGTTTGCATTAAATTTTACATAGAGAGTGTGAGTCCTTAGGGAAACGAGTAAATAATTATATATGAAATTTATGAGAGAAACGTTTTACTATTATTTTAGTTTTATTGAAAACTTGCTCAGTACATAATAAATAACATGGAATAATTGAATAAATTGTTTATTGTCATGGATTTACTTGAAAGCTGGTAATATTTTTTCCTTGACTCAAACTACAGTTAAAACAAATCACCAACAAAATATTCTTATCCTTGAACTTTTTTGTTGCTTTAACCCAAAAACACGGTAACTTAATAAAGCTTTATAAATTAACATCGCTGTTATATTGATCGACCAATCAATCAAGTGGAAAGAGGTTGAAGAATTAAATTGCATTGTGTTGTTACTTCTTAATAAAATTGGACAAGATGATAACAAAAACGATTTGAAAGGCAAATTTGTAATTTCTATAATATTCCGTAATTTTCCTTAATTGAACCTTTGTTCAAAAAATTTTAATTGGAAATCGTTTATCGTTTCCAATTTTGAAAGATGTAGAGATTGTGTAGTTGTGAAAGCTTCCGTCTAGGATAAATTTCAGATTTACGAGCAATCTGACAGTTATTAACTTAGTGCTATTTTTTTCCAAATGTTTTCCCCATTTACTGAAAATATTCAACAGATAGGTATTTACTGTTTGCTTCAAATTTACATTCATCTTTTTTGCCACAAGAGCATTCTACTTATTTTCTAAACACACAAAAATACGAAGAAAAACACGTATTCAGATTTGCGTAATTTTTGAAAATCATTTTTCATTGTGAATGCTCCATGGAAAATCGATTTTTCAGTTTTGTATTTGAATCAACAAAAAAAATGCTCTCAATTTACCAAATTGCTTTTTTAGGGCGCAAAAGGTAATTGAAAAGGTGGATTGAACTCTTGGATTTTTAGGAGTTGTGACATGGTTTTTAAGGGTTTTACTTCTTTTAGTAACATCTCGACGATCCTTTCAATTTGTTTATGGTGTAGATTAAACAGTATTTTATTATTGAAAAGCTAAATATAGTAGTTTTGTATAATTATATGCTATTGGGTCTGTTGCTTAACAGTATCAATCATGTAGATTCTACCCAGATATATTAAAAAGCTCTAAGTGTCTTATAATTTCCTAAACAAATTTGAAGAATATCCCTGCGTCTTGATATAATATTTACTTTATCCGTTATGTTAACATTTCATCCTTATAACGAAGCTAACAGCAGAATTTATGGAAATTGGATCATGTATTATTGAATCTTAATGAGACTACTGAGAGAATATTGTGCAGATGTATACTTTTCTTATTGAAAGCATATACGAGTTGGAAAAACTATTATTTAATGGAAGAGTTCATTTTGAGTTGTATACAATTTTTCCAACCATCAGAATCTTCTCTCAATACTGAGTTGATGCAGTGCAGGTCATATGAATTATTGAGACCAAATTTAATTATTATAGTGCGTTGCTCTGTAATTCATCTCTGAAAGTTTTATCGATATCGATTATTGAATTCGAAGATCAAAATTGCTTTAAGCGTAGAACAATTGAAAAATCACATTTCCCTAAACGATCCAAGTTTCCGCAATTATCAGAATTATTTTATAGCTGCTCCCGGCACACAAGAGAGATGTGCTCCTCCTGCCAAATGAATTAAAGAGTTTTTGCATGCTATGCAATGAAAAATATGTTAATAAATAATAAATTTCCACATCAAAAGAATAATATTGCGGGAAAAGCGGCAAAAAATCAATGCTAATTCTCATGCTTTCGAATGAAATATGGTTCATCGTTATGGCAATAAAAGGGTTCTTTACTTTTTAGCTCTTTTAGCTTCTATGCTCATTTAAATTGGATATTAATTTCATTCAACCATTTCATGATTTTAATGATTTCAAGAACTCTTACTCGGGATATCAGGGATTTGCGGATTTCTTAAGATTTCCGAAAATGCTCGACGACTCTTGGAATAAATTTTCCCTCAAATTAGGGATGCTCGAGTTAGGGAAATATTCAATTTTCCAATAATATCACGAATTACTTGTCTTGTTGGAATGAGCTTTAAATTATGTGTTGGCAGTTTTGTGGTGGAATACTTTGAACGTTTCCGCATTTTAAAGTATTTTGTGGGATAAAATTTTGTTTTTCGATGCTTGTTTTAAAATGCTTTGGGATAGAATTTGTAAACTTACAAAATTTGATTTTGTTCTTGAAGGAATTTGAGGAAAACTTTGCTGAAAATCTTTGAGAAATGTCTTGGATATATTTTATTCAACCAATTTGTTTTCTTCGTGTTGTATTACTGTAATTCTGGTTGGCAATGAATGAGCATGATCAAAAATTAATAGCTCGGATATTTATTGCTCGTAACGGATATGTTATACGAAAAATTGATTAAAAGACTCGGATCTAGTACATTAAGTAAACTGGACATAAATCCAATCGTTGTATTCATTATTATTTTTCAATAGATTCATAAAGAAATTATAAAGTTTGTGGAGAAAATGTTCCTATGAAACAATACACTGTCTGCCAACGGCATTTTAATTTAAATGAAAATTTAAACCAAAACCTTTGCAATTAATATCACATCAAAACAATAGTAATCTCGACAAATGTTCAGCCAAAACATTTGAGAAATTAAAAAAGGGTAGAAACGTTAAAATTTTATAAAATATAACTTTTCAGTTTAAATCCCTTTAAAACTTTTTTGTTTTTCTCAGTAGACAAAAAAGAAAATAATATTTCAGGGCTTTAACTAAAATACCATATTAAATACTTTCACTCTCCATTAAGCAATAAAATCTGTGTATGTTCTGTTTCCTTGGTTTTAACCACTTTTGCCAAAATTGTTGAATTCAAACATCAGGCGCAAAAAAAATAGTATCGTAATATTAAAACATTTTAATTTCCAGAACATTATTCCAAGGGATTTTATCCTCTCTGATGGCAGCATATAAAGTAAAAAACAGAATGAATGGCTTCACAAACAAAATTGTTTTTTTTTTGCTTTCTTGTGGTTCACATTTTGTGTTTCATGAATAACAATAACATAGGAATTTAAAAAATTCATGAGACAAATACTTCTTTTCGTTCATGAAAAGATTTTACTTGAAATTTATGTTGGGAAAGGACTGTTGAACAAGGATTTATTTATTGAATTGAGTTCATGCGTTCAATTTTAATTAAAAGCGAATCAATTTATGCTGAAAAGTTTTTTTAAAATTAAAAATGCTTTCAGAAGAATCTTATTGGTCTATTCTGAGTGATTCCGACACGTTTTATGTTAAAATATTGAGAAATGTTTATTTGATAGCGAACAGAAATTTGCTCAACTGAAACAAAATCGAAAGACAAACAAACAAAACTCAAAATTAAAAACCAGAATTCCCAGGAATCACTCAAATATTTTATAGCAAGTTTCATCCATCCAATCTTCAACAGCTGTTCAGAATCCACAGCAAAAAAATTCAGAATAAAAAATCATGAGAAATTTTTAATAAATTTCATTGTTTATCAGTCAAAATGCTTAAAAAGAGTGGAAAAGAGTTTACGAAAACAGAAAAAACAACTTTTTCAAGACTCTTCGTCTATTCTACTAGCACAACAAAAAGCAAAGTATAGACTTTATGAATTAGTAAAAGTTGAACTTGCGCCCCCAAATATTCTGCGTGCTTTTGGAAGAACAAAGTTTTCCGACTTTTCTCAATTTTCAAATTATAACTTTCAGAGAAATTTTTCTCTTCAAAACACATTCTGATTCTCTTTTGTGATATTTTCAGATTTTGTTCTGAAATATGCAAAATTTTCCGTAACATGTTTCTATGTTTCATAGATAGGTTGAAATTGTGAGATGAAAAAACAAGATTTGTTTAATGAAATGCATTGCATGCAATGTCAAAGTGCTGACGAATGGATTTTGTAGAATATCTCTTATATTGAAAAATTTTGCTGTTTTTTTTTTTTAATTTAATTTAAATTTTTTTTTAATTTGGTTTTTGAAAATTTTCTTCAAATAAATTTATTTATAATTTGACAGTTTCTTAATTATTATTCAACTTCAATAAATAAAATTAAAACGTTGATTTTATTACTCCGATGATTAATTTCTTGTTGATAGGCGAACAATAGTTAAGCAGCATTAAACTGTTCACAAATTTTCCCAAAATTTCCCGTTCAAAGAGTATATTAACGTAAACACAAAAGTTATGATTTATGTTTCTCCGTAAATCCAAATGGCAAACAATATCCATATTTTTTTTGTTAATTTTTCAAAGTCAGTGAGCAACCAGTGAATAGTTAATGAAAATGCCATAAAGTAAATATCAATAGCATTGGCAATGTTGAAACAATTTTTGCTAAACCAGCCACTTCTTTTCACATTTTTGTTTTAGCTTTTCTCGGTGGAGTGAAAATATTTAAATTGCTTTTTCAGTATTTTTGGTTTGCTGGTGAATCGATAAAAGCAAAGCACCAAGTATATTTGAGGCAGGCTAATCAGAATTGAGCGTAAAGAGTGATATGCAGTGAAATTTGCATCTGTGAACAAATAATTATAAATAAATAATGGAATGTACAATACGTGAAGATTGAAACTAAATACAACTGAAATGCGCAGAGCAGCAAAAACTCTTATATTTATGCGTATTTTTATGGTCGGTCTTTATTTCAGGGGTTATAAAATACATTTCAAAACTCCTGTTTCATTATTCAAATTATCCTAAAATCTAAACAGGACGAATAAAATGCTTGGCACATTCATGAACTTCCCAAACTTCATAAAACTTCATCAAAAATGTCCTTTTATGATTTTTTGCTCCGCGCATTTTCCATGAATAATTAAAAGGAATCTCTATCTCCCAAAATTAAATGGTGAAGTAAGTTTTACTGATGCTGTTTCCTTTTGTTGGACTTCTGGGGACCTTTCATGGTTAGTTTCAATATCACCGGTTGTGTTTTTTTTTCCTGTTTCGCTTTTTATTCCTCACACAAAAAAAGGAAATAAATATTTTCAACATTTTTTGACAAGGATTAGTTTCACCATATCTTCCTGGAGCAAAAAAATAAAAATTCAAATTCAACAAATTCAGATGTGCTTACTTAAATGTGTATGACATGTTATGAAATGGCAACAGGCCATTTGAGGTGCTTTGTTCTCTTTTGTGTGGTGAAAATAATATTAATGCATTAAATTTATCAAAGTGTCAGTTTGTGAGTATTGTCAACCCTAAGTTTGCCCTAAATTCATTCAATTATTCTGAAAAGTTTTCTACATAAAAGTGTTTTATTGAAAGGTCAAAATTACATTATTAGTTACGCCCTCTAAAACAAAGCAATCTCATAATTCTTTTGTTTTTTTTTATAATGTAGACTCTTATAAAATGTGTAAAGGTGCTTTTGCCCCTAAAAAGCTTTCATTCATGTCTTCTCTATTGATAAACAATCCACTCCATAATATCTTTATAGTTCTCCTCATATAAAACCACTACATCAACTGGCAGAGCAAAACTTTTCTCTGAAATACTTTTTTCTGTTTGGTTCAAAGTGCTTTCAAACAAAACACAAACCGCTACCAAAAGGCAATAAACAACAGCAATGTTACGTATTACTACAAAGTGTATAGTTATAGGTATAGTTGAGAATTGAGAAAAGGAATGAGTGAGGGAAAATTTAAAAATCAGAAAGCAGACAGACTCCGCATGATGTTTAATAAACCGACAGTTTCTATAAGATATGTATAATAATAATCATTATTTATGGGGGTTCTTTATTTGAAAAGTTTTCTAATTACAGTTTAAGGCACAGTAAGTAAGATCAAATTCTACGAAAACATCATCCAGTAAGGACTTTATATCTCAAATTCTCTTCATGTTGTTTGTTTCAATCATCTTGATATTGTTTGCTTGAATTGTTGAAAAAATATAGAAAACGGGAAACCTTACATGTGAGTGCCAGTAGCTGCATGCAAGGGCGCAAATACATTTTCATCTTACAAGTAAAGATAAGCATGAAATTTCTGAAGCAACAGACAACAAATCCGTTATTCGACAAACAAAGCAAAGTACAGTGAATTTAGCTAGCAAAGCAAAAGGAATTTACTCGAATAAAAAAAAAGATAAAATATATTTTGTTCACAAATCTGCGAAAAAGTAAATAAATTCCATTTTCAAAGAGATTTTCGGCAACAAGGATTGTAGAAAGGCAAGGATGTCCAACAGAATTTCTTTTAATATTTGAAAAGTATTTTAAGAGATTTTTTGCTTTAGTAAACAATTACCAGATAGTTTGATACATTTATTTCTTAATTAATTAAGCCTTCTTTTCTCCAGTAGATCCTTTAGATATTTTATTGTTTGTTCTATTTGGATTATTTAGCTGTTTGCGTTTACGATTGCAAGGCATTAACGTGAATTAGGTTACTGTTGTTTGCTGCCAATTTCTTTCTGAGAACAAAACGGTTAGCTTACATTCGTTGAGCACACTAAAGACAGAAACAAACACAAAGCCCTGACGAGTCTCAGATCCATCCCTCAATATTACAATATTCTTGTAGTTTTTTGAGGCCTTGAATTCTCTTTTATCGGTTCACAAGGTGTAAGACTCAATGTGAAAATGTATAAGATGCAAACGGAAAAGCTTTAAACCAAAAGCAATGGAGCCAAGAAAAGGCTTTGCTTTTAAAAAGGATTGTGTCAATTTATCTCTACAGCTTTGATGTGCAAAGATACCGCAAAATGTCAATAAACTGTTAAAATCAATTTCCCATCAAACTAGAAAAGTCAAAGAAATTGTCGAATTTTGAAAAGGAGTCGAACGGAGATGGGATCTTAAAAATGGGCTTATTCGTGATATGCACGAATTTCAGTAGCAGCTTGGACTTGGCTTTGAAGGGATTACCTTAAATTGGGAACCATTACGTATTTATGTTGATAGGATTGAATGATTGTGGCGAAATGCGGAAGATATTTCAAAAAATATATTGTCAAATAATCTAGTACATATTTACTTCGCCTCAGCAGCTAAAATTTAGTTTTCATTTTTTGAAAAACTCCTCTCTTCATTCGAATGAAAATTTCAATGAATAATATTTTGTTCATAAAAACACAAAAGAAGATGCTTAATTTAAACAATTTTGTGAATAAAATATGCATTTTTGAATAAACAGAACGAAGAACTTTAATCAGATTTTTGTGTTATCTCCTCGGATTCCAGTTCATTCGAGTTTGCAGAAATTCTAACAACAAAATTCAGTATTCTCTCACATTTCTCAATCAATTAAAAATAAATCTCAAATCTCATTCAAAAAGCTGTCGCTGTAAAGCTCCTCGTCAAAATATCTTAAATCAAACCCCAATTAACTTGTTTATGAAATCCCCAGCTCGTTTTCCAGACAGATTAGATAAATTTACACAATTTTAAAATAAAAACCACCCATTAGTAATACCCGATCGCATTAAAGATTCATCAGTAGCGCAGTTTTGTAAAATGTGGTGTAATGAATGCTAATTTATTATTGATTGGTTATATATACATATAGTTGTTATAAAAGTTTTGTTGGCCATTCTGGGAAAATTATTATATAAAAAAAAAATAAGATTTGGAAATTTTTCAAAAGAAGCTATGATTGCGATATTATTGTTTTGCAATTATTTTTCTTGAACTTAAAACTCAATTTTTTAAACTTCTGTCGTAACTATAAGAAATGCCACAAGTCCAACCATTTTGGTTGGTCTCCAATGATATAAATAAACGAAAATAAAAAGCAAACATAAATAAGGGCACATGTAAAACACAAAAAGGATAACTTTCCTTTTAATTCATGTGTGAGCATATACTTTTGCAAATTTTCCATTAACACATTTCTCGGATATTAAAAAAAGGCCAAATAACAAATTTGTGGTTTTATCTTTTACTTTGGGTTTTAATTTTTTGATTCATCTGTTTTTTAGGAGAAATTTCTATTTATAGATTTTTTAATCTGGCATTTTATATCTGTTATATGGTTTTGGCGTTCTGCGGTGAGAACTGATTATAATTGATAATTCGCTTTAACATTTTTTCATGATTTACGTTTTAGCTCTTGTGATTTATAATTTTTGACAGTAAAAATTCGATGAAGGACTTTTCATGGCGGGATTTGTAAGAATAGTAATAATTTAGATGAAATATGTATTTGAAAATGCTTTGAGAGCAATGATTGAACCAAAAATTTGTTCTGAGATGCCTTTTTCAAACAAAAAAATTTTATAGCAGTTCTTCACTAACTCTATAAGACAATGGCTGATATTATATGCTATTGTGAGAGTGCTTTCGTGTTGTGGAATATTAAGACTAGGAGCCTATTTTACATTATGGAAAACAAATTAAATTTTCAATCAACTTAAAAAGCAATTTGAAAAAGCCACGAGTCACCGTTTTATTATAAAACTTGTTTGATCATAAGCTTTTTAATAACCAGCGAACAATGAGAACGTTCTTTCCTTTAAAGAATCAAAGTGTACTGTTAACACTATAGACGACACTTTGATAAAGCTTTTTGTGAAACTTTCATAATTCTTAAGCTAGGATCGGATGACTCGACAGTTTGCTAAATATTTGATGCGACAATAATCCCTAACATTATTAGATAGTTAATGTATAGCAGCTTCAATGTATTTTCAATCTCAGATTTCATACAATTTCAAACGTTTGCTATAGTAAATCAATTCGGTGAACAATGATTCAGATTGATTTTAAACCGACTACTTGTCCAAATATTAATTGCAGAACATATTTGTTGCAAATTCACTTTTGAATGCAATTGAAATTTGGTTAATCTCACCACTTGAGAATAATTTCCAAGGATTTTCAGAATTGAGGTCGTAGTTTACTGCACCTTACAAAAACACCTTGTCTAAGATAAATCTCACAACTTTAGAAACCGGTGAAATCACTTTCAAGTCATTTTTGATTTAATGTGATTAATTTATGTATTTTACCGTGTTGTTGTTCTGTCTCGGTACTGGCTCAACCTCATATGTTTTTATACTTTTCACGTTCATGCCCGCTTTTATTATACGAAAAAATCAATTTTTTCCGGGTATTTGTTTTTCAATCCTCATCCGAAAAATCACCCAGAGAAGAAAAATAAATTATTATCCTAACTTTGTCTATTTTTAGTGCAAAATAAATTTATAGTTTCTGGAGTGTAGTTTTTCGGAATTTAAAGAAAAATTCAATTTCGGAACTGAATTTTGGACTGTTGTATAGATGAAATTTATTTTTATTTTAAATTCAGTAGCATGCGAAAATGATTGAATAATTAATTTTTGAGAGAGAACCAGGAAACAAGGTTCAAATTTGCGCTTGGGGAGTGCGGGAAGGTTAAATTCCATGAATTAAAATATTTCCAACATATTTCGGAAGTGTTTTCAAATATTAATATGATATTACAGAACGTTTTTGCAAATTTCCTTTTATCAGGTATTAATAATAACAAATACGAAAAAATTTAAAATTTATATTTGTAATACGTTGGAATATTAAATAGGAATTGATGTAAATACAAAACTATTGAACTGCTTACTAATTGAAAAGATATTTATATAAATTTCCATTCTTATTTGCTATTTCCATTACACTTGTACAGCAAGTGAAAACCCACCGAGTAAATAAATATAAAATTAAATCGCGCGAATATCCAATATTCAATTTGTTAAAGCTGAAAAAATCTTGTGTATGGAAAAATCATGACGAAAATGCGGAGCACGAGAAAACCGTCTGTATAAGTAAAAAATGAAAGCAAACAGAGGAAAATTCATTAATTATTTAATATCATAAAATTGAAAATATACTGTTTTGTATACTGGTGTGAATTATTCAAGGTGCGAGACACTCACTCAAAGCATATACACATAAGAAGAATTTTTACCATGTTTATTTGAATTGTTATTTAAATGGTGTTGCAAGAGAATTCACCTTGAAAAAACTTCTTTAAAAAATGCTCATCCTTTATTATTCAATTTATAAACAGTTTTGTAGAAATGAGCAAACTTTTTCAGCCTCTAATCACAGCAGGCTTCAATTTTTATGAATTTACAAGCTTTGAAGCTTTAAAGCTTTAAAGATTATTCACTAAAGTAGGCCAAGCAAAAAACTTTTCCCCGAGACCTAATCAATTTCAAATTCTTCTCAATCCAGGCTTTGAAATTACTTTCATCCCACAAGGCACTAATTATTTTCTTAATCATTTTGTGCTGATGATGACGAGTAGATTCTTTTTCGCATTTATTGAGTTATTTAGTTTTACAGGTAACCAGAGCGTTTCATTACTTTTGAGTAGCCAAAAAAAAACTTACACTTGGACCGTTTTAGATGTTGTTTTATTATTTTTGATGATGATCAATTTTATCCTTATTCTATTTTCCCTTTTTTCACTATTTATAACGAAAAAATATTTTTCACAATTTTACACTTTGAACAGAAAATTTGAATTGGAAATTTTCATTGCACACTTTTTTTTGTGCTCCAAACTACACGAAAAGATGATTTTGATTTTTCACATTTTTCTGAATCAAATGGGCCAGGTCCAGCCTCTACACACAAAGCACAGGACCTCGTGTCCTTTTTCAACACCAATTCTACCGGAAGCTAATTTATCAGCTTTTTTAAAACTATAATTAATTTTTTATTTTGCTGGTGAAAATCAAACGATAACTGTAACTGAAAAAACTTGAACAGTGCAAGACGGCTGGAAACTAACTGAACTAACTCTGAGCGAAAAATATTGAGGGGGTTTTGAATTTTCAATTTTCTGAAAAATCTTGTCTGGTCGAGCATGCGCAATTTATGTGTTATCCCGAGAAAAAAGGAAAGCAAGTTTTTGGTCTTGTGCAAGTGGTTTCATACACAAATAAGATTTCGAAGCAAACAAAAATGTCAATTTTGGAATCCTTTCAACAAGGCTCCTAGTTTTATTAATAAAGTCGTTTCCTTGGTTGAATAATACGTTTTTTCTCAACCAAAAACAGAGAGTATGCCTTTTTGAGCAACAGATGGAAAAAATGTGGAAAACTCGCTCAATTTTCTTCAAGTGTGAGTTTGTACTTCAAAAATTAAATCAACAGTTGAACAAGATGATTTTCTCTGGAATATATAAGAAATTAAACGAAAAGCTTGACTCGAGAAAAAAAATCCAATTTGTTTATTTTTTCGCAATTAAGACTCAGGAAATGGAAAGTCTCGTGTCAATAAACATCTCAGGGATCACATATAGACTTATTTTAGATTTTTAAAGAAATTGTTGACTGAATTTATTACTAGCGGGCTGTTATATTGCTGAATTGTTTGCTAAACACTTTGGAAGTGTCTACCAGGAGGATGATCAAACTGCAAGTCCGGTAATTTCTCCAGAGTTTTCCGAACCAGTACTGTCTACAATGTGGATTCCTATGCACAAAATCCACCAAAAACTTCGCAAACTAGACGCCAACAAAGCTACTGGACCAGACTTTATACAACCATTATTCTACAAACACTGTGCAACTGCTCTCATACATCCGCTGTACATTTTATACAATCGCTAATTAACAACAAGCATCTTCCCAACCAATTGGAAACTTGCTCATTTGGTACCAATCTTGTAAGACCGTCTAGCATTTGATGTGAAAAACTATAACCAATCAGCAAACTGAACATCATAGGGAAGGTATTTGAAAACATTGTAACCGATGATTTGTTTGAGTCCAAAATCTCATCAACACGGTTTCTTTCGAGGCCGGTCCAAAACAACCAATCTCATTGGTTATGCCGAGCAGCTACATAAGCTAATGGACGAGATGGGATAAATAGACGTGATTTATACCGACTTCAGCAAAGCATCCGACACGGTCAACCTTCGAGTGCTTATCAACAAGCTGCGCCTTATTGGAATTGGTGGAATAATGCTGAAGTGGCTAGAGAGGTACATAACCAACAGACAGAATGTGAAATTCAGCACCAAACTCTCTGGCTCTATAAACGTGAAGTCATCAGTAGCTCAAGGCTCGCATCTTGGCCCGTTTCTATTCTTACAATTCATTAATGAGATAAGAGACTTATTTGAGGATGTAGACCACTGTGAGTACACAGACGACCTAAAGTTCTGGCGCCAAATTTCCACCTCAGATGATAGTGCGTTCCTTCAACAACATCCTAAAACTCTTATAATGCTCTACTTTTCGCTTGTGAGGTCCAAACTAGAATATGCGAGCGCAATCTGGAACCCGAGCATTATTCCAAACATATAACAAAAATTGAGCGAGTGCAACGTAAAGTCTGTTGCAGTCTTCTCAACATTGACACTTTGCGAAACGCCGTATCGTAAATGGCTTAAGTTTTGCAGTGAAGTCTTTGAAAAACTAACCGACAGACAACAATATACTTGCATTTCCCACAACCAATGACCAACCGCACAACACCAGAACCAGTCGAGACTTCAAATTGGCCAAGTCTCACTCTGATGTCGGCCTGCACTCACCAATTAACACGCTTATGAGCCACCTGAACCAATTATGTGAAGACTGTGATGGTGGCAAAGAGGAATATAGCTCGGTAATGTTAAAAATCCGAGAGAATGTAACAACTCCTGATTCCACCTAATCCTCTTTGGGACAACCAACTAATGTTCCTGTTATGATATTTTATTTTAATTAAATGTTTTTGTTTTATTTTTTTGTTATTTTACCTATTTTGTTCTAAACATGATTTTTTTCTAAGCTGTTTTATGCCCAAATCTAAAGAAATATTTATTATAAAAATTCTATATTACAAAGATTTAAATAGTTCCTTATTTGGTTCATTTCTGCATATGATTGAAATTCTACGATCTTTTTGTACCTTTTCACCCTTAAAAAATGATTTATCATTTTTCAAAATTTCGTGAGTGAAATTAAATCGAGAACTTTCACTGCAAAGAAATTGAATTTTACAAAACGGTTTCACGATTGGCTCGAAAAGTATCACCTCATGATGTATAGACTTCTTCGATTAAGTAGTACTTTCACAGAATATAAATCGAGATCTTGCTCTTGTGCATTTGGTTGATTTCTGTAATCATCTGTCGAATTGTTGTCACCAAGTGATTGTACGAGTTTCATCACACATCCAGAGAGTAAACTTAAACCAGATATAGTTGATCCACAGTACTAAAAATATTAGTGAAAATTAGATTAAATATTAGAAATTATTTAGATAATATAAATTTTACCCGAACAGAGTCTATATGGGGTAAAATGACTCCATCAGCGGCAAGATCTAAAACATGAATATGCGGTAACGTAGTATTTGCGCTTTCAAAGGCAACATCTATAACTTTCTTAATCGTATCTTTATTATGTGTAGACCACTGCCTTCTCTCTGTTTCTCTGAAATTTTTAATAGCTGAATCCCAATGGTCTTTTTCATATTTCATACGTTTAAGATAAGGTTCAACTTCTTCTAATAATTGTTTTTCTTCAGAAAGACTAATAAAGTCATTGTGAACGTGTAAATCTTGAATAAACTTGAGTTTTATATCCTCTGGCCAATTTCCTTCGAACTCAAATTCAGGAACTAAAATGAAATTCTATTTTATTTGCTGATGGTGATTCTTTATATTTACCTTCAATATTAGATGATCCATGTCTTGCTAATAAGTTAGTTACACTTAGAAGTTTCCCAGCATTT
The DNA here is from genome assembly GCA_038502155.1 of Parochlus steinenii. NCBI lineage: Eukaryota > Metazoa > Arthropoda > Insecta > Diptera > Chironomidae > Parochlus > Parochlus steinenii. The sequence goes on along the minus strand of JAXCIN010000010.1, from coordinate 39,085 downwards.
ATTTTTGTTGTTTTTAAAATACATTTTACAGCATTGCAAAAAATCATCTTATAAAGTCTTAAAAAATGAAAGCAAACTTATGGCCTAACCCTAAATGTCATACTAGGGGAAAATAATTGTTTATGTTTATTCGAAAGTGACATCTGAATTTTTTTTGATCTTTTAAAAGTTGTATTGATGATTGATTAAATCTGCGCGAGCTACAATTAATCTTCTATAACTGTTTTATAGAATATAAAACACCATATAAGCTTTCGAAGAACTCGCAAAATGCAAAGGGAAGCCTTCAAATTTCTAAAGCGCTGCACTTTTTGCAAACACAGATTTTCGGATTCGGATTCAGATGAAATAATCGCAAATCACTACAGGTAGGTTATTAATTACTTACTATATAAATCACATACTAAAATTAAATAGAAACTCTTAAGTTTTCTTATCAGTAAAAATTTATTCATTAATCTTCTGTTATTAAATATATGATTAAAATTTTAGGTGTGGAAGTTTGCAGTGCAGTATTTGCACCACATTAAGATTTGGATGCTCTGTAGAATACGTTCAACATTTGGAAAAGCATGTTAAAGATCTTAAAAACGTATCGAGCTTGCCCAAACTACCAACTTCTGCACTCCCAACGCAGGAGATACACATTATCAAAAATGTAGGAACTGCTTCTAAGCCTTCAAATCGTATACAACTTAGAATTGCTCCAAAAGCTCCAAGCCGTGTTCTACAAATAATTGCTCCAAAAACTTCCAATCCTGTGCAACTCAAGATTACTCCTAAACCTCCAAACCGTATCCAACAAAGATATGAAAATCAAAACATTCGAGTAAAAGTCCAAGCAACGCAAGATATTGTTCCAGTTGAAGTGGACCAAAACTCCAATGAAAATGAAATTATTAATTTGGTAGATGATGAAGATGAAGAAGATAATATTAATGCTTATGATGACAATGTCGAAAAAAAGATGGACCAAGAGCAACTCCAAGCATTTCTCAGAGCGTATCCAAGTAGTCCCAAAAATGATGCCATTCCGATAAATGAAGAACCAGAGATGCCAGAATTTGATAATATTAATATTGCAAATCGAAAGCGCAAATTAGATTGCGGTCAATATATCTACGAAACCTATACGATATCTCCAGCCAAAATACCTGTACTGACCCAAAAAATCAATTGCTTAACTCCAAAAAAAATAGTAATGCATCCAACAAGATCAGCAGCAAAGTACATGCACAAAAAGATATCTGCGACAGTTCAATCTAGCTCTGACGTGACCAATGTTAACCAAGAGAAGTCAAAGCAAAAAATAGTTCACTCATCTTCTTCTGGCATCTCCTCAAACGATTCTCTAGAATTTGACGAGCAACCATTGACAAAAGACTACCAAAATAATGAAGAAGTTTACGAGCAGCCAGTGTTCCAAAAATCTAACCTTGTCATCAAAAAAGTTTCTGCATGCTATGGAAATAAATATGGATACTCTGATATTCCTCAACCAACACCTCCACCGACTCCACTAGTTCAAGAATCTAAATTAGTCATTAAAAATGTCATTTCCAGATACAAAAAATTTCGAAAGGCGGATGGATATCAACCAATATTAATCAATCAAGTGTTTGGATCTTCCAGTTCTCAAAATACAGAGCAATCCTCTATAAAACAATTTGAGCAAGTTAAAACTCAATTACCTCCTCCAATAATGATGATTAAAAGCGTACATTCATATGCTGACACGATCTCAGGTTTCAGGAAGACCAAAGAAAAAGATGGAGTTGATGAAGATGACTTCGAAAGTATGATTAAACCTCATTATATATAAGAATAGCTTATTTTGTCTGAATGAAGAAAATATTAAAAATAAAGAATAATTAATATATATTCAAGTTTATGTAATTAAAATAAAACTTTGTTGATTTTCATTTGTTAATTAAATATATATATTTTTATCATTTTTGCATATATTTACAACAACAAAAGCACTAATTAATAATTTAATTGTCTATGATTTTAAAATATAAACTGTCCACAATCAATTCTGTTATTTAAAAATGTTTCTTTGTTTTTTTTTTTCACACATTCTGGCGTCGGGTCCTTAAATATAAAATATTAAACATAAAATATAAATTAAAAATGAATTCAAAGAAATTATAAATCCCTAAAACTATTGCTTGAAATTAATTATACAACTTAATACTTTTGATACAATTTGATCTAGTCGCTCTACATACGTGTTCTTAATAGTTATTTCTTCATACTGAATCTTCGATTACATGCATGGCGCTCCTTTATGAGATTCCTTCATTTTTTACTTGAGTTGCTATTGTCTACTTGAATGGATTCAATTCTATCTACAAAGTTGAATATTTTGCTCTGAATGACGAAAAAATTTACTTTTGACAATCATGATAAAGATAAGATGAGATTATCATTTTGAAAATAAAACTTTTACGCTTAACAACAAATCTTATCTTAATCACAACTTCCTGCAAACTTTTTTCATTCAAAGCATTCCTTAAAGATTTTTTTTTCGATAAATATGTGCGACATTGAATTGTAAATTCAAGAGCAGCAAATAGTTGAACGACAAAAATAACAAATTATTTGATTTTAAAAACTGTTGAACCAGCGACTGCTTAGTTTTCACAAAGTTGAAAGTTCAGGCGATTAAAAGTTTATTCAAGAGAACATTTTGCTGAACAAAGTGTTTATATTGGTAATTGATTTAGGAGCCACTTTTGGTGGTTGATTGTGCGACTCTTGAAAGAGATTAGGCTGCGAGGAGCGTGCCGAAGATGAAGTAGAAGTGGATGATGAAGTAACAAGTAGCCACTATGAGTTGGCATAAATGTGCTCATCAAATCGTTTAACTCGCACACGTTGCTTGTAGTGATACTCTCTAAGGAAACTTTGCATCGCTGGCGGGAGACACAGCTCATTCAAGCCATCATATGTACAATTACTGACAATTGCGGCTCTACTAAGCGAAGCTAACGAAAAGCAAAAAGATCTATTCATAGGTATTGTCAGCATTGGCTCAAAGAACATCACGCAAGTTGGATCTTTGTAATGTTCCAGTAAAGCTGTTACTGTAGGTGCTGTAAAAACACTTGGATCATGCGAATCAAAACTAAAGAGATGATTGAACTGTTCAATACGGGCATGAAGACTTCGTCCATATTTCCGAAAGGATACACTAAATAAGAAATCGTCCTGAGCTGAGTCGCGGAGCAAAAATGTGCCTAAAATAATTATAAAAATATGTTGTTAGTTTCAAGAGAAAAATTTCCAAAAATGAATCCTCACCTTCTGGTTTTCCATCGAGCAATTTCTCAGCTTCATAACGATCCATTTTACCCCAATAAAAACAACATGCGGTGATTTTTTGCAAGTCAGGCACAAGGCAATGAATATAAAAATCTTGCGAGTGAATTCTTGGAATTTCACCGTCAACATTGGGCAATATTGTGTGGCCATTGAGACCAAACTGCCGCAAATGGAATAAATCTGTGGAGCACAGGAAGCAAGGGTTCTGTGATTGTTGGTTAAGAGTAGCGGCTAGTTGTGGTGTTGGATTTAATTGCAACATTTGATTGGCGTGTAGTAAGTTTAGAGGTTGCGATTGAATGGACAAATTTGTTGGAGACACCTGATCAATTTCTACTCCTTCAGCAATTTCTCTTGCTCTCTTTATCCGTGCTCGTTCATCACAATCTTCTTCGTTCAATCTGAAAAAAAATAAATAGATATATTATTATCACATTAGTTTCAAGATTGATTTTATTTTTATCCGACAGAAACAACTCTTGACTATTTGTTTCCGGTTTCCGTTAGAGTTTACAAAATGTATATTTTGGTCACCTAATAAGCAATTTCCCCAGTTTCATCTCTTACCTAGCGACTAGTGAATCGATTGACATGCAAAATTACACGTTTCATCCATAAACTCGTCTTTGATGTCGATTTTTCTTTTATTCTCTTTTTAATTTTCACGCCAATTTGCCGTAAAAATAGTCGACCAACAACAAATCCACTAGAAAATGTGCATTTTAAATATTTTAATTACATTTTGCAGAGGAAAAAAGCCAGTTTGCAGTAATTTAATACCAGTTTACTAATTTCATGCAGAAAAGTGGCTTTTTAATACACAAAAAAATGTATTCACATCGAATATCAGCCGAATCGGCAACGACCAATTTACTAGTCAACGCACCTCAATGGACCCAACACATATGTATATATTACTGGTAAAACCAAGTGAGGGGGTGAAATTTATAAATAATTTTTAGTTGAATACTCATAAAAATTTTATTTATTAATAAAGAAAATTTTTCAGTCGATAATTTTTTCTCCCCGCGATATGCATAAATATTAAAAAAAAATCATTTCACTAATTATCGGACGGTTGTGTGTCTGCTGTGACTGCCCATAGACTTGCAGAGCATTTACGTTCACTAAATACATGCAAATCATCATTATTGCATACACAATTAATCCATCAAACGGCAGCTAAACGATCAAGTGGCCACAACGAATTCACTCATATATATTTAGATTTTATACTGGCACCGGTGTAATTAGTTATAATAGAATGCAGTTGTATATATATATGTTGTGCGCGAAATTCTGTCATGTCGGTGTACTGAAGCTTAATAACTTTTGAACGGATAAAGTTTTTCAAGAATTTTTTTCACCAAAACTTCTGACAACTATGTAAAGGATGAAAACTTTTTGTTCCAGACCTGGTCTACTCAACTGGTGGTCACCAGAGCTGATCCCGTGATCTTCGGGAAAATCAGAATTTTCCAAAAAAACGTTCACGATGTGATGGCACTTTTTATTACCAATGAAAATGATTTTTTTTTTATGAGGTCTTATAAACATTGTCAAGTCACACATTTTGAGTCATTTTTGAGTTGGCCATCCCACCGCGTCTCTTCCCCAGCTTCCAGAATCTATGCGATTTTGGCACTTTTTGCATATGATATGCAAAAAATTTGTTCATTGCTTAATTTTTCTAGATTTTTCTTCTTTCATTAATTATTTGGCATTACAAGAGATTTGATTCTTACTAGAAACCCAAGATTCCCACGCGCTGTTGGTCTTAAGATGAATTTATTGGTTTCTTTTATAAGCTTTTCAAACATTTTACTATTTTGAGAGAACGGAACCACTTAGAGACTTGAAATTTTTACCAAATGATCAGTGAGTCTAGGCAATGTTGGTGCAATAAGTGGAACTGACATCACGGGTCCACCTAGAATCTTAAAAATTTCATCCTTATCCCAAAACTTTTTTCGAGATTTCTTATTCTTATGAGTTCAAAAAAATAGAACTTATGTGTGACAATCTTACTAACTGAAAATTTGCTAAACTCCACATCCAGAAGCTATTTTTCAAGATCCAGAAGCTTTTTTCAGATTTTCAATAGAGCTTTCGTTTCTTTAGAGAATATATTTAATTTAGTGGATTGATCATGAAAAATTTATGGGATCTTTTAATGCTCATCCTGGTGACCAGCTGGTCGCTCCAAATAAAAATTTTGGTAATAAAAATTACATTTTCTCATATAAGCTTTTCAAACATTTTACTATTCTCGAAGAACGTGACCACTAGAGACTTCAAATTTTTACCAAATGATCCGTGAGTCTAGACAATGTTGGTGCAATAAGAGGAACTGACATCGCGGTTCCACCACGAATCTTAATTATTTCATCCTTATCCCAAATTTTTTTTTCGAGATTTCTTATCTTAATGAGTTTAAAAAAATAGAATCTATGTGTGACAATCTTAAATTTACTGAAAATTTGCTAAACTCCACATCCAGAAGCTGTTTTTCAAGATCCAGGATCTATTTTGAAACTTCTTAATAGAGCTTTCGTTTCTTTAAAGAATATATTTAATTTAGTGGATTGATCATGAAAAAAGTATGGGATCTTTTTATGCTGATCCCGGTGACCAGCTGGTCGCTCCAAATAAAAATTTAGGTAATGAAAACTAAAAAATACGTCTTTTTTCTCATCAATCTGAAGTTATAATAATTTTAAACTAAAAATCTAGGTTATTTGATCTAGATTTATGGCTCAAAGTTTATTACAACCAAAAAACTTAACTCGGCATTTTTGCCGAGACGGGATAACTAGTGAAAATATAAAAATATGTAATAAAAACAGCAGTATGAATAAGTAAATAAATGTAGTCAGTTAGTCTTGTGAGAGATTTTTCATTGTTTAATGGCGGCAACTCTTTCATACGACTGCAATATAAATACAATTATGAATGAAAACAATTAAATCAATTCTGTGCATTTTTTTGCCCGCAATTCTTGTAATATCTCACAGATTTTATTTTACACTCGGCTATTTATTCATTCATTGCAAATGAATAGATAGTAATATAGTAATTTGCTACTTTAATTGAATGTTTACAATCATGGAGGATGACAAACTGTATAATCAAGACCAATTACATAACAATTTGATCGTTTTGCCTAATTACTTTGCTTCAGTGCTCTATACAAATACAATGAATATTTTTGTAGTATGATTAAGTCAATATAAATACTTTAAATACTATCTATAAAGACTTGAAATGTTTTGAAAAGCATTTCTTCGAGACGATCATTTTCTTCCAAGAGGCCAAACTTGAATCCGTGAAAAAAAAATAAGAAAAAAAAAAAAAAAAAGTTTGGATGAAACCAAGACTTCACAACTTTTTGTTGCCGAAGTAAAAAACTTTTATCAATGAAAAAAAAAAACCATACGTTTACGTTAATTTAAGTTGTTTACACCACTGCAACCTATATTTAAAGTTATCATGAATCGATCCCTTTAACCCTGATTGTTTCTCAAAACATTCTCTTGATGAAAGGAAAAGATATGCAATCATTTTCAATTTATTTTTAAACAGCCTCAACAACGTTATTCCAGTGACGAAACTCTATGTTGTTGTTTTATATTTTCCCAAGAATTCGTTGCTCACACATTTAATATTTTCAAGCAATTCTCTAATTCTGACCTTTTTTTCAATTCCACGGAAAATGTCGGTGAAATTTTTTGTGTAAAATTATGATGAAATGTGCTAGTCACTGACACTAGATTTGTAAATGCAAAAACGACCAGCAGAAAAACGAGAAGAAAATTTTCATGGAAAAATATTAACACGATACTTTTATGGTCTTTTTTTTATATTTCGACTTTTTCCTAGAGCGTTATCATTTTTCTGGGTAAAATTATTTTTTCGGTGCTGTGACTGCCAGGCACTTTAGGGAATTTATCAATGATTGCTTTACATGGAATTTTTGCGATACAAAAATTTTTCTAGGAAAATTTGGAAAGTTCAAACAGTAATGGCGTGATAACATTCTGTTTACTTGTTTGAGTACAATATATATATATATATGTAAATATATTGATTATTTGAGTTCTTGACCTTCGTCAATTCTTGGGATTATCATGAATCACCCACATTATCTGATAAACAGCACCACACCCCTGACTAACTCATGTCTGGTTCAAACTAATTCAACTAATTCATTATATGTATTTTTTTGTCTACACAACATCGAAACAGTTTTCTTAGAAATAATGCAATTACTCGTGTACGACCAACAAACCAAGTACAATGAAAACTCTGGTTAAATCGGCAACTATTTGCTGTTGTGTGGATAATTCCAGAAAACCATTAAAAGAGACCATTTTAAATCGATTATAAGCCAAAAAGAGACGAGAGCAGAAGGTAGCTTGGATTCTGAAATTTAGGGTCATTTGTACTTTTGAAGTTGATGTTTTGAATTTGTACTTTTGATAGAATATAGAATTAAATCAATTCGTAGAATCATTTAATATTGCCATGCCAGTCTTATACAATAAAAATTTTCTCACCTTCTAGAAATATCGTTAAATATTTGAGGTAACTCCTGAGTCATTGCAACGACTAATCCACTCGATGTTTTGTCGATATTTTCACAATTATTGTTGCTTGGATCCGTATTTTTAGTGGTCGCAATAATAGGGGTCACAATGGGATAACTGGTCGAGCCCCCTTTATTGTTGTTACTATCACTGGGGCTCGCCTTAAATAAATTATATAAACCGTTGTATGGCTCTACTACACCAGATTTACTGACGCCCGGTTTCGGATCTTTCGGCTCCAAGCTGGGCTTTGTCCCGGAAGGCTCCATTTTTTTTAAATGAATGGTAATCACAAGATTTTTTGCTGCCGGCTCTTGCTCTTTTCCTCCACAAGTCACTAGAGGACTTTCAGCGTCACTCGCTATAGTACTATGCGTCCTTAGTTCTTTGCCGACGCGTTCACCCATCAAATTAATTGATATAGACCACCGTTTGTTCGCTGCTAAGTGTTTGTGTTGCGCTGCACTTGTCGAGATCTAAAAGAAGTAATTGAAATATGATTAATACTTGTTATCAGTTTACCGGCAAAGGCGAATCAGAATGCACAATGGCACAAGAGTTTTACACACAATTACACACTTCACAAGGATTCCAGCATCATACACCCACGCTAGTTGATGACACAAGTTTTCTACTGTGCACATATTAGAGAAAAGTGGTTGCATCCAAGGGGAGAATTTTGAACAATATATTTTTTAATTTCTTTTCTAAATTAATCTAATTTCTAAAGTAATCTAAATTTAAAAAAACTATTCTGTTTTTACGCATTATTACAAACACATTTTTCCCGAGTGCTAAATGAGCTTGCCAACAGTAATTTGCAAAATTTCAAGATCTAATTCAAGTGTCATCTCGTTTTTGTCCTTAATTGTTATAATTTTTTACTTGAACGTTTATCGAAATCACAAGATGACGTTTCATTTTAATCATTTGTGAATTTTTGGTAATATTATAGTGAAAAAAATGTTTGGTATTGACTGGTATGACATTTTGTTGAATCAATACTTTAAATCAACAAAACTCACGAATACTAAGCACCCAAGATAGTGACAAATTCCGGAGAATTTTGTGTAATCAGGCGCGTTCCTATTGTTATTCAATTTACAACCAGTTTTACGGGGAATTTGCTATAATTATCAAATAATGTCGCAATATCGAAATAGTAGGTTGGTAACTGTATCGCATGATGAGTGTTGTATTTTCGGAAATACAACAATGTGGATTTACCAGATGAATACAATTTGCCTAATTAATCAGTTTTCCGTGTATTTTCTTTCATATACCATAGTAACCAGAGACTTTTGATTTTTTTTCCGTTTTATGATTTTTAGCAATTTTTGTTTGTAAGTCAGTCGGGTCCGTTTTTAAAATATCTCCCGAACGACAATAATCACCTTACATTTACCTCAAATAATTATCAAAAAAAACTTTTATCTAAATTATTCAGGTAATCATATTTACCTGGTAAATATGTTAATACGGTATTAATTTGTTAATTATATTAGTTAGGTAATTATTTTAATTTTGTAAATATATTATTTTGATAAATGTATTTACCTCGTAATTACTTTTTTTTTTGGTAAATGTAATATCTTGGTAATTATACTATTTTGGTAAATATATTTACCTGGTATATATATTATTTTGGTAAACATAATTACTTAGTAAATATATTGGTTATAAAAATATATAGATTTTCATATATTATTACTGACTTCAAAAAAAAATCGCTTTCTGTATTTGCCAACTGGCAATTCTTTCCTCACTTGTTTACCTCTGGTACCACAATAGCCAATTTATTATTGTCGCTTCCAAGAATAGCCAAAAGCTTTTTTTTTGTCACAAATAAATATTGGGCGCGAAATGCAATGGAAAAACATTTAACTCATCTGATTTATTAGCCACGCAAATTTTTTGGAAAAGTTAATCATTTTATCTTTTAATTAATTTAATCTAATTAATCTGATTTATTATCAAAAGTACCTATTTTTGATATTTTTTTAAAAATCAGTAATACAACGTGGTATTTAATGATCCTGATAACAATTTTTCGTCCCATTTCAATGAATGCTTTTATTATATCATTATATTATGCTTTCTTGATAAATTTTACTTAAAAACAACTTTAAAAACCTTAAAGTTAATTCCTATTTTCGTAAATATATAACCATGATTATAAAAAGTGTAGACATCATGAGAATCGAAAAAAAATAATTTATCTACTTGTCAAATTGTAATAATAAATAATCTAAAGCAACCACTTCAATAAAAGACTAAGAGAAAAGATGATCGCAGGTATTTGAAAACTGTTCTTTTTAGTATTTGTGTGCAATTGCCTGAAAATTGAAAGCGAATGGATTTTTAAGAAATATTGATGAACTTATTATTTCCTCTTTTATACCATCATCAGATATTTTTATGCACAGCGTTCGTTTTCTTATCTCATTCTTGGCTCGTGAGCGTAGAAGCAGAATTCGAAGGCAACATGTGTGTTTGCAATATACACATTTTCTTTTTAATCTATCAAGTGAATTTGAATGAACTTGTATGAACGTGTATGGTTTATGTTTTTTTGGATTTTAAAATTTCTACAATTTCTAGGAAGCCGATTTAGTAAGATGAAGACGAATCAATTTTAAGCTTTTCCATAAAGTTGAAACGGCAATATTGGTTCAAAATGGACGTGATTGATTATGATCATAAAACTATCAAATAATTGTTCTTTCTGTAGAAATATTATTTATCTTCGTTCAGATATTTATATCATATCTAATCAAAATATAATCAACGTTTTTAGCCTGAAATCTAATTCAGTTCCAAAATTTTCAGAAAAACATTCATCCCAAATTCTGTTGAAAAGCCAAGGCAAACATTCCCATAAATTTAAAATTCTGAGACGAGTCAAGTTTGTAAATACACAAAGTATTTCCTAAAGATTGTCAGAAAACATACACCAGTACACACACAAAGCACACGAAAAAATTTCATTCATAATTCTGCGAATAGGCTGGTAGTGTTGGTAGATGGCAATTGGTTTTCCAAGAAAAGTCTCAAGACCATAAAACTAAATTAACTGCTGCACAAGATAAATTCAGAGCCAGCTTTAATGTGACTTTAGAGTTTAATTTTTTCAAGAGAAAAGGCATTAATTACAATTTATTTCACTTTATTGGGCGAATATTGTAAATTATAAAAATCAGAGAAATTAAATCATGATTCGCAGCTCATAAGAAAGTTGAAATTTACAAAGTAAATTGGTTGAGCTTATAAGCTGATGCAAAAGCATTTTTTGTTTTTCGACCAGCTTTGATTAAACTTCAAAACAACTAAAGTAAAATCCAAAAAAATAATCAAACGCCATTTTGGAATAATTTTAATTCATGGGGAAGTCCACTACTCATTCAAGAAACCATGCATTCATTGTTATCAACTAACAATTGCAGTTACTCACCTTTAGAGATAAGAATTATTTAATTTGATTAAAAGCTGCTGATCCAGGAAATCACTTAGTCACACACAAAATTTTTTTTGAAACTTGTCGAGTTTCTCGTTCAATGTTGATGATAATTATCCTGGATATATTTATTTATGAATCGGTGACCAGCACTAGATTTAATTATGAACAAAAATCGATCCAAAAAATTCACAATTATCTTATTCCAAGATGTATTAAAATTGTCCCTTGTTTTTTTTTTCAAAAATAAAAATCTTCCCGAAAGCACATCACTTGTTACTTTACATATAATAATCAAAAATTTGGGCTGTATCACAATAAAACTACACGTTCAAGACCATTTTGGGTCCACCTGTGGTGTTTTCAAACTAATAAATTATACTAAACGAAAAAAACACAAAGCTCTGCATTTCTGGTTGAGGTTTTTTCAAGTACTAAGGGATGGTAAGAAATATTAGAGGCGCGGCTCCAGATGAAAAAATTTTTACACAATTTTTAACATGATTAAAAATATATAATCAAATTATTTAATCTAGTCAATTTATTAAAAAATGTAATTGGTTAGTTTATTCAAATCAAAGAAATCCTGCCATGTCCTCCAAACACACCATCTTGAAGTTAGTAGCGTAGCAATAATCTATGAAGGTGTCAGTTATTTTCAAAGATATCTTGAAATATTCTCTCCTCCAAAAAACTGTAAACAAACTCACCAGCCAAATAGCATCAAAATCTGCTCTCCAAGCGCAAAGTAAGTTGAAATCTCTTGCCGTATCTTATCATTTTTTTAAGGCTGAGCAACTCCAAAGTCTCTGGGAAAAAATATTCGAGTCAATATTCATGAGTTTCAGTATTAATTGTATATTTGTAACAAATAGATTTATTACTGATATTGACTTGGAAATATTTAGAAATGCATAAAAATTTCGTTCGTAGCTAGTTTGATTGGATAATTTAAATAAATTAACAATTCACTTGTATTTTAGGTTGCAACGGAGCCACAGGAAGGGTGGCTCAAGTACATTGGTTTATATTTAAAGATGATACTAAAATTGTATTCATTTTTCATCTTTTTCTGCGATTTGGTGGCCTTCTTCTTAAATTCTTACATTGCTATACTTTCAAGCGTTTGGCATTTGGTTTTTCCTTTGAGCACCAAAAAGATTAATGGAGAGGTGGCTTTAATTGTTGGATCATCTCGAGGAGTTGGAAAAGAGCTTGCTCTCCAGTTGTCAGCTAAAGGCTCCACAGTTTTATGTTTGGACATTAATTCAGTGGAAAATAAAGCAGTCGTTCAGGAAATTTTGGATGGCAACGGACACGCTGTTGGATATGAATGTTAGAATTTTATTGAAAATTTTATACAAATATTTTTAAAAATATAAAAGTTAAATTCTAGGTGACGTCACGGACAAAGTTCAATTGATGACTACTCTCGAGTCCATCAAAAATGATGGCTTTGTAATAACGATGGTAATATTTTGCTGCTCAATTCCTTCTCCCAGGTGCCTCACCCAAGATCATCCCAATGCTAAAACTATGGACGTAACAAACTCTTATTTTTATGTAAGTTATTTGATTTTGCTTTTTATCTATAGCAAGCTTAACGAGCTCAGACATTTTATATCGTTTAAAGTACAACAACTAAAAAGTATACGTAATTTAAACTGTAATATTTTAGCTTTTGGAGAAAATTCTAGCTCAAATGAAAAAAAATAGAAATGGACACATTGTTTTTTTGACCTCAGTAGCTGGCACCAATGGATTTAGTGGATTTTTACCTATCAACGTTTCACAGTTTGCAGTTCAAGGAATTTATGAATCAATTGTAGAAGAGCTGAGAGTTTCCAGATTATCCAAAGTGATCAAAGTCTCCATAGTCCATATGTACCCTTTTATCATAAGCGAAAATTTACAAACGGATATTCGATTGCGAGTGAACGGATTATTTGGATCGATTCGAGGTGATGTGGCTGCCAGAAAAATATTGGATGGTGTACGGAAAAATGAAGCTGAAATTAGCGTTCCATCTTATGCGCTTTATTTTGGGAGAATTTTAAAATTATTACCTAGAAAGGTAATTTTTCAACTACGTGAACTCTTGGATACAGGAGTTGACTTTGCCTAAACATATTAATCTGGGATTTAAAAGTGCATTTATTCGGACCAAAAAGTACTGATAATTTAATTAAACTTGTGTCAATATTAAACTCTTTCAAAGATAATTTTTTATACTATAAGTTTTTAGATTTGTAAGATCATTTGTAAAATGTTACACAAATCATTTAATAAAATCAATTATTAATTAAAAAGCAATCGTTCTATTAAAATTGCATCGCGTTTTGATCAATTGGTTAACGACTAATAAATTTAAAGTTTCAAGACTGACTTCATCAACTTGAATACTTTTTTCACATTAGCCCCTCGTTTTTACACTTATAAGTTTACTCTGTTTTCACGTAACAAAAAACTTTTTCGTCTTTTTCGCAAAATCTTTAATCTAAACAAAGCAGTAAGTAATTACAGGACTATTTTGATTCCTACAAAGCATGAATACTTGAAAAAGCTGGTGGTGTTACTGTTGTTAGGTATATGGTTGTTTTTAACTGGAAAATTGTAATTCTAATCTGAACCCATTATTTTTGGTTAATTTCATGATATTAAACTACTTGATTTAATATGTGGTTACTAGAGATCATAATTTTCAAGTTTTTAGCAGCTGTAAATTAAAACAGCTTTGTTTTTAAACAGAAAATTAGATCGTGAATTGAAATAATTATTTTTAGAAATGTCTGGAGGAGAAGGAGGCGAAAAATTTACTGGCATGGCCAAGATCTTCAATGGAACCACTACTGCTGGTCGCGCTAATGTAATAATATTGAATCCAGCCATCCTCTACAAACACAGCTAATCCATCTTCTTTATTTTAGGTCGCTAAGGCTACCTATGCAGGAGTTGGTCTTTTAATCCTTTATTTTAGTCTGAAACCATCAAAGAAGTAAATTATAAGTATAAGAGAGACCGTTATATGCATTAATTTAAAGTTAATTAACAACATCCAATAAACAAAGATCTGTACAAAAGTTGAAAATCTTTAGATATTTTATTTTAATTCCTGATTTGCCTCGGTACCCAGAAGTTAGCGCTAATAAAAAAATCGGAAAAGCTTGGGGCTTTAGCAGGCGTTTTAACAAAAATATAACTTAGATCCATTAGAAATTGTATTAAGCAATAAAACCCCCAATTTACCCGTGCTAATGTCAGACATTTGGCTTTACTAGGGCAAACGATAAATGGTTTAGTCGATTGAATAGAGTTGATTGTGATAGTTTCTAGCACTGAATATATTTATATAAGTGAAATGAAATTTAGTTATGAGGAGTTGTGTGTAAAATGATGTTTTAAATAGAATGAATAAGCTTGGGTGAACTATCGAATGATTGGCTCACCGTTGAAAGAAGCGCACTCTATGCACTCATAATAGGTCGCGAATTCTGGTTGATCCTACCAGTAATATACGCTTGACTCAAAGGTTGTAGGGCAAATGGTAAATGGTTCAATCAATTTGGTACAGTTGATTAAGATAATTTCTAGCACTGAATATATATATAAGTGAAATGAAATTCAGGTATGAGGAAATGTGTGTAAAATGATGTTTTAAATAGAATGAATAAGCTTGGGTGAACTATAGAATGATTGGCTCACCGTTGAAAGAAGCGCACTCTATGCACTCATAATAGGTTGAGAATTCTGGTTGATCCTACCAGTAATCTACGCTCGTCTCAAAGGTTAAGCCATGCATGTCTAAGTACAAACTAAACTAAAGTGAAAACGCAAAAGGCTCAGTATAACAGCTGTGATTTCTTGGATCATATCCTCAGTTACTTGGATAACTGTGGAAAATCTAGAGCTAATACATGCAAATAATACAAGTACCCGTCAAAAGGTTCTTGTGCAGGTATTAGACAAACAAATCGACCCTCGGGTTGTTTAAAATGGTGGAACTCTAGGTAACTTTGCTGATCGTATGGCCTTGTGCCGACGACAGATCTTTCAAATCTCTGCCCTATCAACTATTGATGGTAGTATAGAGGACTACCATGGTTGCTACGGGTATTTAGTGAGATCTCTGGAGGTGAGCTTTGCGATGCCATTGTGTGTTGCGAATGCATTACCAAAGTTGCACGAACTTGATGATTTAGAGGAAGTAAAAGTCGTATAACAAGGTTTTAATAAATTAACCTGCGAAAGGATCATTAACGTACTTGTATGTCAATATATCCTAGGCTATAGAGTATATATATGTTCACATTCTACTGTTTGACGAGCTTATACACCACAGCCTTACAAAATAACCAAAGCAAACAGTTAAACCTCAGGTACTAGCATATGCTACACCGCTTGTGTGTAGTTAGTATTAAAGATTTCTCGCCTGAGTAAAACTATCTCTGCTATGCTATAGCAGGGAATGAAATGTTGTATAGTAACATATACACACAAGTTGATGTCTTGTAAGGAAACATATGATTTATTCATATGCAAATACAGGGTACAAATTTTAACCCCAGACATTTGATCACTAGGCTCATGAGTCGATGGAGACCGCAGCAAACTGCGCGTCACCTTGTGAACTGCAGGACACATGATCATCGACGTGTTGAACGCATATTTCACCTTATACATTTGGTTCATATAGCTTAGCTGTTTGCTTGAACTGTATGATTTACATATGGTTGAGTTTCGTTACTTCATTTATTTGAATTATAAATAGTATAGTATGCTATATAATTAATTGTTATTAAAGACTGTAGCCCCTGGGCTATGGATTTATAACGCAGATACTGTTTAAGGGTTGCTGTTGTCTTTGACGTTGCTGAGTAAGTAACTGAGGCGCCAACTATACAGCTTATTACAAGATGATTGAAATTGGTTAGCTCCAGCTAACTCTTCATCAATCAAATGATTAAACACAACACACGAGTAAGATATATTAAACGAATAATTTAAGTTGTAAATGCTAAAAAAGACCTCAACTCATGTGTGACTACCCCCTGAATTTAAGCATATTAATTAGGGGAGGAAAAAAAACCAAAAAGGATTCCCAGAGTAAGGGCGAACGAAATGAGATAAGCTCAGCACGTAGGGTTGCAGACTTGACTGTTTGTTGACCGGTTCCGTGTACAGGAGGGTCTATTATCACATGCATATAAGCACCATATTCAAGTCCAGCTTGCATAGATGCTTCTCAAACTCTCCAAAACTCAATTCCTGCCCTTTCCTGTCATATATTTCATATATTTCACATTGTTATTGCCCAACATCACCCGTAATTCATTCCAGCAATCTTCTCTCGTATATTTCAGCTCAGCTCACATTGTTATTGCCCAACATCACCCGTAATTCATTCCAGCAATCTTCTCTCGTATATTTCAGCTCAGCTCACATTGTTATTGCCCAACATCACCCGTAATTCATTCCAGCAATCTTCTCTCGTATATTTCAGCTCAGCTCACATTGTTATTGCCCAACATCACCCGTAATTCATTCCAGCAATCTTCTCTCGTATATTTCAGCTCAGCTCACATTGTTATTGCCCAACATCACCCGTAATTCATTCCAGCAATCTTCTCTCGTATATTTCAGCTCAGCTCACATTGTTATTGCCCAACATCACCCGTAATTCATTCCAGCAATCTTCTCTCGTATATTTCAGCTCAGCTCACATTGTTATTGCCCAACATCACCCGTAATTCATTCCAGCAATCTTCTCTCGTATATTTCAGCTCAGCTCACATTGTTATTGCCCAACATCACCCGTAATTCATTCCAGCAATCTTCTCTCGTATATTTCAGCTCAGCTCACATTGTTATTGCCCAACATCACCCGTAATTCATTCCAGCAATCTTCTCTCGTATATTTCAGCTCAGCTCACATTGTTATTGCCCAACATCACCCGTAATTCATTCCAGCAATCTTCTCTCGTATATTTCAGCTCAGCTCACATTGTTATTGCCCAACATCACCCGTAATTCATTCCAGCAATCTTCTCTCGTATATTTCAGCTCAGCTCACATTGTTATTGCCCAACATCACCCGTAATTCATTCCAGCAATCTTCTCTCGTATATTTCAGGTCATCACATTGTTATTGCCCAACATCACCCGTAATTCATTCCAGCTCATATTTCAGCTCAGCTCACATTGTTATTGCCCAACATCACCCGTAATTCATTCCAGCAATCTTCTCTCGTATATTTCAGCTCAGCTCACATTGTTATTGCCCAACATCACCCGTAATTCATTCCAGCAATTCATTTTCAGCAAGCTCACATTCTCACCCGTATATTTCAGCTCAGCTCACATTGTTATTTGTTCTCCTCTAAGCTTGTTCTTAAATTTGTAAATCATATCTACGCGCTCGATAGAATTTTTTGCTCTTCTAAGCTTATCCTCATTTTGTATTTTTTATTGTGCTTTGTAGTAAAACCTCTAAATTATATCGACGCGCTCGATAGAAATTTTTTTCTCTTCGCAGCTTGACCTCAAATTTGTAAATCAGATCTACGCGCTCGATATAATTTTGTTCTCCTCTAAGCTTGTTCTTAAATTTGTAAATCATATCTACGTGCTCTATAGAGTTTTTTGCTTTTCTAAGCTTATCCTCATTTTGTATTTTTTATTGTGCTTTGTAGTAAAACCTCTAAATTATATCGACGCGCTCGATAGAAATTTTTTTCTCTTCGCAGCTTGACCTCAAATTTGTAAATTAAATCTACGCGCTCGATATAATTTTTTTCTCCTCTAAGCTTGTTCTCAAATTTGTAAATCAGATCCACGCGCTCGATAGAATTTTTTTCTCTTCTAAGCTTATCCTCATTTTTTATTTTTCATTGTGCTTTGTAGTAGAACCTGTAAATTATATTGACCCGCTCGATAGAAATTTTTTTCTGTTTGCAGCTTGTCTTCATTTTTGAAAATCAGATCTACGCGCTCGATAGAATTTTTTTCTTCTAGACGCTATATGCTCTGTGAGGAAAAAAAGGTCTATGGGCAGGTAACAAAAAAAAAGAATCAAATATGAAATTTTAAAAAAAATTTAACTATTTTTAATTTCAATTTTTATGTATAAATTTTCAATAAATTTTTTTTTTTGAGCACGGTGACCTATACACTTTTTTCCAATCGGTTTTTGTATGTGTTTGTGAGCAAACTCATACGTTTTTGTATGATTATTTGGGGTGTTTTCTCGCTTTTTCTACTATAGGGAAGAGCAAGTTTTGAGCGAAAAGAGAAAAATTGGGTTCTCGCTTCGCACAGTATACGCTTTAGGAAACAGGCGTGTATAGGAAAAGTGAGTAACAACGCTACTATGGGCAAGGAGGGTGCTTATGGTGACGCTGAGTTGTGTTCGCTGAGTCGTGTTTCAAATTCTGGTTGGTCCTACCAGTAATATACGCTTGACTCAAAGGTTGTAGGGCAAATGGTAAATGGTTTAGTCGATTTGGTATAGTTGATTGTGATAGTTTCTAGCACTGAATATATTTATATAAGTGAAATGAAATTCAGGTATGAGGAGTTGTGTGTAAAATGATGTTTTAAATAGAATGAATAAGCTTGGGTGAACTATCGAATGATTGGCTCACCGTTGAAAGAAGCGCACTCTATGCACTCATAATAGGTTGAGAATTCTGGTTGATCCTACCAGTAATATACGCTTGACTCAAAGGTTGTAGGGCAAATGGTAAATGGTTCAATCGATTTGGTACAGTTGATTGTGATAGTTTCTAGCACTGAATATATTTATATAAGTGAAATGAAATTTAGGTATGAGGAGTTGTGTGTAAAATGATGTTTTAAATAGAATGTATAAGCTTGGGTGAATTATCGAATGATTGGCTCACCGTTGAAAGAAGCGCACTCTATGCACTCATAATAGGTTGAGAATTCTGGTTGATCCTACCAGTAATATACGCTTGACTCAAAGGTTGTAGGGCAAATGGTAAATGGTTCAATCAATTTGGTACAGTTGATTGTGATAATTTCTAGCACTGAATATATATATATAAGTGAAATGAAATTCAGGTATGAGGAGTTGTGTGTAAAATGATGTTTTAAATAGAATGAATAAGCTTGGGTGAACTATCGAATGATTGGCTCACCGTTGAAAGAAGCGCACTCTATGCACTCATAATAGGTTGAGAATTCTGGTTGATCCTACCAGTAATATACGCTTGACTCAAAGGTTGTAGGGCAAATGGTAAATGGTTTAGTCGATTGGTATATTTGATTGTGATAGTTTCTAGCACTGAATATATATATATAAGTGAAATGAAATTTGGGTATGAGGAGTTGTGTGTAAAATGATGTATTAAATAGAATGAATAAGCTTGGGTGAACTATCGAATGATTGGCTCACCGTTGAAAGAAGCACACTCTATGCACTCATAATAGGTTGAGAATTCTGGTTGATCCTACCAGTAATATACGCTTGACTCAAAAGTTGTAGGGCAAATGGTAAATGGTTCAATCGATTTGGTACAGTTGATTGTGATAATTTCTAGCACTGAATATATTTATATAAGTGAAATGAAATTTAGTTATGAGGAGTTGTGTGTAAAATGATGTTTTAAATAGAATGAATAAGCTTGGGTGAACTATCGAATGATTGGCTCACCGTTGAAAGAAGCACACTCTATGCACTCATAATAGGTTGAGAATTCTGGTTGATCCTACCAGTAATATACGCTCGGCTCAAAGGTTGTAGGGCAAATGGTAAATGGTTCAATCGATTTGGTACAGTTGATTGTGATAATTTCTAGCACTGAATATATTTATATAAGTGAAATGAAATTTAGTTATGAGGAGTTGTGTGTAAAATGATGTTTTAAATAGAATGAATAAGCTTGGGTGAACTATAGAATGATTGGCTCACCGTTGAAAGAAGCGCACTCTATGCACTCATAATAGGTTGAGAATTCTGGTTGATCCTACCAGTAATATACGCTCGTCTCAAAGGTTAAGCCATGCATGTCTAAGTACAAACTAAACTAAAGTGAAAACGCAAAAGGCTCAGTATAACAGCTGTGATTTCTTGGATCATATCCTCAGTTACTTGGATAACTGTGGAAAATCTAGAGCTAATACATGCAAATAATACAAGTACCCGTCAAAAGGTTCTTGTGCAGTTATTAGACAAACAAATCGACCCTCGGGTTGTTTAAAATGGTGGAACTCTAGGTAACTTTGCTGATCGTATGGCCTTGTGCCGACGACAGATCTTTCAAATCTCTGCCCTATCAACTATTGATGGTAGTATAGAGGACTACCATGGTTGCTACGGGTATTTAGTGAGATCTCTGGAGGTGAGCTTTGCGATGCCATTGTGTGTTGCGAATGCATTACCAAAGTTGCACGAACTTGATGATTTAGAGGAAGTAAAAGTCGTATAACAAGGTTTTAATAAATTAACCTGCGAAAGGATCATTAACGTACTTGTATGTCAATATATCCTAGGCTATAGAGTATATATATGTTCACATTCTACTGTTTGACGAGCTTATACACCACAGCCTTACAAAATAACCAAAGCAAACAGTTAAACCTCAGGTACTAGCATATGCTACACCGCTTGTGTGTAGTTAGTATTAAAGATTTCTCGCCTGAGTAAAACTATCACTGCTATGCTATAGCAGGGAATGAAATGTTGTATAGTAACATATACACACAAGTTGATGTCTTGTAAGGAAACATATGATTTATTCATATGCAAATACAGGGTACAAATTTTAACCCCAGACATTTGATCACTAGGCTCATGAGTCGATGAAGACCGCAGCAAACTGCGCGTCACCATGTGAACTGCAGGACACATATAGCTTAGCTGTTTGCTTGAACTGTATGATTTACATATGGTTGAGTTTCGTTACTTCATTTATTTGAATTATAAATAGTATAGTATGCTATATAATTAATTGTTATTAAAGACTGTAGCCCCTGGGCTATGGATTTATAACGCAGATACTGTTTAAGGGTTGCTGTTGTCTTTGACGTTGCTGAGTAAGTAACTGAGGCGCCAACTATACAGCTTATTACAAGATGATTGAAATTGGTTAGCTCCAGCTAACTCTTCATCAATCAAATGATTAAACACAACACACGAGTAAGATATATTAAACGAATAATTTGAGTTGTAAATGCTAAAAAGACCTCAACTCATGTGTGACTACCCCTGAATTTAAGCATATTAATTAGGGGAGGAAAAAACCAAAAGGGATTCCCAGAGTAAGGGCGAACGAAATGAGATAAGCTCAGCACGTAGGGTTGCAGACTTGACTGTTTGTTGACCGGTTCCGTGTACAGGAGGGTCTATTATCACATGCATATAAGCACCATATTCAAGTCCAGCTTGCATAGATGCTTCTCAAACTCTCCAAAACTCAATTCCTGCCCTTTCCTGTCATATATTTCAACTCAGCTCACATTGTTATTGCCCAACATCACCCGTAATTCATTCCAGCAATCTTCTCTCGTATATTTCAGCTCAGCTCACATTGTTATTGCCCAACATCACCCGTAATTCATTCCAGCAATCTTCTCTCGTATATTTCAGCTCAGCTCACATTGTTATTGCCCAACATCACCCGTAATTCATTCCAGCAATCTTCTCTCGTATATTTCAGCTCAGCTCACATTGTTATTGCCCAACATCACCCGTAATTCATTCCAGCAATCTTCTCTCGTATATTTCAGCTCAGCTCACATTGTTATTGCCCAACATCACCCGTAATTCATTCCAGCAATCTTCTCTCGTATATTTCAGCTCAGCTCACATTGTTATTGCCCAACATCACCCGTAATTCATTCCAGCAATCTTCTCTCGTATATTTCAGCTCAGCTCACATTGTTATTGCCCAACATCACCCGTAATTCATTCCAGCAATCTTCTCTCGTATATTTCAGCTCAGCTCACATTGTTATTGCCCAACATCACCCGTAATTCATTCCAGCAATCTTCCTTCGTATATTTCAGCTCAGCTCACATTGTTATTGCCCAACATCACCCGTAATTCATTCCAGCAATCTTCTCTCGTATATTTCAGCTCAGCTCACATTGTTATTGCCCAACATCACCCGTAATTCATTCCAGCAATCTTCTCTCGTATATTTCAGCTCAGCTCACATTGTTATTGCCCAACATCACCCGTAATTCATTCCAGCATTGTTATCTTCATTCTCTTCTCTCGTATATTTCAGCTCAGCTCACATTGTTATTGCCCAACATCACCCGTAATTCATTCCAGCAATCTTCTCTCGTATATTTCAGCTCAGCTCACATTGTTATTGCCCAGCTCAAATTGTTATTTTCAGCTCAACATCACCCAACATCACCCGTAATTCATTCCAGCAATCTTCTCTCGTATATTTCAGCTCAGCTCACATTGTTATTGCCCAACATCACCCGTAATTCATTCCAGCAATCTTCTCTCGTATATTTCAGCTCAGCTCACATTGTTATTGCCCAACATCACCCGTAATTCATTCCAGCCATCTTCTCTCGTATATTTCAGCTCAGCTCACATTGTTATTGCCCAACATCACCCGTAATTCATTCCAGCAATCTTCTCTCGTATATTTCAGCTCAGCTCACATTGTTATTGCCCAACATCACCCGTAATTCATTCCAGCAATCTTCTCTCGTATATTTCAGCTCAGCTCACATTGTTATTGCCCAACATCACCCGTAATTCATTCCAGCAATCTTCTCTCGTATATTTCAGCTCAGCTCACATTGTTATTTGTTCTCCTCTAAGCTTGTTCTTAAATTTGTAAATCATATCTACGCGCTCGATAGAATTTTTTGCTCTTCTAAGCTTATCCTCATTTTGTATTTTTTATTGTGCTTTGTAGTAAAACCTCTAAATTATATCGACGCGCTCGATAGAAATTTTTTTCTCTTCGCAGCTTGACCTCAAATTTGTAAATTAAATCTACGCGCTCGATATAATTTTTTTCTCCTCTAAGCTTGTTCTCAAATTTGTAAATCAGATCCACGCGCTCGATAGAATTTTTTTCTCTTCTAAGCTCATCCTCATTTTGTATTTTTTATTGTGCTTTGTAGTAAAAACTGTAAATTATATCGACGCGCTCGATAGAAATTTTTTCTGTTTGCAGCTTGTCTTCAATTTTGAAAATCAGATCTACGCGCTCGATAGAATTTTTTTCTTCTAGACGCTATATGCTCTGTGAGGAAAAAAAGGTCTATGGGCAGGTAACAAAAAAAAAGAATCAAATATGAAATTTTAAAAAAAAAAATTAACTATTTTTAATTTCAATTTTTATGTATAAATTTTCAATAAATTTTTTTTTTTTTCTGAGCACGGTGACCTATACACTTTTTTCCAATCGGTTTTTGTATGTGTTTGTGAGCAAACTCATACGTTTTTGTATGATTATTTGGGGTGTTTTCTCGCTTTTTCTACTATAGGGAAGAGCAAGTTTTGAGCGAAAAGAGAAAAATTGGGTTCTCGCTTCGCACAGTATACGCTTTAGGAAACAGGCGTGTATAGGAAAAGTGAGTAACAACGCTACTATGGGCAAGGAGGGTGCTTATGGTGACGCTGAGTTGTGTTCGCTGAGTCGTGTTTCAAATTCTGGTTGGTCCTACCAGTAATATACGCTTGACTCAAAGGTTGTAGGGCAAATGGTAAATGGTTTAGTCGATTTGGTATAGTTGATTGTGATAGTTTCTAGCACTGAATATATTTATATAAGTGAAATGAAATTTAGGTATGAGGAGTTGTGTGTAAAATGATGTATTAAATAGAATGAATAAGCTTGGGTGAACTGTCGAATGATTGGCTCACCGTTGAAAGAAGCGCACTCTATGCAATCATAATAGGTTGAGAATTCTGGTTGATCCTACCAGTAATATACGCTTGACTCAAAGGTTGTAGGGCAAATGGTAAATGGTTCAATCGATTTGGTACAGTTGATTGTGATAATTTCTAGCACTGAATATATTTATATAAGTGAAATGAAATTTAGGTATGAGGAGTTGTGTGTAAAATGATGTTTTAAATAGAATGTATAAGCTTGGGTGAATTATCGAATGATTGGCTCACCGTTGAAAGAAGCGCACTCTATGCACTCATAATAGGTTGAGAATTCTGGTTGATCCTACCAGTAATATACGCTTGACTCAAAGGTTGTAGGGCAAATGGTAAATGTTTTAGTCGATTTGGTATAGTTGATTGTGATAGTTTCTAGCACTGAATATATATATATAAGTGAAATGAAATTTAGGTATGAGGAGTTGAGTGTAAAATGATGTATTACATAGAATGAATAAGCTTGGGTGAACTATCGAATGATTGGCTCACCGTTGAAAGAAGCGCACTCTATGCACTCATAATAGGTTGAGAATTCTGGTTGATCCTACCAGTAATATACGCTTGACTCAAAGGTTGTAGGGCAAATGGTAAATGTTTTAGTCGATTTGGTATAGTTGATTGTGATAGTTTCTAGCACTGAATATATATATATAAGTGAAATGAAATTTAGGTATGAGGAGTTGAGTGTAAAATGATGTATTACATAGAATGAATAAGCTTGGGTGAACTATCGAATGATTGGCTCACCGTTGAAAGAAGCGCACTCTATGCACTCATAATAGGTTGAGAATTCTGGTTGATCCTACCAGTAATATACGCTTGACTCAAAGGTTGTAGGGCAAATGGTAAATGGTTCAATCAATTTGGTACAGTTGATTGTGATAATTTCTAGCACTGAATGTATATATATAAGTGAAATGAAATTCAGGTATGAGGAGTTGTGTGTAAAATGATGTTTTAAATAGAATGAATAAGCTTGGGTGAACTATCGAATGATTGGCTCACCGTTGAAAGAAGCGCACTCTATGCACTCATAATAGGTTGAGAATTCTGGTTGATCCTACCAGTAATATACGCTCGGCTCAAAGGTTGTAGGGCAAATGGTAAATGGTTCAATCGATTTGGTACAGTTGATTGTGATAATTTCTAGCACTGAATATATTTATATAAGTGAAATGAAATTTAGTTATGAGGAGTTGTGTGTAAAATGATGTATTAAATAGAATGAATAAGCTTGGGTGAACTATCGAATGATTGGCTCACCGTTGAAAGAAGCGCACTCTATGCACTCATAATAGGTTGAGAATTCTGGTTGATCCTACCAGTAATATACGCTTGACTCAAAGGTTGTAGGGCAAATGGTAAATGGTTCAATCAATTTGGTACAGTTGATTGTGATAATTTCTAGCACTGAAAATATATATATAAGTGAAATGAAATTCAGGTATGAGGAGTTGTGTGTAAAATGATGTATTAAATAGAATGAATAAGCTTGGGTGAACTATCGAATGATTGGCTCACCGTTGAAAGAAGCGCACTCTATGCACTCATAATAGGTTGAGAATTCTGGTTGATCCTACCAGTAATATACGCTTGACTCAAAGGTTGTAGGGCAAATGGTAAATGGTTCAATCAATTTGGTACAGTTGATTGTGATAATTTCTAGCACTGAAAATATATATATAAGTGAAATGAAATTCAGGTATGAGGAGTTGTGTGTAAAATGATGTATTAAATAGAATGAATAAGCTTGGGTGAACTATCGAATGATTGGCTCACCGTTGAAAGAAGCGCACTCTATGCACTCATAATAGGTTGAGATTTCTGGTTGATCCTACCAGTAATCTACGCTCGTCTCAAAGGTTAAGCCATGCATGTCTAAGTACAAACTAAACTAAAGTGAAACCGCAAAAGGCTCAGTATAACAGCTGTGATTTCTTGGATCATATCCTCAGTTACTTGGATAACTGTGGAAAATCTAGAGCTAATACATGCAAATAATACAAGTACCCGTCAAAAGGTTCTTGTGCAGTTATTAGACAAACAAATCGACCCTCGGGTTGTTTAAAATGGTGGAACTCTAGGTAACTTTGCTGATCGTATGGCTTTGTGCCGACGACAGATCTTTCAAATCTCTGCCCTATCAACTATTGATGGTAGTATAGAGGACTACCATGGTTGCTACGGGTATTTAGTGAGATCTCTGGAGGTGAGCTTTGCGATGCCATTGTGTGTTGCGAATGCATTACCAAAGTTGCACGAACTTGATGATTTAGAGGAAGTAAAAGTCGTATAACAAGGTTTTAATAAATTAACCTGCGAAAGGATCATTAACGTACTTGTATGTCAATATATCCTAGGCTATAGAGTATATATATGTTCACATTCTACTGTTTGACGAGCTTATACACCACAGCCTTACAAAATAACCAAAGCAAACAGTTAAACCTCAGGTACTAGCATATGCTACACCGCTTGTGTGTAGTTAGTATTAAAGATTTCTCGCCTGAGTAAAACTATCACTGCTATGCTATAGCAGGGAATGAAATGTTGTATAGTAACATATACACACAAGTTGATGTCTTGTAAGGAAACATATGATTTATTCATATGCAAATACAGGGTACAAATTTTAACCCCAGACATTTGATCACTAGGCTCATGAGTCGATGAAGACCGCAGCAAACTGCGCGTCACCATGTGAACTGCAGGACACATATAGCTTAGCTGTTTGCTTGAACTGTATGATTTACATATGGTTGAGTTTCGTTACTTCATTTATTTGAATTATAAATAGTATAGTATGCTATATAATTAATTGTTATTAAAGACTGTAGCCCCTGGGCTATGGATTTATAACGCAGATACTGTTTAAGGGTTGCTGTTGTCTTTGACGTTGCTGAGTAAGTAACTGAGGCGCCAACTATACAGCTTATTACAAGATGATTGAAATTGGTTAGCTCCAGCTAACTCTTCATCAATCAAATGATTAAACACAACACACGAGTAAGATATATTAAACGAATAATTTGAGTTGTAAATGCTAAAAAAGACCTCAACTCATGTGTGACTACCCCCTGAATTTAAGCATATTAATTAGGGGAGGAAAAACCAAAAGGGATTCCCAGAGTAAGGGCGAACGAAATGAGATAAGCTCAGCACGTAGGGTTGCAGACTTGACTGTTTGTTGACCGGTTCCGTGTACAGGAGGGTCTATTATCACATGCATATAAGCACCATATTCAAGTCCAGCTTGCATAGATGCTTCTCAAACTCTCCAAAACTCAATTCCTGCCCTTTCCTGTCATATATTTCAACTCAGCTCACATTGTTATTGCCCAACATCACCCGTAATTCATTCCAGCAATCTTCTCTCGTATATTTCAGCTCAGCTCACATTGTTATTGCCCAACATCACCCGTAATTCATTCCAGCAATCTTCTCTCGTATATTTCAGCTCAGCTCACATTGTTATTGCCCAACATCACCCGTAATTCATTCCAGCAATCTTCTCTCGTATATTTCAGCTCAGCTCACATTGTTATTGCCCAACATCACCCGTAATTCATTCCAGCAATCTTCTCTCGTATATTTCAGCTCAGCTCACATTGTTATTGCCCAACATCACCCGTAATTCATTCCAGCAATCTTCTCTCGTATATTTCAGCTCAGCTCACATTGTTATTGCCCAACATCACCCGTAATTCATTCCAGCAATCTTCTCTCGTATATTTCAGCTCAGCTCACATTGTTATTGCCCAACATCACCCGTAATTCATTCCAGCAATCTTCTCTCGTATATTTCAGCTCAGCTCACATTGTTATTGCCCAACATCACCCGTAATTCATTCCAGCAATCTTCTCTCGTATATTTCAGCTCAGCTCACATTGTTATTGCCCAACATCACCCGTAATTCATTCCAGCCATCTTCTCTCGTATATTTCAGCTCAGCTCACATTGTTATTGCCCAACATCACCCGTAATTCATTCCAGCAATCTTCTCTCGTATATTTCAGCTCAGCTCACATTGTTATTGCCCAACATCACCCGTAATTCATTCCAGCAATCTTCTCTCGTATATTTCAGCTCAGCTCACATTGTTATTGCCCAACATCACCCGTAATTCATTCCAGCAATCTTCTCTCGTATATTTCAGCTCAGCTCACATTGTTATTGCCCAACATCACCCGTAATTCATTCCAGCCATCTTCTCTCGTATATTTCAGCTCAGCTCACATTGTTATTGCCCAACATCACCCGTAATTCATTCCAGCAATCTTCTCTCGTATATTTCAGCTCAGCTCACATTGTTATTGCCCAACATCACCCGTAATTCATTCCAGCAATCTTCTCTCGTATATTTCAGCTCAGCTCACATTGTTATTGCCCAACATCACCCGTAATTCATTCCAGCAATCTTCTCTCGTATATTTCAGCTCAGCTCACATTGTTATTTGTTCTCCTCTAAGCTTGTTCTTAAATTTGTAAATCATATCTACGCGCTCGATAGAATTTTTTGCTCTTCTAAGCTTATCCTCATTTTGTATTTTTTTTGTGCTTTGTAGTAAAACCTCTAAATTATATCGACGCGCTCGATAGAAATTTTTTTCTCTTCGCAGCTTGACCTCAAATTTGTAAATTAAATCTACGCGCTCGATATAATTTTTTTCTCCTCTAAGCTTGTTCTCAAATTTGTAAATCAGATCCACGCGCTCGATAGAATTTTTTTCTCTTTCTAAGCTCATCCTCATTTTGTATTTTTTATTGTGCTTTGTAGTAAAACTGTAAATTATATCGACGCGCTCGATAGAAATTTTTTCTGTTTGCAGCTTGTCTTCAATTTTGAAAATCAGATCTACGCGCTCGATAGAATTTTTTTTTTCTTCTAGACGCTATATGCTCTGTGAGGAAAAAAAAAAATTTCTATGGGCAGGTAACAAAAAAAAAAGAATCAAATATGAAATTTTAAAACTAATTTAACTATTTTTAATTTTAATTTTTATGTATAAATTTTTAATACATTTTTTTTATTGAGCACGGTGACCTATACACTCTTTTCCAATCGGTTTTTGTATGTGTTTGTGAGCAAACTCATACGTTTTTTATGATTATTTGGGGTGTTTTCTCGCTTTTTCTACTATAGGGAAGAGCAAGTTTTGAGCGAAAAGAGAAAAATTGGGTTCTCGCTTCGCACAGTATACGCTTTAGGAAACAGGCGTGTATAGGAAAAGTGAGTAACAACGCTACTATGGGCAAGGAGGGTGCTTATGGTGACGCTGAGTTGTGTTCGCTGAGTCGTGTTTCAAATTCTGGTTGGTCCTACCAGTAATATACGCTTGACTCAAAGGTTGTAGGGCAAATGGTAAATGGTTTAGTCGATTTGGTATAGTTGATTGTGATAGTTTCTAGCACTGAATATATTTATATAAGTGAAATGAAATTTAGGTATGAGGAGTTGTGTGTAAAATGATGTATTAAATAGAATGAATAAGCTTGGGTGAACTGTCGAATGATTGGCTCACCGTTGAAAGAAGCGCACTCTATGCAATCATAATAGGTTGAGAATTCTGGTTGATCCTACCAGTAATATACGCTTGACTCAAAGGTTGTAGGGCAAATGGTAAATGGTTCAATCGATTTGGTACAGTTGATTGTGATAATTTCTAGCACTGAATATATTTATATAAGTGAAATGAAATTTAGGTATGAGGAGTTGTGTGTAAAATGATGTTTTAAATAGAATGTATAAGCTTGGGTGAATTATCGAATGATTGGCTCACCGTTGAAAGAAGCGCACTCTATGCAATCATAATAGGTTGAGAATTCTGGTTGATCCTACCAGTAATATACGCTTGACTCAAAGGTTGTAGGGCAAATGGTAAATGGTTCAATCGATTTGGTACAGTTGATTGTGATAATTTCTAGCACTGAATATATATATAAGTGAAATGAAATTCAGGTATGAGGAGTTGTGTGTAAAATGATGTATTAAATAGAATGTATAAGCTTGGGTGAATTATCGAATGATTGGCTCACCGTTGAAAGAAGCGCACTCTATGCACTCATAATAGGTTGAGAATTCTGGTTGATCCTACCAGTAATATACGCTTGACTCAAAGGTTGTAGGGCAAATGGTAAATGTTTTAGTCGATTTGGTATAGTTGATTGTGATAGTTTCTAGCACTGAATATATATATATAAGTGAAATGAAATTTAGGTATGAGGAGTTGAGTGTAAAATGATGTATTACATAGAATGAATAAGCTTGGGTGAACTATCGAATGATTGGCTCACCGTTGAAAGAAGCGCACTCTATGCACTCATAATAGGTTGAGAATTCTGGTTGATCCTACCAGTAATATACGCTTGACTCAAAGGTTGTAGGGCAAATGGTAAATGGTTCAATCAATTTGGTACAGTTGATTGTGATAATTTCTAGCACTGAATGTATATATATAAGTGAAATGAAATTCAGGTATGAGGAGTTGTGTGTAAAATGATGTTTTAAATAGAATGAATAAGCTTGGGTGAACTATCGAATGATTGGCTCACCGTTGAAAGAAGCGCACTCTATGCACTCATAATAGGTTGAGAATTCTGGTTGATCCTACCAGTAATATACGCTCGGCTCAAAGGTTGTAGGGCAAATGGTAAATGGTTCAATCGATTTGGTACAGTTGATTGTGATAATTTCTAGCACTGAATATATTTATATAAGTGAAATGAAATTTAGTTATGAGGAGTTGTGTGTAAAATGATGTATTAAATAGAATGAATAAGCTTGGGTGAACTATCGAATGATTGGCTCACCGTTGAAAGAAGCGCACTCTATGCACTCATAATAGGTTGAGAATTCTGGTTGATCCTACCAGTAATATACGCTTGACTCAAAGGTTGTAGGGCAAATGGTAAATGGTTCAATCAATTTGGTACAGTTGATTGTGATAATTTCTAGCACTGAAAATATATATATAAGTGAAATGAAATTCAGGTATGAGGAGTTGTGTGTAAAATGATGTATTAAATAGAATGAATAAGCTTGGGTGAACTATCGAATGATTGGCTCACCGTTGAAAGAAGCGCACTCTATGCACTCATAATAGGTTGAGAATTCTGGTTGATCCTACCAGTAATATACGCATGACTCAAAGGTTGTAGGGCAAATGGTAAATGGTTTAGTCAATTTAATAGAGTTGATTGTGATAGTTTCTAGCACTGAATATATATATATAAGTGAAATGAAATTTAGTTATGAGGAGTTGTGTGTAAAATGATGTATTAAATAGAATGAATAAGCTTGGGTGAACTATCGAATGATTGGCTCACCGTTGAAAGAAGCGCACTCTATGCACTCATAATAGGTTGAGATTTCTGGTTGATCCTACCAGTAATCTACGCTCGTCTCAAAGGTTAAGCCATGCATGTCTAAGTACAAACTAAACTAAAGTGAAACCGCAAAAGGCTCAGTATAACAGCTGTGATTTCTTGGATCATATCCTCAGTTACTTGGATAACTGTGGAAAATCTAGAGCTAATACATGCAAATAATACAAGTACCCGTCAAAAGGTTCTTGTGCAGTTATTAGACAAACAAATCGACCCTCGGGTTGTTTAAAATGGTGGAACTCTAGGTAACTTTGCTGATCGTATGGCTTTGTGCCGACGACAGATCTTTCAAATCTCTGCCCTATCAACTATTGATGGTAGTATAGAGGACTACCATGGTTGCTACGGGTATTTAGTGAGATCTCTGGAGGTGAGCTTTGCGATGCCATTGTGTGTTGCGAATGCATTACCAAAGTTGCACGAACTTGATGATTTAGAGGAAGTAAAAGTCGTATAACAAGGTTTTAATAAATTAACCTGCGAAAGGATCATTAACGTACTTGTATGTCAATATATCCTAGGCTATAGAGTATATATATGTTCACATTCTACTGTTTGACGAGCTTATACACCACAGCCTTACAAAATAACCAAAGCAAACAGTTAAACCTCAGGTACTAGCATATGCTACACCGCTTGTGTGTAGTTAGTATTAAAGATTTCTCGCCTGAGTAAAACTATCACTGCTATGCTATAGCAGGGAATGAAATGTTGTATAGTAACATATACACACAAGTTGATGTCTTGTAAGGAAACATATGATTTATTCATATGCAAATACAGGGTACAAATTTTAACCCCAGACATTTGATCACTAGGCTCATGAGTCGATGAAGACCGCAGCAAACTGCGCGTCACCATGTGAACTGCAGGACACATATAGCTTAGCTGTTTGCTTGAACTGTATGATTTACATATGGTTGAGTTTCGTTACTTCATTTATTTGAATTATAAATAGTATAGTATGCTATATAATTAATTGTTATTAAAGACTGTAGCCCCTGGGCTATGGATTTATAACGCAGATACTGTTTAAGGGTTGCTGTTGTCTTTGACGTTGCTGAGTAAGTAACTGAGGCGCCAACTATACAGCTTATTACAAGATGATTGAAATTGGTTAGCTCCAGCTAACTCTTCATCAATCAAATGATTAAACACAACACACGAGTAAGATATATTAAACGAATAATTTGAGTTGTAAATGCTAAAAAAGACCTCAACTCATGTGTGACTACCCCCTGAATTTAAGCATATTAATTAGGGGAGGAAAAACCAAAAGGGATTCCCAGAGTAAGGGCGAACGAAATGAGATAAGCTCAGCACGTAGGGTTGCAGACTTGACTGTTTGTTGACCGGTTCCGTGTACAGGAGGGTCTATTATCACATGCATATAAGCACCATATTCAAGTCCAGCTTGCATAGATGCTTCTCAAACTCTCCAAAACTCAATTCCTGCCCTTTCCTGTCATATATTTCATATATTTCACATTGTTATTGCCCAACATCACCCGTAATTCATTCCAGCAATCTTCTCTCGTATATTTCAGCTCAGCTCACATTGTTATTGCCCAACATCACCCGTAATTCATTCCAGCAATCTTCTCTCGTATATTCATTCACATTGTTATTGCCCAACATCATCCGTAACTCAATCCAGGAATCTTCTCGTGAATATTTCAGCTCAGCTCACATTGTTATTGCCCAACATCACCCGTAATTCATTCCAGCAATCTTCTCTCGTATATTTCAGCTCAGCTCACATTGTTATTGCCCAACATCACCCGTAATTCATTCCAGCAATCTTCTCTCGTATATTTCAGCTCAGCTCACATTGTTATTGCCCAACATCACCCGTAATTCATTCCAGCAATCTTCTCTCGTATATTTCAGCTCAGCTCACATTGTTATTGCCCAACATCACCCGTAATTCATTCCAGCAATCTTCTCTCGTATTTTTCTCAGCTCATTCCAGCTCATATTTCATTGTTATTGCCCAACATCACCCGTAATTCATTCCAGCAATCTTCTCTCGTATATTTCAGCTCAGCTCACATTGTTATTGCCCAACATCACCCGTAATTCATTCCAGCAATCTTCTCTCGTATATTTCAGCTCAGCTCACATTGTTAT
This sequence comes from Parochlus steinenii, assembly GCA_038502155.1. Classification (NCBI taxonomy): domain Eukaryota; kingdom Metazoa; phylum Arthropoda; class Insecta; order Diptera; family Chironomidae; genus Parochlus; species Parochlus steinenii. The sequence goes on along the minus strand of JAXCIN010000010.1, from coordinate 5,314 downwards.
TTGTTCTCCTCTAAGCTTGTTCTTAAATTTGTAAATCATATCTACGCGCTCGATAGAATTTTTTGCTCTTCTAAGCTTATCCTCATTTTGTATTTTTTTTGTGCTTTGTAGTAAAACCTCTAAATTATATCGACGCGCTCGATAGAAATTTTTTTCTCCTCGCAGCTTGACCTCAAATTTGTAAATTAAATCTACGCGCTCGATATAATTTTTTTCTCCTCTAAGCTTGTTCTCAAATTTGTAAATCAGATCCACGCGCTCGATAGAATTTTTTTCTCTTCTAAGCTCATCCTCATTTTGTATTTTTTATTGTGCTTTGTAGTAAAAACTGTAAATTATATCGACGCGCTCGATAGAAATTTTTTCTGTTTGCAGCTTGTCTTCAATTTTGAAAATCAGATCTACGCGCTCGATAGAATTTTTTTTTTCTTCTAGACGCTATATGCTCTGTGAGGAAAAAAGGTCTATGGGCAGGTAACAAAAAAAAGAATCGAGTATGAAATTTTAAAAAAAATTTAACTATTTTTAATTTCAATTTTTATGTATAAATTTTCAATAAATTTTTTTTTTTTTTGAGCACGGTGACCTATACACTTTTTTTCCAATCGGTTTTGTATGTGTTTGTGAGCAAACTCATACGTTTTGTATGATTATTTGGGGTGTTTTCTCGCTTTTTCTACTATAGGGAAGAGCAAGTTTTGAGCGAAAAGAGAAAAATTGGGTTCTCGCTTCGCACAGTATACGCTTTAGGAAACAGGCGTGTATAGGAAAAGTGAGTAACAACGCTACTATGGGCAAGGAGGGTGCTTATGGTGACGCTGAGTTGTGTTCGCTGAGTCGTGTTTCAAATTCTGGTTGGTCCTACCAGTAATATACGCTTGACTCAAAGGTTGTAGGGCAAATGGTAAATGGTTTAGTCGATTTGGTATAGTTGATTGTGATAGTTTCTAGCACTGAATATATTTATATAAGTGAAATGAAATTTAGGTATGAGGAGTTGTGTGTAAAATGATGTATTAAATAGAATGAATAAGCTTGGGTGAACTGTCGAATGATTGGCTCACCGTTGAAAGAAGCGCACTCTATGCAATCATAATAGGTTGAGAATTCTGGTTGATCCTACCAGTAATATACGCTTGACTCAAAGGTTGTAGGGCAAATGGTAAATGTTTTAGTCGATTTGGTATAGTTGATTGTGATAGTTTCTAGCACTGAATATATATATATAAGTGAAATGAAATTTAGGTATGAGGAGTTGAGTGTAAAATGATGTATTACATAGAATGAATAAGCTTGGGTGAACTATCGAATGATTGGCTCACCGTTGAAAGAAGCGCACTCTATGCACTCATAATAGGTTGAGAATTCTGGTTGATCCTACCAGTACGATACGCTTGACTCAAAGGTTGTAGGGCAAATGGTAAATGGTTCAATCAATTTGGTACAGTTGATTGTGATAATTTCTAGCACTGAATGTATATATATAAGTGAAATGAAATTCAGGTATGAGGAGTTGTGTGTAAAATGATGTTTTAAATAGAATGAATAAGCTTGGGTGAACTATCGAATGATTGGCTCACCGTTGAAAGAAGCGCACTCTATGCACTCATAATAGGTTGAGAATTCTGGTTGATCCTACCAGTAATATACGCTCGGCTCTAAGGTTGTAGGGCAAATGGTAAATGGTTCAATCGATTTGGTACAGTTGATTGTGATAATTTCTAGCACTGAATATATTTATATAAGTGAAATGAAATTTAGTTATGAGGAGTTGTGTGTAAAATGATGTATTAAATAGAATGAATAAGCTTGGGTGAACTATCGAATGATTGGCTCACCGTTGAAAGAAGCGCACTCTATGCACTCATAATAGGTTGAGAATTCTGGTTGATCCTACCAGTAATATACGCTTGACTCAAAGGTTGTAGGGCAAATGGTAAATGGTTCAATCAATTTGGTACAGTTGATTGTGATAATTTCTAGCACTGAAAATATATATATAAGTGAAATGAAATTCAGGTATGAGGAGTTGTGTGTAAAATGATGTATTAAATAGAATGAATAAGCTTGGGTGAACTATCGAATGATTGGCTCACCGTTGAAAGAAGCGCACTCTATGCACTCATAATAGGTTGAGAATTCTGGTTGATCCTACCAGTAATATACGCATGACTCAAAGGTTGTAGGGCAAATGGTAAATGGTTTAGTCAATTTAATAGAGTTGATTGTGATAGTTTCTAGCACTGAATATATATATATAAGTGAAATGAAATTTAGTTATGAGGAGTTGTGTGTAAAATGATGTATTAAATAGAATGAATAAGCTTGGGTGAACTATCGAATGATTGGCTCACCGTTGAAAGAAGCGCACTCTATGCACTCATAATAGGTTGAGATTTCTGGTTGATCCTACCAGTAATCTACGCTCGTCTCAAAGGTTAAGCCATGCATGTCTAAGTACAAACTAAACTAAAGTGAAACCGCAAAAGGCTCAGTATAACAGCTGTGATTTCTTGGATCATATCCTCAGTTACTTGGATAACTGTGGAAAATCTAGAGCTAATACATGCAAATAATACAAGTACCCGTCAAAAGGTTCTTGTGCAGTTATTAGACAAACAAATCGACCCTCGGGTTGTTTAAAATGGTGGAACTCTAGGTAACTTTGCTGATCGTATGGCTTTGTGCCGACGACAGATCTTTCAAATCTCTGCCCTATCAACTATTGATGGTAGTATAGAGGACTACCATGGTTGCTACGGGTATTTAGTGAGATCTCTGGAGGTGAGCTTTGCGATGCCATTGTGTGTTGCGAATGCATTACCAAAGTTGCACGAACTTGATGATTTAGAGGAAGTAAAAGTCGTATAACAAGGTTTTAATAAATTAACCTGCGAAAGGATCATTAACGTACTTGTATGTCAATATATCCTAGGCTATAGAGTATATATATGTTCACATTCTACTGTTTGACGAGCTTATACACCACAGCCTTACAAAATAACCAAAGCAAACAGTTAAACCTCAGGTACTAGCATATGCTACACCGCTTGTGTGTAGTTAGTATTAAAGATTTCTCGCCTGAGTAAAACTATCACTGCTATGCTATAGCAGGGAATGAAATGTTGTATAGTAACATATACACACAAGTTGATGTCTTGTAAGGAAACATATGATTTATTCATATGCAAATACAGGGTACAAATTTTAACCCCAGACATTTGATCACTAGGCTCATGAGTCGATGAAGACCGCAGCAAACTGCGCGTCACCATGTGAACTGCAGGACACATATAGCTTAGCTGTTTGCTTGAACTGTATGATTTACATATGGTTGAGTTTCGTTACTTCATTTATTTGAATTATAAATAGTATAGTATGCTATATAATTAATTGTTATTAAAGACTGTAGCCCCTGGGCTATGGATTTATAACGCAGATACTGTTTAAGGGTTGCTGTTGTCTTTGACGTTGCTGAGTAAGTAACTGAGGCGCCAACTATACAGCTTATTACAAGATGATTGAAATTGGTTAGCTCCAGCTAACTCTTCATCAATCAAATGATTAAACACAACACACGAGTAAGATATATTAAACGAATAATTTGAGTTGTAAATGCTAAAAAGACCTCAACTCATGTGTGACTACCCCTGAATTTAAGCATATTAATTAGGGGAGGAAAAACCAAAAGGGATTCCCAGAGTAAGGGCGAACGAAAAATGAGATAAGCTCAGCACGTAGGGTTGCAGACTTGACTGTTTGTTGACCGGTTCCGTGTACAGGAGGGTCTATTATCACATGCATATAAGCACCATATTCAAGTCCAGCTTGCATAGATGCTTCTCAAACTCTCCAAAACTCAATTCCTGCCCTTTCCTGTCATATATTTCATATATTTCACATTGTTATTGCCCAACATCACCCGTAATTCATTCCAGCAATCTTCTCTCGTATATTTCAGCTCAGCTCACATTGTTATTGCCCATCACCCGTATCACCTTCTCTCGTAATTCATTCCAGCAATCTTCTCTCGTATATTTCAGCTCAGCTCACATTGTTATTGCCCAACATCACCCGTAATTCATTCCAGCAATCTTCTCTCGTATATTTCAGCTCAGCTCACATTGTTATTGCCCAACATCACCCGTAATTCATTCCAGCAATCTTCTCTCGTATATTTCAGCTCAGCTCACATTGTTATTGCCCAACATCACCCGTAATTCATTCCAGCAATCTTCTCTCGTATATTTCAGCTCAGCTCTTATTTCATTGTTGTTATTGCCCAACATCACCCGTAATTCATTCCAGCAATCTTCTCTCGTATATTTCAGCTCAGCTCACATTGTTATTGCCCAACATCACCCGTAATTCATTCCAGCAATCTTCTCTCGTATATTTCAGCTCAGCTCACATTGTTATTGCCCAACATCACCCGTAATTCATTCCAGCAATCTTCTCTCGTATATTTCAGCTCAGCTCACATTGTTATTTGTTCTCCTCTAAGCTTGTTCTTAAATTTGTAAATCATATCTACGCGCTCGATAGAATTTTTTGCTCTTCTAAGCTTATCCTCATTTTGTATTTTTTTTGTGCTTTGTAGTAAAACCTCTAAATTATATCGACGCGCTCGATAGAAATTTTTTTCTCCTCGCAGCTTGACCTCAAATTTGTAAATTAAATCTACGCGCTCGATATAATTTTTTTCTCCTCTAAGCTTGTTCTCAAATTTGTAAATCAGATCCACGCGCTCGATAGAATTTTTTTCTCTTCTAAGCTCATCCTCATTTTGTATTTTTTATTGTGCTTTGTAGTAAAAACTGTAAATTATATCGACGCGCTCGATAGAAATTTTTTCTGTTTGCAGCTTGTCTTCAATTTTGAAAATCAGATCTACGCGCTCGATAGAATTTTTTTCTTCTAGACGCTATATGCTCTGTGAGGAAAAAAAGGTCTATGGGCAGGTAACAAAAAAAAAGAATCAAATATGAAATTTTAAAAAAAATTTAACTATTTTTAATTTCAATTTTTATGTATAAATTTTCAATAAATTTTTTTTTTTGAGCACGGTGACCTATACACTTTTTTCCAATCGGTTTTTGTATGTGTTTGTGAGCAAACTCATACGTTTTTGTATGATTATTTGGGGTGTTTTCTCGCTTTTTCCACTTTAAGGAGGAGCAAGATTTGAGCGCAAAGAAAAAAATTGGGTTCTCGCTTCGCACAGTATACGCTTTAGGAAACAGGCGTGTATAGGAAAAGTGAGTAACAACGCTACTATGGGCAAGGAGGGTGCTTATGGTGACGCTGAGTTGTG